>VZDJ01001247.1:14296883-14643929 GCA_008694505.1 Cyanoderma ruficeps
AAAAAAAAAAAAAAAAAACACAACTAAAAAGTGTAATATATCATCTTACTACAATACTCTGACTTTGGAAGACACATTCTGAGAGCTGTTTCTGTCAAAATTAGTATTTAATTTGAAAAGTAGCACAAGTTCTCATTAAAAAGCAGGAAGAAAAAATCTAACAAAATATTACAAATTAGCTTAATTTTACAAAATATTACAAATTAGCATTAATTAAATTCACAAAACCCAAGATTTTTAAAGCTTTTTATTACATTTATCTCAAAGAAAAGAGAAATTAGACAGATTGTGATGAAAATAATATTCAGAAATAGGAGTGTATGCATTATTCAAATCTGAATAGCAGACAAGATTTTCCTAAATAGACTAATTATATTAATAGCTCTTTGAATATCAGCTGTACGAATAGGGTTGCATAAAATCAGGTTTAACAGAAGCATAATTTGGCATATTAAAGGTGTCACAAAAGATATATCTATAATTTGCAAAATTTGTTCCTTTGAAAGTGTAAAATATTCATTGCTCATCATATTTTTAAGATTATGAGCTCAGAACTTTATGAACATCAGATTTCATTAAATCCCCTTGTCGCACCTAAAAACTACCTAAAGACTCCACAAAAATAGAAAAAAATAGTGGCATGTCTTCCATTGTCTTGAACACAGCGGTAAGTCTGGAAGCAAAGGCACAAAGTGCATCTGTCTGCCAGCTCTCTGCTGGCTCTGCACCAAATTATAAAAGTAAGGAATCAGTTACTTCTAGAGCAGCATTTGGGCTGAGTTACTGTTGTGTGCCATTCCACCTCAGATTCTGTGTGGACTATTCACCAACATTCACCTCCACGTGCAACACACACTCACAAGGTGTTTCCAGTCCCACTCTGATCAGCACTTAAATAGAACTGATGTCTAAGAATTAGCACGTCTAACCAACCTGGGAGATTTTTGTAGTGGCATTTAATGACATTTTCACTGTACAAAGCATCTAAAGGCATTAATGTCATTTTTGCTTAGGTTTTAAAGGCTGTATTTTATTAGTAAGACAACATTAATTTACTACACATATTACAAAGAGAAGTGTTTGTCATGCTTTATAAGGCAGTGCGGTTTTCAGGTGACAATTTATTTGTGCATGGCTGGAAAATGCAAATAATCTATCCAATTAGGTAGTGGTACCTGTCTTTTGTGCTGGAAATAGTGAATGCTTTGAGAACACAGAAAAAGTAAGATATATTAACATGCTCCATTGCAGTTAATGCTAGTAAAATTGCAATCACTATTTAAATGTTAGGCCTGAAATGAACTCCACAAAAACAGGCCACTGTGACAAGAGGCAGCTCTCTGCAGAATTAGAGCTTCAGAGATTATTTTTATCTTACTATTTTATCAGTGTAATGAGACATATTATGCCGAGTATAAAGTGATTGAACAACATTAATTGCTCAAAATAAAATTAATGGCCAAAACAAAAGGGGTTATCTGCTACAGGCAACATTTTGTGCATTATCCATCGTACTTTTTCTCTTTTTTTGAAGGAATTCTTAATTGTAATGTATTTTATAACCAGTGGCATTTTGGTAACTAACACTAGTGTACATAAACACTTCCACCAAATCTGACATTTGAGTTGTATGATTTGAAACCAACAAAGAATTCTTGGCATTTCCTTTTTGCTTTTCACCTAGAAGTTTAAAGACCAAATTACATGTCCCACAAGACTCTAACCCCTCATTACCATGAGTAAATCAGCTAAAGTAACCCTGTACAAGACAAGAGTGTGCTCATCTGCAACAGAAGATTGTGGGCTCAGACTTGCAATTATTGAAAAGAAGAAATGCTCAAACTCCTTCTGCAAAGTAATACATCCTGGAGGGCCCAAATGAGCAATGAGATGTACAAAATTTTACCACATTCTTACAGTTTCTTTAATTTTGTTTCCAAGTGTTACAGAAATTTGCTGAAGTGGAGTTTAGAATCCTTCGTCAATAACCTAGTAAAGAGAACAAGAACCTGTTCTCTCAATGACACTTCAAAGTGTCATGGTTTTAGACAAAAAAATCACTAACACACAACATGTAAAATTATTGGCATAATCTTTATTTTAAAGAGATCCTGCAATTTAGTGAAAGACATTTTCTTCAGGTAGTGACATAGCAATTATTATTTTATATTCTTCTGCAAATATAAAAATACTAAAAAGCTATGACAGCTTCCCAGGTCAGAACCCACATTCTTGTTCAATTTCATTTGCAATACTCTCAGATTTATTAGTAAAAAATTAGTAGTTAAAATAAACATTTATGTACAATATAATTTGAAATCCTAACATCTACGATTAGTTTAACATATTTTTCAGGGTCTAGGCATGCATTGTCATCCAAACTACAATTCTTTGTGACTTTACAATATCTTTTGGGTTTGAACACCTTCAATATCTCTCTTGTGTTGCCACATTGAAAAAAGCCAGAGACAGGAGGGGAACTCAGTGGGATCTCAAGAAATCATTTAGCATATGCAAAGATCAATTAAGCACTTAGTGATACACTGTAGTCTCCAGTGCCAAATCACAGATATTATTCAAATGCACTAACATAAATAAAATTAACATTTATTTCTTCCAATGCAGTTCCTATTGCAATAATATGGCATCTGAATAATGCAGCAGCTTCCTGGTTTAAGCATTTCTACTCTACTTACCTCAGTAATAACCCAGACAGAGCATACGATGAGTCAAATGCAAGTCTTTCTCATCCAAAGATCTTAGTTGTCATATTTCAGAGGGGTTTTTCCCCTGAATTTTGTTTTTAAGAAACAGGGTAGCTTCTTCCCAGCTTTGTCTACAGTAAAATCAATGTCCAGGCCAAACTGTAAGAAAACCTAAGGCTTTAGTTTAATACACAGGGGCGGCAGAAAACCAGGGAACTGCAGCACAAAGCTAAGTAGTTTCTCAACAACTTTATAAACTTCTCTAAGATAAAATAATTCAAACTGCTTGTTGCATGTGTCTTTTCAGAATATTGGTATCAAAGTGTATGTACAATAAAAATTACCTAATTTTCATAAAATTCATTTATAAATGTATCACCTTGACACTCTCCTCACAGCAATTTCTATATGTAAATAAAATGCTTTAAATTGCAGTTGTCAAAAGTTTGGGTTTACCTTCATTTCTTTTAGAAACCTTCCTTTGCAGGAAGGTCAGAGGTCTCATGTCAGAATAGTTGTGCAGGGCACCCTGAATTTACATCAATAAAATTATTAAAATTCTGATGTACTTGCAAATAATTTTGTATTTTCAAACATGGATTGATAAACTGCACAGTTCTCATTCCAGTCGTCCTTGCTTAGCATCACCTATTGCTCCCCATACATCAAACACAAACTCATCTGGAAATGCAAAGTCTCCAAGAGTTTCATCCAATGCCACTGCAAATTCATCTGGGTTTTTCTTGTCTCTTCCAGCTTCCACAATTGTTGCAGCTAAAGACCAACAAAACAAAATAATGTAATTATCATGAAAGTAACAGCTAACCCACAGGGCCAAGATACTTTTGGGATGTCTATTTTCAACAGCTGGTAAGGTCAGCTTAGGGAGATGCAAAGTCTACCAGGTGAATTTAGGATTCAACAGGAATCATGTACTTAAAGTACACAGAGGCTTATGCCTCTAGAAAGTGTAAAAGTTATTTCTGAAAATCTCAGCCGAGGGGGGTCAAAGTGAGCAGAAGCAAGAGAAAGGCTTTGCTGCTGTGCACAATAAACTGGAGCCACCAAACACCAGGAACATCCTGGTATGCAGGCAAATGAAAGCAGAGGAGTGATACAACAGAGTTAAACTGCGATATTTTGTATACCAATACTGTCCAGCATTTTCTCTTATTTATCTCTAAAAGCATCAGAATTTATCAAGTGTCAGCGCTCTCTTTTGAAACGGCTACACTGGGGCTGCTGCTTAGGACTGACTCCTCAGTTGCTGTGCTCATTCCTCACCTTTTGCCACCACAGTGTCTCAGGCTCTAGGAAAACTTAGAAATCTACCCCAAACAACACTGTATGCTGGCAACCCATGGATATTAGAGTAAATGAAAACTGTGAGGGCTTAAATCTCTTGACCATGACACCTGCGCCTCCATGAAGGGTGAAAAGAGTCAGCACAGAAGTTTCNAGGGTGAAAAGAGTCAGCACGGAAGTTTCTCCTGGTTAAGCTGGGCCCAGAGAACCACTGGTTTGAAGGATGCAGAATGCTTTGTTAGACACATTCAGCACAAACAGCACTGCTGAACACAGTTTATTTTCTGACCTGTATCTCTGCTCCACAGCCTCTCTTCACAGGAAAATGATGGTACAGTACAACAGATGAAACACCACAGTCTGCTTCATTCAGGGATTACTTTACACACCTGCCTTAAACGGCAAGGTGTCCTCCATCTTTTGTTAAACATCAAATAACCACCACTTTCTTCATGAGCATAACAAATTCAAGTGTCAAAGTAAAGGATTTGATAGCTTCTAGCCTCTTCTTAGAGGAATGTCCAAATGCAAAACACATAATATAGTGCCTGAGAAAGGAAGGAAGTTTTGAAGTCACAGAAAAACATCTTCACTGGGGCATTCTGCCATCTACCACACACACAGTATTGAATCAACATGGCGAAATCTCTCTGACAAAAACAAAAATAAACTTTCCCTTCACTGAAGTTTTATTAAATTTATTTAATTTTATTTTGTTGACCTAAAACTCAGCTCAAATTTATTGACAGTTATGAACTTCTGGCAAACAGTATTTGCTGTTGTGCAAACATGTAACAAGCTGTAAGCAAGCTTGAAGCATATTCCACATTGTAAATGTCAACAACAGTAATTCTGAGGAAACCTGAGGCTTTGGTTTTAACTGTGTTCAGACGCGAGGCTCCAAACACAATCAGTGTGTCAAACTACACAAAGCTGTCCAAGGAAAATTTATGTAAATCTCAACAAATAAACTGCTGTGATGGAGACAGTTCAAGTAAGTGTACCCCAGCTTCCCAGGCACCACTAGTGGTTCTCAAGGACCCTCAAAACCCTGCCAGAAGAAACCCTATCTCCATTGCATTGATTCTCTCTGGCTCCCCTCTGAAGTTCCTGGGACTCTGATTCAGACAAATCTGGATGGGAAATGACCATTAAATAGGGGATTCTTGCTCCCGGGAAGTGGAACACAAGGATTTGTTCTATCAATACCACTCTATACTATATTCCCTGACAATGTGGCACAAGAAGGTACTGACAGGGAAGCAAGCCTGGTGATAATAACGTGAAGGGTATAATTGGAACTTCACAGATTTCTGGATATGAAGCAGGATGTGAACTCACTTTTTATAGACACTGGGAGAAGGGTGGAGAGAAAAGAGCTGTGCAAAGTGATATAAGAGCAAACATGTCAAGATGTGTTATATCAGATACTTAGAAAAAGCTGACATCAAAAAAGTAAGGGCCTGGACAAGTGTCCAAGCAGGGCAGGAATGAGGAATTTAGCCGTTTTTAAGATAAATTGGCCAAGAGATACAGAAGAACCATATGACACAGACAGCTGCAATAAAACAAGGCATTATATCACAGTCCAGCTGCCCCAGCTGAAGCTTCAGAATCACACATAATAAACTGTCATTAACAGGAAGTGTAACTTCAAACACAACTTTCTTTAAAGATTGACCTTCCCAAATAATTAAAGAGAACTTAAAACCTGGTTTATTATAGATTTACGAAACTTGAAAACAAAACCCACTATAAACTTAGCAGATCAACTTTCAACCCAGTCAAGGAAGAATCAGAACATCACCAGCGTGCTAAAGCAGACCAAAAAAAAAAAAAAAGAAAAAAAGTGTATTGAGTAAGTCTAATCAGTAGTGCAGGGCACATTTAATGTAGTATATTTACTAAAGAACGTTTGCATCCCCAGATCCACCCGATGCGACGAACAGGCTCGGGAAAGCCCTCGGGAGCGGGGCGGTGCTGACCTCCAGTGCCCGCCCGGCTGTACTGCCGCGCACGCCGCCCGCCTTCCCCGCGCCTCTCCGCGGCACCGCCGGGCTCTGCCAAAGCGCCGAGCCGAGCCTGCCTCACTCCCTTCATGCAGAAAGCAGGCCAGCTTCTCTGCCACCCCGGGAACACATCGCTGTATCCCCAGGCAGCTGCCACAGCCGCGGGACGGCGTTCCCAGGGCGGCACAGCTGTGCGGAACACGCCTGCTCCCACAGTGACATTGGCGAGGCGGAATTCCCAGGGCAAATCAAAGGCGACTGACTGCCAAGGCATCCAGCAGATACTTGCCAGCTTGAAGAAAACTTTGCTGGTTCTCAGAGGGTGACAGCTTCGTGCCAAACTGTCTCCACTCCCCTCCCTTTTCCCCACTGCTTCTTGTAAGAGCTGCACAATAAGTGACTACAGGAATTTTATTCCAATAGAGTATTTTTCCACAGTCAAGAGCCTCAATTGTTTTCAGATTTTCCTTTTCTCATTTCACTTCAGGCAATGTTAATATATGAACAATTTTTATATAAAATGTGAAAAATTCAGCAATCTTAAAAGTGGTGAAAGGAATTAAAAGTCTTGTCAACTCTAACTGAGAAGTGAGTATCAGGCTTCCCAGAATATGAACAAAGTAATATGTTGACTTTTCAAATCTAGTTCCTTTAAAATAACTTCAAAGATCTTTCACAAAATCCTCATTTTCACTTTTAATAGACACATGGAGCACAAGCCATGAAAGCTACCTTCTGCCTGCCATTCTTATTATCTACCTTACATAGTGGTTTTGCTACCTATATCCTGTACTGCAACTTCTGAAAAAAAACGTTTTTCAGAAGTCCTGACAGAAGCCTCAATATTTATTTAGCTGTAATACTATTAGAAGTTTTCCCTTCATCAAAAGGTAACAAATATTATTGTTCTGTCCTGTCACTCTAAAGCAGAAAATGAAACATGTGATTGCAGTTTCCAGTACTTAACATTACTTGGTTTAAGTAACACGTTGAACGTTATCAGATCTGGTACTCAAGAACTATTAGAAATATTTCTTCTTGTTTCTTTTTCTTAAGTACTAATTCTTCTTGAAGTTTTTTTGTTTAACTGAACTTGCTGCCCTTCCCTTTATCAAAAAACTCCCATTATTCTTTCAGAACAGATGAACAGCCATAAACAATATACCCCAGGAGGTATCCAATAAAATCCATTGGGAAAGGATGTCTGGTGACAGAAGGAGAAGAAAACAACAGATTCAGGGAGAATATCACTTCAGTTAAAGCATTTAGAGATAAAAACATCTATTGAATATTGATGGATTGGGTTTGTCAGCCAAGAGAAAAAACTTGGGGAACAAAAAAGTTTTAAACCTGTTAAGATATTTTGAGTAAATGGTAAGTTTGAAAAATTAAGTCAAAAATGGAGAAGTAGATTTTAATTTTTTTAAACAAAGACAGAATAGGCAAGGATATTTCAGCCTGATCTCAGAGATGGAAGGTTATGAAACAGACTATCTTGTGTGTGATCACACAGCATGTACAGGACAAACAGGGGATCTGGCTCAGCCAGCATGGCTTTAGGGAAGGCAGGTCCTGCCTGACCAACCTGATCTCCTTTTATGACCAGGTGACCCACCCACAGGATGAGGGAAAGGCTTGGATGTGTCTCCCTGGACTTCAGTACTTTGATACCGCTCCCCACACCTTGTTCCCAGAGAAGCTGGCAGCCCATGACTGCACCAGGGGATGTTCAGGTTGGACATCAGGAAAATTTTTTTCACTGAAAGGGTGGTTAAGCATGGGAATGGGCTGCACAGGGAAGTGGTAGAGTCACCACAGCTGGAAATATTCAGAAATGACTGGGTGTGACACTCACTGTATGTTTAGTTGACATGGTGGTATTTGGTCAAAGGGCAGACTCAGTGATACTGGAGGTCTTTTCCAACCCTAATGATTCTGTGATATGTCATGTCTGATAATATTACAGAGCAACAGAAAGGAAATAATCACCCAAACGTAGAAAAATAGGGCAACAGGGAACAAAATATTGGTGGATGAAGCCAAAAGATGGTGAAAAAAAAATTTGGACAGGAAGCCCTTTTGACATCGTTTAGAATCAGTAGCATTCTGGGGTTAGATCCAGGCTTCTTCCCACCCAGAATTTTTGGGATTAAATACAGTCCATAACAATTCAAGTCTTACTGATTTAAAAAAAAAAAAAAAGCCAGTATTTTTCACTAACACTGTTTCCTGAGTCGCTCCTATTAATCAACTGCTCAAATTCCTTTACCAGAGAGCACTCATAGAATTTAAAATAACCTGAATTATCTCTCAGCTGTGTGCTTTTGTGTTTTAAAGAATGCTGAAGTCAAGCACTGGCCCAATTTCTAATGTGCCCATAAAATGGCTGAGGAATACATTTCCAGAGCCAGCTGTCCCTTCTCTGGATTAAGTCCAGTTTTCAGTACAAAGGAGTAAGGAAGCAAAAAGGTAAAAATGCATCCAAAAGCAGGTATGCAAATCTTTAGATTTCTGAAAATAGATCTCTGAAAATAAAGCATTTAGATCTCTGAAAATAAAAATTAAAAAACCGCCAGAAAAAAAGTGCCTGCACTTTCTTTAACAATTTCCAAGTATTTTGGTCCAGCCTAGGGATTTGTGTGTAGATTTAGTCAGCCGTTCTTGAAACTGTCAAGATACTTAACCATGCAAAAATTAAGGGCTTTATCTCACCTTTAATTCTGTCTGTAATTTAACATTAGTTTTTCTTTCCTTTCTTTCTAACTTAGAACTGGGGCGCCATTTCAGAATTCAATCACTCCATCACTCCATGGAAGTGTCATTTTAATGGAGATGAAAGAGCAACATTAACTGACATCCAAAGATTCTGACAAACAGAAGTGCATGGAAGTGAGGAATGATTGAGATCTTAATCACTTGTCAGCTGCACATTGTGATGACTTGCATTTTCAACTAATCTGGCTTGAGTAATGAGCGAAATTTTGAGCTAAGTGGTGATTGGCATTCTCTGAATGAATCTTTTCCTCAGATTTCATTTTCATGGGTGACTGATCACATCCAGTATGTGAAAAACTGACATGTGTTAATTGAA
Organism: Cyanoderma ruficeps; assembly: GCA_008694505.1. NCBI lineage: Eukaryota > Metazoa > Chordata > Aves > Passeriformes > Timaliidae > Cyanoderma > Cyanoderma ruficeps. The sequence goes on from VZDJ01001247.1 coordinate 14,305,994, forward strand.
CAGATTTGTGACAGGTGATTAGCTCTCCTTTCCTAAAGAATCCTAGAGCTGTTTAATTGTTTTAAAATGGTAAAGTTGGGGGGTTTGAGTCATCATCATTGGCTGTTGACTCTCAGATTTAAACTTCAGGAGACGGCTTCAAAGGTGCAAACTAAAGCTACATGAACCCTATAGTCTTTGATTTCTGACAGCTTCTCTTGGTTTCACTACCTTTTGGGGAGGAAAAGAAGAGGTGAACGACAAAACAACCACCCAGCTGGGAAGAAAAGAGCCTCTCTATGAACAAAGACCTCTTCCTTCTTTGAGTATTCTTTTAAGACTTTTTTTTTTAAGTTTCCAAACTACATACTGAAAGATGAAGGGCACTACATCTTTTTTGGGGGAAAAAAATTCAAGGAACTCATGGGAAAACTCTACCAGGTGCTTGGCTATTAACTCAACCATATGTGTTGAAAGCTGAACTTCTCACCCTACTGTGCAAGAGCCATCCTGTTTACAGTACTGAGAGCCAAAAATACAGGGAACACCAGTTCCCACAGGACTGTTCCCATGGACACCAAAAGCAGACCACCTATAGCTGCTTATTCCTGTAGGGCAAGGAGCCTGGGGACCTTGGAAATAACCTGCAAGGACAGGAGCTTCCAGAAGCCCAGCGTGAGCCAGGACTGCAACAGCTGCAGGACAAAAACAGCTCCCAGAGGGACAGCTGGCAGGAGACTCAGGGCTTTGAAGCTTGAGCCAGAGATGGACTGAGGCACAGAGGTTGCAGCAGCGAGATGGGACACAGAATCCTCCCTAACCTAAACATGGTTCAGCACCACACAGGCCTCCCAGGAGTGTATTATATGGCAGCAGCATCACATAGCACAGTTGCTGGGAACAGAAATTTTGAGAACTCCTAATTTCCTGGGAATAGGAAAGTTTAGATAGAACCTACAAAACAGAACTCAAGTTTTGGCCAGCTCTGCCTTCTCTCCTATGGTAGGAAGCCCACTTCTACCTTAGACTGAAGGACAAATACTGTTTTACCTACATTTTTTCCTGTGAGAAAACCAGTAGAATCTGCCAAACAGATGCTTGCTGGTAGGAGCAGCCCACAGAGGCCTTTTGGCTATTCAGATAACCACCTTTTGTTTTCATTCCTCTGTGCTAACTGCTGGCCCTCCAGCCCTGATGCCTCACCCTCTGGAGCTTCATGCCAGACCTATTTTCTCTTCTGCTTTGCCTTTTCCACTTCTCTCTCATGAAAGCTTTCTTTTCAGGATCACTTTCCATTTAGCTTATTCTTTCCTTTCTCTTGGCTGATTCTTTTAAGATATTACCATAATAATAAATACCTTCCTCTTTGTCTCAGTACCAGCAGCTCCACAAGATCCTGGGAGGATACACCAGCCACAGCAGGCTACAACAGCTAGGCTGCAGCTTCTTCCCACACAAACAGAAATTCCTATTTAGCCGTTGTCAGAATAACAAAGAAAAGCAACAGCTGCAAGGACAAGTTTGGTGCATCTTTATGGAATTTCTGACGCTGGGGTTAAGTAGTTTCTTTCATTACAAATCAGTGATTCTTACAACTAGTAAATATTCTGTAAGTTTTCTCATGTTCGTCAGAACACAGGTTTTAGAGATTTTGATAAATTTGTGTAATTATTCTGCCAGTTCCCTTGCTAAATAGTTGCTTGCTCACTGATGAAGATCTCAGTTTCAAACCTTAGTAATCAAATTTGATGTGTCTATGCCAAGGGGTAAAAAAGCAAATAAACATACTTATTCTTAAGAATCCTTAACCATGGCACACACAAGAAAATATAAACCAGAAAGAATACAGTGGTGACAGTTATAGCAAACAAATTCATGGAACAGTGTATAGATAATGTGCAGAAAGAATAGAGGATTGATTGAGTAATTACATCATAAAGATTGAAGTGGGAGGGAGATTCTTTTATCAAACCCATTTGTAGAAATACAGGCAAGTTTTTAAAACTGCAGGCTGGACGAATTTTGCTTCACTTACATTCAGAGACTAAAGTACTCAATAAATTTTAGACTACAGAAAATGAAAAATTCTTTAATCTTGTAGGAAGGTATCTGCTAAAAACTCACCTAATTCAGTATCTCTAATGCCCATGTATGTTTCAAGAAGCTCATCCACTTTTTTAATTGCTTTTTCTTCAACTTCAGTTGGCTTTGTTGGAACAAAGAGAAAGAGCAAAAGTATGATTATATCCATGCAGATTTCAAAATAACCAGCAACGTGCCAGTGATTATCCTTATTCCCACCTAGATTTACAAAATCTATAGATAAAACACACTATTTCACTCTCTTTCCCTCTTCTCACGAACATGAGCTTTCCTCCTAATATCAAGCCACACAGCTCACACATTCAAACTGAAGAGGGGCCTTATATCTCCTGACAATCCAAATCTTCATCTAATCCTCATCAGCTTTAGAAGAGCCCAGAATAAACAACATTTATGCACCAAACTTAATCCTGGTTTTGCACAAATTCATGTCAATGTATCTAATTAGCCTCTTCTAACAACAACCTGTTCACCAACCCCATACATTTCAGTGTCAGAAACGGAACAAGTTCTTCACAACCACCCCTCTTTTTTCCTCCCTTCCCTCTTTTCAGCACTTCTTGGTCTAATCTACCTTAAATTCATCCATGTAATCCATGACATCTATAGTTTCTCTGCTGCCAGGTTCTTCAGCCCCATCCTATCCCTGCTAGTCATCAACTTTAGTTGTTCTCTTTAGTCCCACAAGCTTTGTAACACCCACACTTTTCCTTCCTACTTATCAGCCTTGGGGAAGAACAAACCAGAAGCTGGGTGATTAAACTACTGAAGGGCATATAGCACATCATACCATTTCCTCCACAGTAGCAGGGCCTTTGCTTCTCAGGCGAAGCGTTTCTCTCCCTCTGGAGATTTTAGCCTCTGACAGATTTCTGCCCTTGGACCTTGGTTCCAGCTTTTCTAAAGACAAAAAAAATCCAACAAAAATAAAATATCAAAGAAAATTACATATACAGTACAACAGAATATGAGGTATCTGTTTTGGTTATTACAGTATCTTCACATTTTATTCTAATCGAGATCTAAAATCTAATTATAAATTAACTATTCTAAGTATAGCTTTGCTGACAATTTCTTGTCTTTAAATTCTAATATCTGCTCAACTGCACTGAGGCCAGGACTTCCATTCACCAACATATCTAAGCAAACCTATGGCATTCATTTCATATATGCACCTTGTGTAATTTTATTTCCCTATTCTACAGAAAAATATTTATACCTTCATATTAGATAGCAGCCAACTGCTGATTTATTCTGGTCTTTACCAACAGAACACACAGCAGGTTCAGCATTGCAACATTTCTATCCCTCACTGATGCGATGGTGCAAACTCTCCGGCTAAGCAGGTGATGATGAGGCACGTTGAGCTGAGCTAACAAATTGCTCATCAGCACTCACAGAGGTGAAGTGGCCATAAGCAGGAGGTTTTCCACTCATTTCACCATAATTATTTCCCAGCTGATAAATCTCTATGAAGAGTATCTGGTTTACACAAAGTTTCCTTTACCTGAATTCAGCCTCCCCTGTTTAATCCTTTGTAAGGGCACCCAAGTTAGTAAATGGAGCATGGAATCATTTGAGTTTCTTACATTCATGAGTGGCAAGGCTTTAATTTACTTACTGACATGGGAGTTACATAGAAAATCTGGAAACTGCTAGAAGAGAAGAGACAATTTTGCAGAACTGCTTTTAATTGTTCTGTTTTATCTAACAGATTATTCTTCTTCTTAATAGCAGGCCCTGCTAACGAGCTCTTCTTAAAGGCAATACTTTAACATATTGTATTAATTCTGCTCAGATAGATTTCAAGTCATCATTCTTGCATACGTAGTCACAAATCTAGATTATTATGTTGAACAGGCCTTCAAAAGTAAATTTTATTACCTTTCATGATACAAATAGGTATGTCACAGTCTCTATATATACTTAGGATCAACACTTTTTCTTAATCCTTTTATTGCTTCAAGGACAGTTTAAAATATCCTTAAGATTGTCATCATTTCTGCTAGACTTGTTTCAAAAAGTCATTCCTGATAAAAATCCCATATTTTTCAAATTCTGTCACCATTATCGCCTTAAAACTCATGATTTGACATAACCCTTATTTGCAGTACTTCAGACCAAAACACTGGCTATCACAGAAACTATTTTTTCATGTTCATACAATTAAAATGCAGAGTTTGTGTTATGCTGCCTTTACTTTGTTTCTATTAATTTTTCACAATTCACAGAGGGCCAGGTTGCGACTGGTGCAAATCTGTAATTCTGTGCTCCAAGCCTTGCCTAGAGTAGCTGAGACAGCCTGTGTGTACATGGTAGAAGGATGTCCAATCAGTGAATTATACTTATTTCACATTCCGCTGAGAGGAAGAAAAATGAAAATCATCTCACACAGAGGCTTGTCTCTTATTTCTGTACCCTCACCAAATTCCCTTGAAATTCCCTAGGAATTCAGCACCTACTAGTCCAGCAGGATCTGGATCTTATCTGTCATCTCCTCTGGGGCTATTCTTAGTGCTTAAGCTGCAGCTTAAGCATTATCTTTGTGCCTGAAGCCTAACTGTACCTAAAGCTAAAGGAGGGACATTTTAACCTACTGAGCACTGCAATTTGCAAGTTAATTTCTGTAGGGTAAAAAATAACATCTTCCAAAAATCTGTCCACAAAGCTCTTGTTGCCTCTTAAATCAATGTCAAAAAAAATGTATTGCTGTGAAATTTATGCATTTTCTCCTCTACATCACAGGCAGACAAAAAGATATCTTAGTCACCTGACTAAACTAAATACTATTAAATTATGGCTGAAGTCATCAATCAAATGATGATTTACCCTGCTCTTTACAAACAGACTGTGTAACACTTCTAGCATTGAATACAAACTACAGGTCGGTATTAAAAAAAGGTATTGCTGCATTACTAATTGTGATAGACAATATATGTAATTCTTTGGCATAATGTATAACATATACATCTAGTTAACAGCAGTACCAAATCATATACAAACACATTAGAGATCAACTCATAACTCTCATTCTTCTGAGAAGCACCGAAAGCAGAAAGAAATCTCTGCATTGCTCTCATTTTCAATTTCTGCTGCTATTCTGACACCAAGTGTCAAGACTGGTGTATGACAGTAGCTGTAAACTACTAACACATAAAAAAATTTTTGAAAAATAAACATTTAAAAATTTTGCTGCTGTAGTGAAGACAGTGATATTGAATTGACTGCATGACTGCACTGCAGGCATGCAGAAGGTCTCTTACAAATTTATGATTTAGTACTATTTTGAAGTTTTTATTACAGGAAAATGCTACATGGTTTGGGGACGGGATCCAAAAAATTGAGATACTTAAAATTGTAACTCAGTCTCTATTTTGACTGCCTGAGCAAATCTTCTCTTGTTTGCTTGTTTGTTTTCTAATTGATAGAATTAATATACACAAGAACTAGGAGTAGGTATGCATTCATCCTATTTAAGCAGCACTTGCTTATAGTATGCAGGTGGCAAGTAGAGACAAGAGCTTTGCAATTCTGCATTCTTCCAGTTCTGAGTACACCTGCTGCATGACTGGAGATCCACAAAAAGGCTGGGGAGGGGGAGAGGGAGAACAGACGGCAAAGGAAGTGCTCTGGGGAATCCCAGATAGTGTTTGCTGCAGACTCCCTCTGCATTAGAGCACAGATCCAAGTAAAGGGTACAGAAAAGTCTGACACACAGAACAACAGGAATTATGAATCAATGGAGGAACAAAGGAGTTTTGAAGATCAGGACGTTGGCGAAGTGATCCATGCTTTAAAACTGTACCTATGAAACAATTCCTGTACTTATTTTGCAACATCACATCGTGGCAAAAGAGACTGAGACTAAGGCTCAGGCTGAGGTAACCCACACCAGGATGACTGCTGGAGAGAGCAAGATGGAAGAAAATCCTTTCATAAATCTTCCACTTCAAAGAAAAAACTAAATGTACTTTCTTGTAGTCATTACGTTACCTTAGGTGGACACCTGGCTGCATTCTGAAAAATTCACAACGTAATTCAATGTTGGGATTTCACTATCAACATGTTTTACTGAAAAAGGTGGACAGTCAGGTCACTCACCAAATGCTTTCAAAGGCTCTACCAACTCCAGCTTAAACTTCCGACCTTTCTCCAGATCTTTTAGCATTTTGGCAACTTCATAATGCCGACACTCTGACACATTTTTTCCATTTATGGTCTCTATGTGATCACCCACGCAGACGGTTTTGGTTTGGTCCATAAGGCTGCCTTCTTTGATTCGCTATTGTTTAAAACAAAAACACCACCAGAATTAGAAACATCTCTTCAAAAGGTAATAGTTTTTAGGAGATGACACCACCAAGTTTCAAGAATGTCAGTTAACAATATCAATACCACTGAGCTTATTATTCCAGAAGTGTGTTTTGTCTATAAGATTATCATAAAACATACTTTGAAAAGCATTATTTTTCAAACAAAGTATTTTAATAAGCATTGAATATACACTCAGACAAGGGGGAAAAAGAATGCAACCACGCTTTAGAAATAAAAGGTTCTGAATAACCTAGTATTTTTTGTGCTTTAAAACTGATCACAGACATCTCAGTAATGTAAGTGATTATTCAAGTTTTTGGGGTTTTTCTATTTAATAGCTTAACAAGCATAGGAAAAGAATTTTTCTCTTCTCAAGTATGCTCCAGGGACTTAGTAAAAAATTACATACTGTAAAGGGCCAATCTTAGTAAGACCCATTCCCAATGGTGAAACTACTGTTTTCCTCATCAAGCTATACAGCTGTGTTTTAAAGGATATCCTCTGAAATAATAAAGAAAAAGAAAATCTTCTAACTGCCATCTCATGGAAAACAAATACTCTAAAGGTCATAACAGAAGTTACAGCTTTTATGAAATGTAATTTAAAAAGTATGGAAAAGGTCTATGATTTACCACACTTTAAAATTCAGTGATTCTGTTTATCGTTGTTGCATACTGTCGTGTTTGTTCATCATGTGCATACATCACGTAAGCCATTATTCTATGGCTACTGAATAGAGAAGCTACAACACAGTAAAATATCTTACATTTTGCAGATACAAATTTCATTCTAACGTGTTCCTGAATAACAATCCAACAAAGACTGACGTGGTTCAGGCTAACTTTGTGTAAGATACCAGTGAGACAAGGCAGATAAACACATTGCCACCTCCCACTGAAACAGCCAGCCTGGCTGCACAACCCTCCCAGGAGCTGCTCCCAGCCCCTGCGCATGTCTGAGCCCACACATGTGCCTCCATCTGAGAGTCAGTGGGAAGTGTGAGTGCTCACTGTCCTGTACTGCACTGGAAGGATTTTAAGCTTCAGGCTGAGTTTAACTCTTTGTAGCACCAAACAGAAGCCTCATGGTGAATATGGACATGGGTATAATACACACCAGAAGCCAAATGTGCCAAACACATTTCTGTGACCAGGACTCGAAACCTGTCCTACCCTGCTTCAATTAATGTTTAGTCTACAGGCTGAATGTTCATTTAACTTTTCTTCTGCACTTGGATCCCAGCACTAAAACTGTTTAAATAATATTCACTGGCTGCGATTTGTGTCACTTTTTATCATCACTCCACGTTAACTGAGACAGTTGAGCTACATTGTCACAGTAATTAAGATGCAATTGTCTGTATTTCAAGTGCTCTACAGTCCATTGAGAAGCTATGAGGATCCATATTTCCTATGCAAGGCCTACTCCATTTGATAATGTCTCCTTGTACACCACTCAGTCATACTTCAAGTTCTCCTGCTGTTCTTTGAATGCTAATTTGACTCCATAATACTTTTTCCCACCTGCCCATGTACCCTAAAAACAAATTTGTGAAAGCAGAACGACACCAGGTTTTGTCCTTGGTAAGGCAAAACAAGATTAAATTTCATAGGAAAAAAACCTGCAGTTCAGTGTCAGGTTTAAAATTGGTCAGGTTACCACATCAAACCTAGAAACCCCTGTTATTCAAAATGCAGTAAAATAACTGCAACCCATAGCAACCTTCAACAATCCACCAGTTAGTAAGTTTAGTCTAAATTTTTAATTAAGAACCAGGCATAGTTACAAATTTTCAAGGAAAATATATGTATGTAAGCAAAAACAATTCTATGAAACTTTAGAGACAGTCCCTGCTTAGTCATTTACCTAGACAACGAACTTAAAAAAAAGACGCAGCTTTTACTTTTGTATACGTGTTTTCTATGCTGGTTTAAAAGATCCATTAGCTAAATCTGCATCAACAGCAAACAAAGTAAGCTCCTAGAAACTCCTTAAAATTGATGCATTCCCATGAAGACTGCACCATTTTCATTACAGTGCCTATTATTAGACCAGTACAAGGAAAAATACATATGTACTCAGAGGAGTTTTACACAATTTACTGGAAATTACAGCTTGTCTGGCTAATGTGAGGGTTTTCCAGTGTGCTCCAATTGTGCAGCAGTCTGTGTGAGGGCTGTTCTCTCTGCCTGTTACCAACCAAGCACAAAGGGAGTGTCACTGCACAGGGCTGCACTCGTGAACGCTGCTCACTGAAGCTCTGCTTTCAATGCCTTCTTTTAAAATGCCACATAAGCAGCAGCATGACTGAATGTTATGGACTGTATGGATGCCATCACTAGAAATCCACAGTTCTTTGTCTATAAACATAAAAGTCAGGCTATGATTTCGCCAAAATGCTTAGTGAAACCTTCACTACATCTTGAGCTTCACAAACGTGATCTCAGTCACATTTTTCCACAACAAAGACAAGCAAACTGATTTCTAAACAGTGTCTTGTTTTATAGCCAAGGTAGCTAAGGAATGAACAGCAAATACAACCTCTCCATACAAGCAGCTCTGGTTACAATGAGAACAGTGACTGGGGCAGCAGCAATCAAAGATAATTGCTAATGCCTCACTAATAATGGGTAATTGGAGTATATTAGAGCAAAGAATCTCAAAAAGGCAGAAAATGTGCCTAAGGTTCCTAGTATCTAGTCTAGCAAGAAGGGCAGCATCATTTCCTCAGCCTCTACTTGTCCCAAAATATACTGCCTCTAGGTCATACAGAAGAGAAGAAGGAAAGCAATTATGATTAACATATTGTGTATGTTAGTGCCCATATTTGCTACTCAAGTTCACTGTGGTAAATTGTGTTAATGCATATCCTTGTAATTCATCCTATCAAAGTCAACAATACTGGAAAGCTGAAAGACCACGACACTTGCCCCCACTCTTGTACAGCACAAAGGCTTCTGCCCTGGGAACAGCCAAAGACTGAAAGAACATGATCTCATTATCACGAGTGACAGAAGTTCTATAAGCATCTAATAAATGACATCAGAAAATCAGTTTAAAAAAGAAGGGGGAAGATGCAAGCAGTATCTAACACCTACCACCTCAGGGTAGCTCAGGAGATACAATGGTCTCATTGTAAAGCTGATACACATTACAGAAGCAATGAACAAATGAACTGATTTTGAATGACATGCAGTACAGATTAGCTGAACTAATTTTGAATTATGTACCTAAAGAAAAGCAACTTTATTCTTTACTTACCATATATATGATAATAAAAGATTTTATAGTTCTAAAGGATCATTAAACCAATAATTAACCTATTATAGTAACAGAAGCTTCTACAGAACAAAGTATTTCACTGGTGATTAAGTTTACCTTTATAAAGGCACAGCCAGTTCCATTGTCTGTAATGGTAAGCCCCAGCATATCATCAGTTTTAAGAACTTCCACTTCTTTTCGCTGTCCTTTCACATGGGCAAAGATGAAATCTTCAAGGCCAATTTGTGCACCTAAGAGCTTGTCCATATCAACTTTATGAGTGTTCAAAGTGCAAAACATGATCTGTGTAGAAGGAAAGCAAACACATTAACAGCATATTAGGTTTGGTGAGCTTGATAGGAAGCTAAAATGGGAGCATAGTTCAGGCCCCTGTGACAGGTCCATAGCTAAAATGACGCCCCTTCTTCTCCAGCTGTACCAGGAGAAGGGGTAGTCTCCATCCACACACAACAGAAAGCCCAGTAGCCCAAACTGTAGGTCAGAGCTGTCAGGGAACAGAGGAAAGAGACCTACCTGTGTGAGCAGCCTCTCATGGCCTGTTCTCAGCACACCAGCGCCGAGAGGCAGCTTGAGCTGGTACAGTTTGCACCAGAGGTCAGAGTAAGCAAACTCAAGAGTCATATTTTTTGCTTCATCATTCATCCACCTCAAATTTCACCCAATTCAAAGACCACTAGGAACTACTTTAAAATTTGATTGGTTGAAAGCAGTTTAATGGGGAAAGAGAAAGGAAAAAAGGAGAGCTTATCAAAACAAAAGAGTCATGAGAGAGCATGAAATGCTTTGTATTGCTCCATGCATTCCTTCATTAGCTCAGAGCACACTGTCTCCAATGGAAGAGACAACACTTAGTTTCTATCCATTGCCGGCATGAGCTGGGGTCATCCCTGTTCCACTAAAAGCAAGCCTTAATAAAAAGGTCAAATTGCTTCTCTACAAATCAGCTTTTCTGAGGGATTTCCCTTCAGCACTGGATATCAGGCAGTCTTTTTTCTCCCTACACTTATGCCAGTTCTCCAGCAGGAAGGTTTTGTGTCGTGGGCATAGGCAGGGTGAGAGTAATCCATCTGTACTGCTTGGGAACAGAGACTCTTTTGCTCACCATGGAGCTTCATGAAGAAATTCGGCCAAGCCCAACATGCCCTGTCACAGCTACAGTAATGACACTGCCCAAGCCTTCCCAAGCTGCAGCAGGAGAGGAGTGAGGGCCAAGGGAACCACACAGCTTCAGCTTCCTCCTGGGCAGCACCGGAGAGCACAGGGCAGCAGCCAAACCAGAGAAACTGCACTCCAAAAGAAACTTGGAGAATCCCTAAAATCTACTTCACTGAGGCAAAGACAGGTTTTCCACACCAGAACACTACACATGCCTTTTCCTTCACTCTGGCATCACTGGATGAAAGCAGAAAAATGGAAATGAAAGTCACCAACCTGTTTAAATTGATTCCAGGTCAAACAAAGAGTGGATACTTTTACTAATGTATTTCACAGAGACCATTCAAGTTTCTGGAGCTTTCTAGAAGTTAGATTCTGTAACTATGGGAGGTTTAATCTTAAAAGACTGAAAGTTAATAGATTGTTTTCTTGATGGAGGTCTTGTTTAGTTGCTGTTTTTAAAAACAACACAAACAAAACACACCCCACCAAACAGCCTTACTTCAATGGCAATTTCCTTATCTCACCTAATCTATCAAACATCCACTGCAATCTAACACCTTATTTAACAATGAAAGTTGTAACAGCACACCCTTAACAAACATTGGTTTTATTTGCTCAGGTAATGCAAAAGTTTTCAGTTGAACAATACTCTAGATGTAACAACATCTAGAGAAATTAATCTGGTTTTAAGTAGAAAATTGAATTTAATAATAAACATCATCATAATCTCTAATGACAAGCTTTTTTAAAACAAAAAAATTAAAACAGATCTCAAGTTCACATACACATTTTCAGCTCTCAAGCTACATAATTTTGCCAGCTTAAAACCAACTCAGTTCATTGTTCCTGCGATGAATAACAAGCACTGTCTTTACATTTTAGACATTAGCATCCTTCATCTGACCTTGTCACACAGACAATCTAGTAAATACCGTCACACCTTTGAATAGATAAAATTGGCAACAGAGCAGAAATGTGATATTTAGAAACTTGATCCAGAGTTTCTCTTTATAGATCTTCATCTGGATGGCATTCCTACTACAGCCTATAAGTCTGCAGAATTTTTTGTGAGTCAGTTCTGTGCTAACCACAAGGCTGAGAGAACATCAGCCAGTCAAAAATAAAACTTAAATCATTCTTCATCCTATTTAGTGAACAACTGCTTTTTCTCAGAACAGATACATGCAAAGAGTAATACCCTAAAGATGTATCTACCCAGAAAGATTTACCACTACACCATCTACCAGTTATAGCATAGCTTTATATGTACACAACTGAGACCTATCAATTCCAAAATGGTATTTTTTCATAGATTTTACATAAGTTTAATATCGGTACCTAAAGACAGATTATATACTTGAATACTTAAACAACAGTTTTCACTCACTCAAACTTTTGCATATTTTTAATAGAAATTTTCTTATTCAAAAATTAGGCAAGAAAAAAATCCAAGGTGCAATTCTCATTGTTAAGTCTTCTCTGTCCTTACCCTAAACCGTCATAGGCATTTGGTCTTTAACTCAGCATACCAGTGCTGTGAATATTTCATGCCAACTTTAGCAAGATATTATAAATCAGAACTGTTACATCAGTCACAAAGTATCCAGGATACCTCCTTCACCAAGAGTTATCTTCTGCAGCACTCAGAACAAGGAAATTCCATGTTGCTGGACACTAGGGGCTTATGCACAACTTTATAAAATAGACTTGTCCAATAAGATTACTAACAGATTATTCCCTGCATCCATATCTTCAACTGGAAACGACTACATTAGCCAACAAAACCAGAGCTATACTGTGTGCTATATAAAGAAATTGTATTAGCTACGAAAAAGAAGGTTACATGATGTGTTATATAAAGTATATATGTAGTACCATATTGCACGTTCTATACATTAATTAAACTCTCATCTTCCATATTGAGCTGACACCTTGAGAAGAACTCAGTAATAAGCTGATTGATTAGATTACATACTCAGAGGCTATTGAAAATGTATTAAAAATCCCTTATTAATAACTTTACAGAGATCATTATCACTTTCAGAGGTAGGGAACTGGGAATTTTAATTCTGAGCAAGATGTAACACCCACTGACATATTTCCCTATATATGTAGATGTCATTGTATCAAGAAATCACCAACGCATTTTTTAGGTATCTTACTCACTTTATCTCCCCCAAGGAAAATGTGGGAGCCTTGACCAGCTTCAGCAACAGGAAGAGTAACCAGCTCCTCCAAGTTCTAGTGTGCTTTTGGTACTGTGTCAGGTATTCAACCTGGTCAAAACATTCAAAGTCTTATAAAATAAGCATTCACTGTTTCACTTTATTTTGGGATTTGGTTGGGGTTTTGTTTTGTTTGCTTTTTTTTTTGTTTGTCTGTTTGGGGGCTTGGGTTTTTTTGGTCATTTGTTTTTGGTTTTTTTGGTACACAAGTATTACAGTGTAAGTTCTTCCATCCAATTATTTCCATATTAATATTTCAAATACTTTAATTGGAAGTATTTGAAAAAGACACAGCAAGCATCACATGCAATATGGGTGTGACATTTAAGCACTGCTCAGGGAAACAGCAAGCAAACAATTCTTGCCATAGGGATGGGAGGAGGTGTTCTGTAGGGAGTGTTAAGTTTGCTCATTTAAAGTATTCAATCTGTAGGCGTGATTGTGAGCAACTTGTTTCAACAGATAAGCATAACAATAAAACTTTCAATATTTGGTGATGAGAATTTCACAAACTGACCCTTTTCTCTAAAACACACTTCAGATATTTTATTGTTAAAGGACAGTTTTGCTCAGAAACACAAGTTTCAGGAGTGGCTTATTTGTCAGTAGTCTTTCATAAAAGTTTGAATTGAAGAGGTTTAAATCAAATGCTTCTATGAAAGTTTAATGTGGCACAGCCTCACTGTATACTTGACTGTTTAGCATGAGGAGGCAAGGCCTGTGGAACAACAGCCCACAAACAAGCTCAGCAGCTGAACTCTTGTTACTGGAAGAGAAAGACAGAGCTGCATTTCTGCCCTTACTGCTGCCAGAAAGGTCTCTCTTTTCCTGAATTACCCTTGTGATGCAAAATTCCTTCCACTGCAAAAGAAACCCCAACCTCCAAGGGCTCTGGACAGACACAGCCACTGACCATTAAGTTTAGTTCACCAGCCCCACCACATTTCACCTTTCAAAGCAAACAAAATAATCAAATGTGCAAATTGCAAGTAGACAAACCAAAAGTCCCTACAGCTTCTATGGGTTACCATTCCCTTCTCATCTGATGAAGAAATAGCCCTGCTACAGCTGGACTTTAATATCCACGTTCCCAGTGCCTGATTAGCTACTCTGAATACTTTAAAGCCCTACCATGTGCTCTCACAGGAGCACACCACCACTAAATGCTTTAACAGACCCACATTGTCCTTCAGTCAGTGCTCATTTCGTTATCATACAGGCTGCACTCAGCACTTTCACCCTTACGGGGAATGTAACATTCCCTGATACATTCCCAGTAGTCATAGGGGAGCAGTAATCCTAAAAGGCCAAAGCTACACATAAATACTTTTTTCAACTACTTTTCCTACTTAACCTCCATAGAAAAAAACAGGAGGAGATATTTCTATTATTTATGCAAATAGAAACATACACGTAACTGTGTGTGGGTTATGTTGTTAGTTAAGAGTTGCATCTATCTATCTAATTTTTTTTAGCTCTGTGCTTTCTTGTTGAAAGCCTGTTGAAGTAATGAATTTAAAAGGCAAGAACAATGTGATCTACCTCAAACAACACTCATAATAATAATGCTGGAAATTATACAACTTTTACATTTTTTAGGCAGCTTTAGTCAGGGGTTTGTTCTCCTTTGCCCAGGGGGAGGGGAATTGAAGTTTCTCTTCACAAGACTTCACCGGGGTTTAAATTTTAAAATTTTAACATCCACAGATTAGGAGCAGCCAGAAGGTACACAGGAGATAAGGGAACATTAATGACAGAACATCACGCCCTGGCAGGGCCAGAGACACCTGGTCTGGGAAGACTGAAGAGAACTGAAGAATAAGGACCAAATTAGCATCGACGATGAAGGGATCAAAAACCAATAGGAGATCGAATACTAAGAATTGTGTAATTTAAGACCAATGAACAAGAATTTCTTTGGGTTTTGTCTGTATAAATGTGTGAAAAGTTCTGATAAGGAATTATGAGTGATGGAATGACTTTCACTGCACAACCGGGGCTTGTGTGGATGAAATAATTTCTATCGCACATCCTGGCCAGAATAAATAATGCATTAATTCTCTAACATAAAAAAACGTTGGAGAGTTTTTGTTTTTCCTGCAGATTTGGTGACAATGACACAGGCAATTCTGCCATATTCACTCCTCTTCCCTGTGGAAAGAACAGTCACATTGGACAGAGAAAAGAAGAAAAGCTGGCAGTAAAAGTCAGAGAGGTAGGCAGAAAGGGAGGCTTCTGCCTACCCCTCAGCTCAAAAGGGGTAACAGATATAAATTCTCCTACAAAGATGGGTGAACAATAAAATACCTTCAAGAAAGGATGAGTACAGGAAACGCCTTAGAAAGCTGCTGTTATGTCTCACTCCTTCACAGATACCCAGCAAACATCCCCTTTGAAGCCATACCCATCTTGTCCTGTTCCCATCCTAGCTCACTCATGATCCAGGTCTGCAGAGAAGTTTCTGTCAGTGTCTGTCCAACAAATACTGTGTTTTATATAAACTTCTCTCTGTCGCTGTTGGCAGTCAATCACGGAACCTGGAAAGGATTCTGCAGCAGAAGCTAAACTCAGCTGGTCCTGGGAGATGTAATCCAAAGAGGAAGAGAGGTGCTGTAACCATGTGGAGTCAAAAGGAGAAGTGACAGATTACAAGTATAGCTCATTCAGAATCGTATTAAAACACGTAGGCAGGAATTTATCCAAGAATCCACACTCTTGCCTACCCTGTGGTAAACTCACATATCATACTAAATGTATTCACTTCTGCAAAAGGTGTTTGAATGCTCTCTACACAGAGCTCTTCCCCTCCACTCCCCCCCACTATTTTCCAGCTCAGCCACTCCGGGGTAGAGATCTCTGTGATAGGACCTGTTTCCAAAGGCAGGCGGGTATCACGCTGCCCACAGGCTTCAGCAGAGCTGGGTCACTGAAACTTTCCTACAAAGGGCCTATGAGTACCTCAGCGTCCTTCAGTTCGCTGAGATGTAGCTTCTGGCACCAGAAGCTACATTATTCTTCACACCAGATTATCTGTCCAAAAGCAGGTTTAATGAAGAGATAATACCATCCAAAATAAATTCTAATAAATTCCCATTTCTTGGCTGTTCACTGATCTATCTTGTCAATCTAAAATTCTGTTGCATGACTCTCTGGTCTGAATTCTTCACAAAGTTTTGCCACCTTTATACCAGGAAATATTATTGATGACTATTTTCACTTTATGCAACTTTCTTAAAGCCAACTAAGTTTCTAGAGTAAAAGATTTTAAGATCAGTGCCTCCAGCAATAATTCTTCGTTCATTTTGAGCAATAAGCCACATTAAAATTTTTTTAAAGGAATGGGACATTAGGGAGAAAAAGAAAATACGAAATTCTCTAGTCTGGCACAAGGCTGGCAATATATGCCCATGATACGTGGTGCTTCCTCTAAAACCTCTGAGGGTGTCAGATTATACATCTAACAGGAGAAACAGGAGCACACCATTCATACAAAATTAAATTTCTCTGTGAAAGCTGTTCTTTCTCAAGTCAGTGGACCCAAAAGTTCACCAGTGAAAGGAAGAAAACAAAAATAGAAGACAATCTGTTAATTATGAGAACTTGAGAATAAAAGGTATAACTGAGATGGAACAGAACAAAGGGGGAACAGCAGCTCAGGATGAAAAGAAAACAAAGGAGCAGAAGGTCAGAAAGCAGCTGGGAAGGTCTGCATTGCCTCTTAATTACTTAATGCAACAGTGACCGGTTAAACTGTATTCACTGCTACTTTCTCCTTACAATTTACTGTTTGAAATGCTATGTCAGGCCACAGCAAACTCTCAGAACAAAGCCTGCCGTAGTAGTAGTCTTTACAACATTTTAAAAAGTCACCTACAAAGAAAGTAAGTAAAGCTGTACAGCCACACGTAGGCATAATGAAATGTTACCCTTCTGTTTCAACTCGTCACTCAGAGGTTAAGGTTCACAGAACCACATAGGAAGAACTTGATATCGCCACAACCTTTTAACTAAGAGAAAACAATGCATTTACAAACACAAATGAATCCTTATCCAAACAAATGTTTAGAACAGGGCTCAGGAAAAAAAAAGATCAAAAAGGCAGCAGAGCTTTAAAAAGAACCTTGTTATAGACTTAAATAACTCCATTTGAACAGCGAGCCTTTTAAAAATAATTACCTGATAAAGCAGAAAACTTTCCAAACATCACTTTCAGCTAAAATTTTAACATGTAGAACGATTCAGGGCATTTATACCACACCCCCTCTCCTTCAATGCATTCATTCTGGATATTTAACCTCATAAATCCGCTGTCCCTTTTTAAACTGGAATGAAATAGTGCCTAAGAGCTGCGTCAAACAGTAACTGGCAACAGGTCTACCGAGACCCTGGCGTTTTGGGCAAGAGGACCATTGTTTTAACCACGTAAGAGTTAAATGCAGTCACACTTATGTCCTTTCCCGTATGGTAACGCTCATTTGGAATAGCACAGGGAGTTTTTTTCTCGCAAGAAGTGTAAAGTAGGCATGTCTACACAAGCCCGTGACAGTACGCCCACGGACAGCGCGGGTGGGAAGAGCCCCGGCGCCCTTTGGCGCCTCTGGAGGCCCGGCTGGACGCGGCCGCGGCGGTGCCGGCCCTACCTGGGCGGGGTGGATGCCGAACGCCGCTCCGATCCGGGCGTACAGCTCGCGGGCGCTGCCGAAGCCCTCCACGCGGCCCGTGGGGCTGCCGTGCGCCAGCTGCGTGTGGAACTGCAGCCGCGACGCGCCGGCCGACGGCGCCGGGGCCGCCGGGGGGGCCGCGGCCGCCGCCTCACTCTCCACCAGCTTGAAGGTCTCCTTGGACTTGTCCTTCTTCTTGCTCCTCAGCCCCAGCGGCATCTTCCGCCCCGGCCCCGGGCTCCTGCGGCCGCCGCCGCCCGCGCTGGACTCTGCCCCCGGCACGGCGCCGCCCCGGCCCCGCGGCCATCGCGGCCGCCAGGTGCGGCCCGGCCCGGCCCGGCCCCGGCCCCGCCCCCGCCGCCCAGGGCCGGCAGCGCGGAGGGCCCGCAGCGCCCTCGCCTCGACCCCCGCCCGGGCAGCTCAGGGAGTTTCCGGAGATTCTGGCACATGGAGTCAGATCAGGCAGGCAGAGACAATGAATTACTGTGAGGCAGCCCTGAGTCAAAAATTCTTAGCAGATCTAATCAGAGCACTTCTGATTATATGAAATTACGTACAGATTTTGAACCCCTTATGCTGTAAAAAAAAAAAAAGGTAGAAAAGGGTTCAAAGCCAATTTGACTTCAGCTTTTCCAAGATAGCATGTAGTAGATTTAAATTAAATACACAAAAATGGCTTTTATCCAGTTCTAGTAGGAGACAATTGGATTCAATATTGTAATTAATTTTGTAGGAATTGCCACCGATTAAAAAACCCAACAAAATTGCACGATAAACTTGTCCCCACACTTTAATAGTTGACTGTCCAGTTCAGTTTGAAACCACAAAATTGAAGGTTTCTCTAAACTTGCAGAACTGTGTGTACTTTTTACTGGAATGCAATTCAGACAGCATGTTGACATTCATTGGATGACATGGCAGTGAGACAAAATGAGATATTAAGAGTACCAAACCATTCATGTTCATCTAGATATTTAGACGGTTTTGCTGATTTTCAATTTTAAATAAGCAACTTCTTTTACAAGAATCCTTTCCCCATTTACTGAAATGTATTATAAAGGAATTGGTGACAAGTATTTATCTTGTCTCTATTCATTCCTTTTCTTGTTAGAATATAATTCAATCTTAAAACCCACCAAGTACTGTTTATTAATAATTTTGTTAATGAGATCTACTAAATGAACACATTAAAGTTTTTACATATACAGAGGTTGTCCAGATTTATTTTAGAAAGAATTCACAGACATTAATGGTCCTAATTTAGGTATCTGTTGCAAAACTTTCTTCAGTGGAAGTGTGTTTCCATGTTTCATATGGAGGTGGATGGAGAAAAACAGCTGAAGTTGATACAAAAACTATAGTGATCCTATCTACAGCTTGGAGCAAAAGCATCAGATTTTAACTTTAGAAAGACAAAAATGATGAGGCAATGATGCTGATCAAGTAATCTGAAGACAAACAGTATGGAGCATGTATGTGTCATCATCGGCTACATGATGTAACAAGTGAAATGGGAAACTTTTTTGTGACATTTAAATCGGGAGAAGATGACACTACATGTGCCTAATGATTTTCAAAACCCAAACCTAGAAAAGCATCTACGTGAAATTGCCACAGCAGTCGCCTGCTTTGGAAGAAAGGGTAAAGAAGTGTTTGACACTCAGTTTCACCTCTGTTACTGAAAAGGTACATTACCAAGGACTTTTTTTCCCCTAATCTACAAGTACTATTTATTAATATTGCTTGGATCATGGATTAGCAGTTTCAATGATTTAGATTTAATCAGCATAACAGAATGCTGACCGGGTGATGTGTAGAGCTGTAAATGAGTCTGCTGAGAACCTCAATGAGAAGAAGGTTGTAATAGACAGAAGACATTTTCTCCAACTACAACCATTCCTGTTTTCAAACTCCCTTGGATATGTACCCTCTAAGGAAGTATCTGCCAACACTAATTAATGTACAGTAAAACCAGATAAATCAACCCAAATGAGCCAGCAGCAACTCAGGATACTAAGGATGCAAAAATTACTTCAAATAAACTTCTTGAAGAAAGTTGACAACTTAAATAAAACTGCTATTAGCCTTGGGTTTAGAAAGAAAAATAAACCATGTACTTAAAAAAAAAGAAAAATGGATTTGATCCTTTTATCCCGGGTATATTGCACACTACAGGCCACCCCATTCTTCAGTTTCTCACATATAATACTTGGATGCAAGAATCGTGGCATGCAACAGCCATAAAGTGTGTGGAGAATGTATGTGGAACAAAGTCACGTTGCTGGATATGAAATGCCACTATCAGTGAGTGTTTCACTACACATGGGGTACCCATCCTTATTCAGGGAAATGCTATATGGTATTTCAAGTGCTGGTCGGGTGCCATTAGGGGGTTTTTGTTCACAGCAGGTGAACATGGCAGTTTGTCCTTGATAAAGCAATCAGGCATGACAAACAAGACTGTTGTTGTACAGCTCCTCCCTTGGGTAAGCCAGTAATTCCAGTGCAACAAGCACAGGGCACTAATACCTTCCACGCCCAAGGGGATCAACAATACATCTCTATTTTCACTGTTTAAATAACAGAGCAATTAATTGGAGAAGCCTGAAGGAAACAAATCATGCCATGCAAGAGTCTATTGCTGAGCAAGCTGACAAATGAAGAGTTGAGATTCTGCACCTCATGAGGAGATTAGTACTATTTGCTCAGTCTGGGTGCTGAACAGGAAGTGGCTGTAGGACAAACACCCTGGCTCTATAGGATGTAGCAATATAGTAAGAACTACCCATGTTAGCTGCAAAAGAGGACTAGCATTTATTTACTGGAAAAGTAAAACTGCCTTTTAATTATATTTACAGTATCATTTAATGGCCTGTATTTTTTAGGTCTAGCACATGAATGCAAGTGTACAGAATTTCACCTTAAGTCATAGCAAATTTCAGTGTTTAAGGAAAGCCTATTTGACCCCCAAAAGTCTGCTTCTGGTGAGTCAGACTAGCGCGTGAGATGCACATACTAGAAAAAAATGGAGTACATTTGTTTAACACACCACAAACAGGCTTCAGGAATCTTTCAGCACAGCTACTACAAAAATGGCTGAGTGAAAGAATGGAATGGTAACGCCCCTCATGACAGGAGAATGTTGTGACAGGTAGAAGAATTATGAAAGGCCTCATAAAACCAGGCCTGCTTTATTAAATTAATAGCTAGCCTGTCATCTCTTCTAAGTGTAGTTAAGCAACTTGCAAGTTTCCATGCAAAAACAATGTTGGTATGAAAGGTTCGTTAACAGAACAACCTATTCTTGGGTTGAAAAATAAGTGCATCTGTGTAAACAATAAGATCTGTTCCATGAGAACCCATAAAGGAAAAATGTAAACAACCTGAATGTTAGCACATACACACAAATCACCTTCTGACCAAAAAATGTAGTAAGAAAACTACCAGCTAATAGGTGCTGCACATGAGGTCTGTGAAAACTATATAAAGTAAGTTTTGTGAATATAGAATTGGCTTTTCCTGCATGAAGAAAATGCTAACTTAATACAATAGCAGAAAGCTGTGGAGCAAACAGAGTACCACTGCATGGCAGGAAGGAGAAAGGGTTATAATAATGCAGCTTGACCTACACTTCCAACAGCTTCAGGTTATCCTAAGGCTTGATTGTTGGTGAGATCACAAAAGCATCTTTAGAAGCAAAGGTTTTCAGACTTACTGGATAAATTCCAAAGCAACTAAATTACTTTTACATTCTATGGCAGCTGAGCAACTTTAAGAGATTAAAAACCCATCCCAATTTCATCAATAACTATTTTATTTTCATGTATTTCAGTAGTTACAAATATAGTAGTTGACCGAGTATTTGCTTCTTCCTCCCAAGTAGCTTTATTAAATAATCAAGTGGGTTTTAAAACATAGCTTTTAAGCATATTTTTGATTAGAAAAATATTTTTTGTGACTCCTGGATTAGATATTAATGCTCCCTCTCAAATTTTGAAGTAATTCTACATGCTTGTTTCTGAAACATATACTTTGTTACCTCTCCATAAGAAAAGAAATACAAGCATTTATTTCATACCAGTCTTATAAGTTTTATATTTTGAGCTTGAAAACAGTTGGAAAAGTTTAGTTTGCTATACACATATATATATATATACACCTCTAAATACACAAGATACTGCAATTCATCAATTTAACACTACTCCTCTTACCTGAAGATGGTTACAAAAAAATAGTCCTAGTTGCTGTAACTTTTTTTTTACAAGTTGGATATGGTTACAAGATCCCGAATTACAAAATGCTTGATTCCATTAGCTTTTAAAATGACAAACAAGTATTTTAGGTTGATATGCTTTAAAGTCATGTAGCTTGTAGCATTTACCATCATAACAAAATAATAAGAGAAAAGTTAAAAACCAACTTTACACTTTTTACTTAAAAACCACATAAGAAATGCAATACGGAACATACTGAAATGGAATTTTTTTCAACAAACAATATATAGTATTAACAATATGCAGAAGCACTAAGCAGCCATTTTTTTTCTTTGTGATACTGCTCCAGCAATTGTTTACTTCCTGCCGATGTAGGACTACAACTAACTGATACTGCATGAAGAGATCCGCAGTTGAAAAATTACTTGAACAATACCCCACAGAAATTCTACTCCTTTAAGTAAAAGAAATTGGATTCTTCTTACACTCATTAAAAAATTATTGTAAATGAAATCCCAACTTCCATACCATTTACTTTCCTGCAGAGTCACATATATAACACTGCTATTTCTTAGGCTACTTCAGAGCAGGTAACCTCTAAATTTCCACAGGCAAAAGGCTGACAGCAAATCTTGAAATATTTTATGAAAAAACAACAAAAGAAATCCCAAACCCTTTGAAAGTGTTGTTAAAGCACTGTACTATGGTTTTAAACTCAAGTAATAAAGCATGCCCACAAGGCATTTCTTTCACCAATACCATGCTGCAACCAAGGGAACCAGCCCTATTTACTGCATTATAAAACTAGACTATTACAGAGGGCTCTCCATCTCTCTATGCACCTGTTAACTCTAAAGACAACTAACTCATATTTGAATTTTAAAAAAATAACTCAATTCAAGCACATGAAAGTTTCTGGGCAACCCCTATCCCACATTAACTCTAAACACACTTGGCTTTATATAGGACCTAGCTCTTCCTTCTTCTTCGTGGGTGTAAAGTTTGGCCTTTGAAAAGAATGAATACTTTAATTGAGATCAGCATAATCTTTAAATACCTGCCCTAGCCAAATGCTTTTACAGGGTTCTTTGTGTAGCTTTCCAACCCAGCAAGAAACCTCTTGGCATCATGTAGTCCAACACCTGTGCTCACACACAGTCACCTGGAGCAGGCTGCCCCACACAAAGTCCAGTCAGGCTATGAGTATCCAGGGACAGCAACTCCTCAAGCCCTCTAGGAAACCTCTTCCATCAGTGTCTGGCCATCCTCTCAGTAAAAAGGTGTTTCCTTGTCTTCAGAAGGAATCCCTAACTAACTTGTGTCCCTTTAGTCCTGTCACTGAAAGCTACTGAGAAAAGCCTGGCTCCTCCACCTTCATCCCCTCCTGTCAGGTGCCAAGACCTCCCCCAAGTCTTTTCTTCCCCACGCCGGCAAGCTCCAGCTCTCTCAGCCTCTCATACACAGTCCTGTGCTAGAGCTGTTCCACTAAGTTTATATCCCTCAAGTAGCAGGGAGCCCAGTACTCCAGATGGATCCTCATCAGTGCTGACTGTAACAAGGAAGATCATCACCCCACACCTGCTAGGGAAGCTTTGGCCTCTTCTGCCACAAGGCTGCATTGCCAGCTCACAGTCAGTTTATGGACAGTAACATCCGTTACTCCACAAAGAAGCAAAACTTTGCATTCTCCCTTACTGAACTTCATGAGAATCCTCTGTCCAGTTCTTCAGCCTGTTGAGGCCCCTTTGAAAGGCAATACATCAGCTGCTGGCACCAGCTACTCCTCCCACTTTATATGATTTGTAAACTCCATCCCATAATTCAAGTCATTAATGATGCTGACCAGTATTGGCCCCAGTACTGAGCCACAATGTACATCACTATTGACTTGCCTCCAACTGGACTTTGTGCCACTGACTAAACCCCCTGTGCCCCCTCATTCAGCCAGCTTTTAATCCATCTCACTTTTTCTCTTATCTAACCTGTACTTCAGTCTGTCTACTGATGTAAAAGGTAAACAACACAGGCTGTTTCCCCAACATCCCCAAAGCTCACTGTAGATGGCAATAAGTTGGTCAAGCAAGATTTCCCTGTTGTACATCTGTTGACTACCCTGACCACCTTTTAGAAATGCTTTCCAGGAGGATTCTTCTTCATCATATTACCAAGAGCTTAGGTGAAGCTGATCAGCCTATAGATTTCCAAATCTTCTTGTTTTTCTTGAAGAGTGGTATTTTCTCTTTTCCAGTCTACTGGAACATCTCTCAATCTCCCTGGCCATTCAAAGACAAACAAGAGCGGCCCTGCGTCGGCATTACCCAGCTCCCTCAACACTTGGGTGTCAGGCAATCTGTCAGGCTCACAGACTTCCAGCTAAAATGCACCCTAACCCAGTCCTCCACCACCAAGGTTCCAGATCTCCCCTCTAGTCTCAGGGGCCTGGAATTCTTGCATGCTTATTTTACCTGGCAGTGACTGATGCAAAGGCAGCGGAGTACCTCAGCCTTCTCCATGTCATGGATCACCAGCTCCACTCGACAGCAGGCTCACCCTTTGCTGTTCATGTCCTTGAAGGATCCCTTCTTGCTGTTCTGCCTGAAGGCTGAGGAACTACCCCACAGCAAATGGCTACTCGGGCTCCTCAGGCCACGTGCCCTTTGCCACACACACAGTGCAGTCCTGAAACTTCCAGGGGTAATAAAGAGAAGGCTTTCATTGCACAGGGAGGCTGTTCAAGAGTCCAAACTGATTTTTCTGGCCTATGCTTTGTGCAGTGGAAGGCAACATACTGAAATGATATCTCTCATGTTTTGCTCTTTAAAGTATTTATACCTCTGTGTATTTCTACTATGATCTCAAACTTCTGTATAAACATGTAATGTTATAGACATGGTGAGGATATAAGAAATAATGTACTTGAAAGCTCAAGTACTTTATCAGAAATATGCACTGACTTGTAAAAAAATTACTGCAATTATATTAAGCAAAATAATGACTAAACTTTGCTGATTAGGAAGATGTAAAACAAAATGAGTGGTTTTCCCTGTAATTTCTACTGCAGAATTCACCTGTATGACTTTTACTTAAACCCTTTTCTTCTCATGCAGCATTACAGTATTTTCCCCCCACCCATCCCACAAAACAAAAAAAACAGATTCCACTAGGTGTTACAGATTGCACTTTTAAAGCACAGACTCGCCAGTCTTCTGCATTTCCAGTGTCCTATTTTAATCTGTTGACATACACAGTCTTCTGTTTTATGAAACTGGAAGATTTCGCCTAAGTACTTCTTTTGATGCTGGAGAAATGTTATCTGGGAAAATTACTTCAAACTCTATAATTAAGTCTCCACGCTGGTCAGGATTTTTGGGAAATGGCAAACCATATCCTATAATTCTTCTTCTCATCCCCGGCTTTACCACTTCATTGACTGTCATGGGTATGGTTCTTCCTTCTATCGTTGGCACATTGAAAGAGCTGCCACACAAAGCCTAAAGAAAGATTGTAATATGAGAAAAAGAAATTGGTCAGAACTTCTTTGTACCCAGAAATGAATTTGTATTATTTAAAAGTGACTACAATTCTAAATAGCATTTCTCCTGCACACTTCCGAATGTCAAAATTTAAATACAATGTTCCTTTCTCAAAAAGAGAAAATTTCAATTTGTCATTGAATATTACTGAATTTATGAATGTCACACAATGGCTACTGGAGGGTAATTGAACTTGCATGGCGTTCAAAGACTTCATTAAATAAGAAGAGAGCTGAGCAGAGTGAACTCCTCACTCCTACTTCTCTATAGATGTCAGTCTACTAAATTTCCACTGGAAATTTAGAATCCCATTTCACTTTTTCTTTGTTTACACTGCACAGGACCTTTTTTCTAAGATATTTTCAACCTCTATTATATCCAATTTCACAACAACATTTGAGTGTCTATAAGCAGAGGCATTTCAAACTTCACAGCTGTCTTATGTGAATATTTGTGGTGCCTCAAGAAATGCAAACAATAATTTTGTTGCACCAAAATTAGAATGGTACAGACCACCTGATTTATCCAACGGTTTATTTTCATTACTAGGATCTCTGAAAATGATTTTGATTCCTGCAACTTCACCTGATTCAACACACTTAGTCTACACTGATATTGTCCAATTTACATAACAATGCAATGAGTCTAAATAGTCTTTTATCTGTGGAGGAACTGTATTACCCACATTAACATTAAATATTGTCTTATCTCCCTCCCTCACTACTTTAGGTGTTTCAGCTCAAGTCACACTTACTGTGGAATCCTTTAAGGAAGCTTAATTTACACAAAGCTTATAATGAAACCAAGTTTATTTCTCCACCTGATACTAATTAAGAAGAAAAAAATACACTGCACACTCAGCTACATCTTTTAAATGATGATTATGTTGAGACTTCAGACTCTTGTTAAGAACTCAGAAAAGTTGTCTTTCTGACTTTTCCTTCAGAAAGCCAATATGTATTGACTTGGAGTTGAATTTTAAAATGCTATACCACTTTTGTTGTTTATATATAGCTCCTCTTACACCTGTTCACGATTATTTATCTTCATGAAATCAATCTCTGTGTAGTTTGAAATCACACTGCAGTAACTTACGAGCTAAAAAAGGAGTCTGTTGGCAATGAAAATACTTAAGATATTTCTAGTTTGTCCTAGAGAAGTAACAATCATATCACAGCAGCAAGGAGCATGCTACACAGGATGTATTTCTTTGTTTGCATTCGTCACTTCAGTCTAATACATCATTAGCTAGAAGGGTTATGTGTGAAGATTTAAGACATCTCAACCTTTATTCTTACCCTTCCACCCTTATCCTCTGCTGCCTCTATAGTAAACAGCATGAAATAATACTCCATTTTAATCAAAACAGCTATTGCTTCCACTATAAATTACTCTGCTCTTCAGCCACACACGAAAGTGAAACTATTTTAAAGTGAAACTATTTTTAAAAAACCACCCAAACTCCTCAAATTTCACAGCTGCCATACAGCTTTAACCATTATATCATATTGTAAAAACGTCAAACATTTAGAGTTCTATCACAAGAGGAACTTACCTCCCTTAAGCTGATCTTAACAGGATAGACAATATTTGATCCATCTCTCTTGAAATGAGAGTGAGGTTTATCTTTAATGATAAAAACAATATCAGCTGGAATTGTGTTGGGTGTTTCATCACCTTCTTTCGGAAAAGTGATCTTGGTGCCTTCTTTCCATCCTCTTTTAATCTCAATGGTAAGAATTTTGTCCTCTGTTCGGACACTTCTACCATCTGGGTTAAGCCTTTTACGTGAAATCCTCATTCTTTTTGTGCAGCCATGATAGATCTCTTCCAGTGACACTTTAAGTTCATGGATTACCGGGGGATCTTGTTTACGACGTAATTGGCTGCCAACTGTATTCCTTTCCCTTGGAAAACCATTCATACTAAAACTAGTGAAGGATCCAAAGGGATCACCATCCACCTCCATGTCTTCAGTGTCTCTGCCACCAGGCATCCTCCTCCCAAAGAAGATCTCAAAAGGATTTGTGCCACCAAAGAAAGCTGCAAATGTAGCATGTGGGTCGCCATGGAAGGAGTACCGGAAGGTACCACCCTGGCCATCAGATCCTCCAGCTCCTCCTTTGAGACCTAAATAGGAAAAATAAGCAAAGTTAAAAACAAATTGGGTATTAGCATAAGCTTTCCTGCCGTACAGTGTAATGATATCAGGACTGATGAGTCAGAAAGATATTTGCAGTAGAGTGAAAGGTCTGCTTTTCAAGGAGGATTCACCTTGAGAATATGAGGTACGAACTTAGCACTTAAATAGCCTGAACAGCATCAAAGTTTCTGAAGCTCTACAAGGACTTACTTCAGAAGAACAGGTATTCTGACAGCGTAAATTTGATTTTTGATTTCATGTGATTGAAACCAGGCTTGCTTGATTTGATCTCTTGTTTTGCAAAGTGTTTTTGGAATTGCAACCTTCTACAAGGTCACTTTTGGGGAAAATTACTCACTCTCATATGCAACATATTCCATAGCCTCTATAGCTCAGCTGTAACTCAGTCTTAATTAGTTTTACCCATTTTCCTGCAACTTGTTTTGAGTAAAAGGTAACATGCCAAAAGTCAGGCGCATATATGCTTCCTTAATATTCAGTTTAGAATCCCAAAATTACCACAGCTATGATATAAAACAGGCACAAATCCTGGGAACTCTCTTCAGTGCAGCCACAAATAAAAGTATCATGGAACTTACTAAGATCCATTTGCGTACAAAAACCTTGTACACACTATCACTGTCTCTGCAAAAAAAATCAGAAGGTTCTCAATAGCTTTGTTCTATCGTTCACATGGAGAGATCTAAATCTCATTTGTTCCTGCCAAGAATTCTCACTGAAAATTCTCTTATACTGCACTAACCATCTCAGGGTACTTTCTCAAACCACTGAAGACTGAAGGTCTTCCCAGGAGATTTTTGTCTCCAAACTTACAATGCTTGTTTTTTTAACTTTTTTTTTTTTCAGTCTGAGACCAACTCAAAACTACAGCTGGTATCATACTTCTATAACCATAGAAAAATGAAGGCTTACATTATGAGGGAGGCATTCTATAAATTTGAAAGAGGGGTTTGTTGGGTTTTTTTTAGGTCAGTGTTCTCATGCATAACCTTAATGTTGAGTACCAACACTAACCAAATATGACATCAGAATGCTTTCCCATTTCAGTATCAGGCCAGGGCAAAAGTACTTAGCAAACTTTAATACATCCTTCTGTCACACTACTGTTAATGTCAAACATGCAGATCAATTTTTGATAGCAGGACACCTCCTGGAATAGCTAGCCAGAAATTACTGAAGGTACATCTAGTTCCTGGCTGTAAAAACACTGAAGTTCCCTCCTTCCTACAGACCCCAACCCTCTGCATTTCCCTTACAACAACTAATTACACTCTTAGAAGAGCTTAGAGAGTAACTGGAGCATCAGGAGTTATTACCACATTCAATGTTCTAAAATATATCTTTATATCTTTGCTCAAAATACTAAATACTGCCGTTTAAATGTCCTCCTTTATAATTGTAAAAAACACGGCCCTGAGGAAACAGCAGTGAGCAGGCCTACTTGTCACAACGGAAGTTATTTTAAATGGAATTCCTGATCCCATACACATTTATGGCAAGGGATGTTAATGACTTCCTCTGTTGCTCAATCATAAGACTGAAAGTCATGTCGGTCAAAAATTAAGAAAAAAAAAAATCCTCTCCAGATAACCATTTTAGGATAAATGTGACATTTCTGAGGGCTCATTTTCTTGGCATGTTATCACTGTTTACAATTAAAGCTAAAAAATTGTTCTGGTATTTCATGACATCAGCCAAATTCTTTCCTCTCCGGGCAGGAAGCCAAGGACAACTACAGGCTGGACACCTGGGCTTCTGCTCAGGACTGCTTTGCCTAGATCAAGCAGATTGCCCTTAAGCAAAAATTAAAGAAAAAAATACATGCCTTTTGAACTGCATCTCAAAAAGTGCTTTTGAAAGGGAAGGCAGCAGTAAGAGACAACAGAAAGCTATTTATGGGTGATTGAAACTTCTTCTGTTTAGTAACTTTTTGCCTGTCGGGTATTTGGGGTTTG
This sequence comes from Cyanoderma ruficeps, assembly GCA_008694505.1. Classification (NCBI taxonomy): domain Eukaryota; kingdom Metazoa; phylum Chordata; class Aves; order Passeriformes; family Timaliidae; genus Cyanoderma; species Cyanoderma ruficeps. Next base: position 14,335,582 of record VZDJ01001247.1, read on the forward strand.
TAAAAAAACCCGTTAAACTAAGAAATTTAAACTACCAGCATTAAAGTCTAGCAATGCATTTTATACTTAAAATCTCACAAGCCAAACAAATACATTACCTAAAGGTGAACATATCATGTCTTCATATGTTTATTTTGCTCCATTCAATATAATGAAAGGAACCAATCAAAGTATAACAGAGACATACGTACCTTCCTCCCCAAACTGATCATAAATGTCTCTCTTTTTGGGATCACTCAGCACTTCGTAGGCTTCTGCAACCTCTTTGAATTTTTCTTCTGCATGAGGAGATTTGTTCTTATCTGGATGCCATTTCAGCGCTTGTTTTCTGTAAGCCTTTTTGATATCCTCATCAGAAGCCCCTTTTTCAATTCCCAGGATAGAATAGTAATCTTTCCCCATCCTGAGCGCTGGAGAAGTTCAGATTTTCCTTGCTGAAACGAAAGCAGCGTCCAGTGTCTTAGCAAGGTGGAGACGCTAGAGAAGGAAAAATAAAAATCAAACTTTGAGTTGAAACAAACAGAGCTGCTACAAAACAACAAACTCTACGCTACATTAAAGAAAGACCAGACGACTTCTCCGTATTTCATTCCTCCCCCCGTAGGCGATTTATAAACGATGACAGGCTGGGCAGGGCACAGCCCCGGGAGGGCCCTCCCACCGCAGGACGTGTCCGCGCTCTTTCTAGAACGCCGAGCCGCGCGCACGTCACTTCCCCGGCCCGCGCGGCCCCGGCTCTGCCGCGCCTGCGCACACGGCGCCCGACTCCGGGTCCCGGCCCAGCAAGGCGAGTTTAAAGGTTAAAGCGGAGCGACACCAGCGCCTCTCACCGACAGCACAACCCGGAACGCGCTGAGGGCTGGTCCGCCCCAAGAGACACGCTGAAGCCCATCTAGAGTAATTATAGCATTTTACTTCACTGTTTCTATAGAGACAGCTGTACATAACTTCCAAATATATCAACACGGAGCTGTAACCCTTTCCAGCAAAGGCTATGAAGAATTTTATACCCAAATCAACGACAAAACTTCAGAAAGCAAAATTTTGTTTCTTTAAAAATAAAATTAAGCCACCCTCAACCACAGCCATCTACTATTAAGCAGTAAGAATGAATCTGAGCAAAAAAAAATACCACTTTGTTTACCACAACTCAAGCCACTAAATTAAAGCAGATCAAAATGTAAATCCTACCTCAGCCTTCTTCTATGGAATAGGAAATACCAAGATTATTATACAAGTATGGCAATATACCAAACAAATAGCTTTCATCTGATGAGATGCTAATAACAGAAAAATATTTGGTTCTTACACATTTGTTTTAAAATATATAAAACAAATTCTATTACTGAAGTATTTCTTGTGCTCCATAGAGAAAATGCTATGAAGTTTTAGCCTGCAAGATTTCTTTCATACTTCTTTTAAGAGCTATAGGTCCAGAAATTAGCTACATTTATCAGTAGGGCAATGAACTAGATGACGGATTAACACAACTGGAAAATTACTCCTCCCTGGAACAAAGTGTTAAAATAAAACCCTTTTGGTCATATCTAGCCATTGTCTGTATGAAGACATTTCTAAGCTGAATTATGAAGTTACTATTATGGAGGAAATTAAGCTCAGCTGCCTTCCTTCTAACAATAAAACCCACTAATCCTCTGACTCAGGGAGCATTATATTTGAAGCTGTTTTCTAGAACCTGCTCAAACTTGCAAGAGACTGATTAGAAGCAACAGAAAACACTTCTTTAACCACAAAGTACTAGAAAAAGATTTGGGAGTTCACTTTCTTAACTTGTGTCATCCTCCTAATCCTCACACCATTATCTTTCCCAATGTCTGCAATAGAATTTACTAGATTCTTTCCAGTGTACACAGGATTTGCCTAATTATTTATCTGGGTTTTTTTACATTCTCCTTAGAATATGTGTGAAAAGGTAAAGAGAGAATAAAGTCAAAATTTCGCCAGAGTATTTTAGAAAGCAAGAACTTTTAGCATATATGTAGTTATAGTTTCAAATGTAAAAGAGGCCAAAGGGTACCAAAAGAAGGAATTGGCTCCCCCTGCCACCAAATCTCTCACGACTCATTTGCATTTTTGGCACAGTGGGAGTCACAGGGTTATAGAATCAACTACCTTTACAGCTGAAGGAAGAAGTTGTTGCTGAGCTTCATATGCAGTAAAGCTAGTCTTTCACTAAATCACCCTTTTCTTTTGACCTCTCTTTTTAAAGTGCTCTTTTAGTTAATTTAAAATCAGTACTTCAGATAAATTTTTTGAAACTCATATCCTAAATTCAACATTTTCTCCACTACAAATCTTGTATTAAGCACTATGTCTCCTTTTAAGTATCACAGAAATACTCAAGCAGTGCAATTAACAAGGCTTAGCAGGAGAGTCTATGCACAAACATGCCCCTCATTTTGTAACAACATAGTAATTAGTTTCAAGAGTTTCATTACCAGCCACAATAATCAGAATTTCTCCTTAAATAAAAAGTTTCTTCACCTTAATTCTTAAAACTTCCAGAACAAACTCTGGTAACAAAGTTACACTGGGACTTTTTACCCCATATCACAGTGACTAAGTCTTCAGGCATCCTTCCTCTCCCTACAGAGGCGGACATGTTATTCTGGCCTGAGTGCCAAGTTATACCATAATGATGTAAGCTATTCCTTAAAAATTAAACTACTTAAGATTCTGAGTGGGATGTACAGCAATGACTGTATTACTTCTACTTCCTGTCCTATATGAGATCTTCATGCCAGAATGAATTTATACTCCAGAATCTTGTATTTCTTAAGAGTCAATTCTAGAAAGCAAGTCCCTTCTCCATGTTGAGACCTTCCTTTCATAATACAGAGATCTTCTGAAAACACACATAAGCCACAGTTCCTCTCACGTGCTTATTAAGCTCTTTAAACAGTTTCCAATAGATAGAGATACTCTTCCAAAGCAGTGAAAACTTTCAATGTTATTATTAAAAGACTAATGTGCAGAAGATGGACATCTAACAATTATGCTACTAATAATCTGGGTATATCCAATCATGCAGCACTTCTTCAAACAGTGAAATCCAACTGACAAGTATGAGTAAGCTTTTACATCTTCCCATTTTGTCATAATAGAGCAGCTAGATTTTTACAACTCCAAATATCTGATATTTGCAGTTCTTCGCTGTTCTTTCTGTTATTTTATCCCATATTCATCTCCAAAATTATTATTTGAAGAAAAAAAAAGGAAAATCCTTCATGTACTCTCTTCAAGGACTTCTGGCCTTGCAGTGCCTTCAAATAAGAATAGAGAAACAGAAAACAAAACAGCCTTAAAAAACCACAAGTATAAATATTTAGCTATACTGCTACAGTCCTATCTTCCCTGTTACCATATATACTTAGAAAAACATTCTTCTAGACTATGAGAAGATTTCGCTTCCCATATGCTTGAATAGCTTTTGTTTAAAGGTCTGAGTAACTATCCCCTAAGAAACCAGATAAGGTCATTCCTACTGTGTAACATATTAACTCCTTCTTCACAGGATTATTTTATTCTTCAGCAAGCACTCTGCTTGTTAAATAAACTATTTTGTTTTTTCACTTTCTCCAAGTAAAATCCTTTCAAACCTGTGGGGGACAGGTTGCTGAAACTCTTCAGAAGAGACACCCTTCTGAGATGTTTCCTCCTAAATTTGTCTCAAACTGAGACAAGTCTCTGCATTTCTACCTCGATGTCTTCCCCTTCTGTAGCAGAACCTGGAAACATCACAGGGCCTTCTGTCAGCGTGCCCACTTCCCAGACCCCTGGCATTTCAGTCACCTCCTATTTCAGAGACTGACACTTTGTGTCCCAGTCCCACACGTACCTGTAGTGTTTGCACACCTGCTCACACCGCACTGGGCTGTGGACTTTCACCTGCAGCGTGAAGGAGGGTGGCTCTGGAATTGGATGGGGTTTGCTCAGGCAGCACTAAGAGCACACAGCCCCAGAGATCCTGCACAGCCACGGCTGCCCTCAGCTGTGACAAGCCAGCTGTGAGTCCTGCAGCTCACTCAAGCCTCCCAGAAGCAAGTCACTAAACTGCACAGCTATAAAATTGGTACAGCCATGATCCAAGACTTGATTAAGTGTGCTCCCGAAAGAAAGCCAAGGAACTTCCCAAAATCCATAGAAACCCAGTAATATACTCGGCCAGCAAGCCACCTCAAAACCAGAGCAGATAAAACCCCCTCACCACCACTTAACTTTCTTCCTCACTCTACCACATTAATTCTCCAACTGCTATATCACATTATGACTCAATTAACCCTCTATATCATCAGTTCTTTGTTTATACAGTCTTCAAATACAACAGCTACATTCCATTTCAGGCATATAGAGAAGAAAGTTATCATCAGTCCAGTATCAAGTGGTATCTATGAAGCTCTTGGTTATAGTCAACCCTGTAAAACAACTTTCCACCAAACTAGGCAGTCTCAGACATGCCCTTCTGTTCTTACAAGCTACTTCAGGGTAATGTCATGGCACTCCTATTCTGTGCTGAGAAAGTTAACAGCCTGTATTTATCCAGTGCTTCTTTATGTCACTCATTTTTGTTACAGTATAAATTTAAAAAAAAAGGAATTTCAGTTCAAGCTTCTTAATGTTGATTGGGGGTGGGAATCATACATCTACAAATGTAACCAATTACTAAACCGTCAAATAGACGATTAAAAATTATTGTCAGGAAAACTGAATAAAATTTTGAAAACATACAAAACTTGCCTAATATAAGCAACCTCTTACCTAGAGGATTTTCTATGTTTTTTGATCAAAACCTATGATGTTCACTTTTAATACTAGACTTCCTTCTTTCATCTAAAAATGTGTATGAAATACATACGAGGAAGCTGAAAATTGTTCCTTCAACAGTTCCACTTCAGAGACAATCTGACTACTGCTTTCCACTTGAGTTAGTATTTCAGGAAAAGAATTGTTGCTTTAAAGTGTCTTTTCCATTATTCTCCCAGAACAACCACAGTTTAACTCACATACATATGGCCAAGAGCTATCTATACATCTCGTTTGGCAGAAAGCGAGGGCAGGGTCACACCACTTCAGCTCTTCCAACAGTTGTACTGACAATATCAGCTTTGAATCAGTTGCTTTTTTCTTTAAAGAAACCTTCACAACAACAACTAAGATAAATTATGGAAACATTAATAATAATAACAACATAGTGAATTCAAATTATAGATTAATCATAAATTAAATAATAAAACCCAGTATGTTATTTTAAGGAAAAGCTTCTAGGCAGAACAGTGTCAATATTCCCTGAAGCTGAATAAAAATGCTCGTTATTTCCTTTAAATTAAGCCATTTCTTCTGCACTTCTCACTTATTAAACCACAGAAACAAAACTGAGAAAGACAGGACTAGGTCACAGAACAAACTGAAGAGCAAACAAAACCACAAAGGCAAATTCCAGACAGATCACAACTATAAATACACATGTGCACATAAATGTCAAGGCAGAGGAGCCAAATCCCTCCCCAGGAAAAGCTTTCACAATTAAGTATCATAATATTTGCAAACCCACATTAATGAATGGAATAAATTTATATTCATCTGCAATGCTTTGAAAAAAATAAACCCATATACAATAAAAAAAATTTCCTGTAACATAATCCATTGCTTTCCCAGAAAAAAAATGACAACTCTTCTCCTCACCATCTTTAACTGGATGTAGTTGTTGCCTGAGCCATGTTTGTACTTTATATACACGCTACACTGTGAATAAGACCTGGGACATGCCAGCCCCATTCATGAATTCTATTATTAAATAGAGTTTCACCACAGAACTATTCAATAGCTGGTCTCATACACAGAAATAAATTTTGGAGTTCACAACAGAAGCAACAATTAGTTGATTTTTAAAAAATATATCTAACAGAAAATGCAAAGTGATACCCACAGAGTGTAACAGTTCTTTCTAATTGATGGCCCTGAAAGAAAGGCTTCATTTAGTCAGGTACTTCATACCCCAGTATGCACCAAATCTATCAAATTTTTACTTCAGTTCTCTGTGGAAACTGCTATGGTAACAGAAGTAAAAAGTTAATGGTACATAAGGATTCTGGGCCTGATTTTACATCTAAATGAATAATCATAAAAGCAAACTGAAATGCCACATAACTTATAATTAAGTTTATTATATACAAGTTATACCAGTGCTAGCATCAACAAAAATATTTCCTATTTTTTATTGGCAATATCTCTTTTAAACCAGTGTCTGTATTACAGGAGCATACATGAAATTCCACCAACAGGCCAAAGGACGTATTTTTTAAGGTCTTTTGTGGAAAAGCTTCCTTTAAATATACATTCTAGAATTTACCTCTCTAGTGCAAAATCTCAAAGCAGAGATACACTGTTACCACTTTTGAATCTCAAAAATGAATTTTTAAGTATGTGATTCACATAGTCTTTAATTTTATTTGGAAAAGACTACATGACAAGATGGCTGTTAGCAATTTTTTAATTACTTTTAAATTTTTAATTAGTTTTCTTCAGGAAATTATTATTTCCATTACACACTGATCAGGACATAGCAAACTTACATCTCATACCTGATTCCTGTCTACTAAGTCACAATCTCTACTATATCTAGTAAACAAAAATATTCTTGGAATAATCCTCCACATTTCAACTGTTCACCATTCCGAAGGAATGTACAACTATTTGAAAGTAGGTCGAGTTCTTGGAACTCAGCAATGATGTACTGATTGATGAAAACACAACTCCCCTCCTGGGAGTGCAATAAACTACTTCAGCCAAGTACCAGATTTAGAAACTCAAAAGGAAACATCCAAAGTACAGGCACACAAAGCAACACAAAGTATTTCCACCCACAGGTTAAGACTTCCCTCTTCTGAAAGAATACACACTACACAGGTGCTTTTCAATTCCTTACCGAGATTCTGTGTCCATTTCAATTCCTACCCATGCATTTCTGTAAAAGGATTCTTACTCAATTTGAGTGGTCAGAAAAATGCCAATCATGCAAGACATTTAACAGGTTCTCTCACATTACTGACTATGCCTGTTTAACACCCTAATACGAACTTCAAGCTGTTAAGAATGTTGTCACACATATTTTTGTAAATATCTGTACGGAAAAGTGCAGTGTCTGTTATTACCAAGCCCACCCCCGCCCCCACATTCACAGCGAAGCTGAAGTTCTCTTTCCTCCAAGAAAATGTTTGACTTCAACAACTTCTGCACAATTCCCTACTTAAGTTATCAGTCTGGGGCAAAGAAAGCAGAAAAATTCCGTAGCCACCAAACTTCTTTCTTTCAGTTTTACGTATCAAAAGTCCGGATCTTTGTCCTAATTACCTGCTGCTCGAACGGTTATCACTCAGGAATTTACCAGAGCCTCAAGGAATTCTGTCCTGAAATAGCCCATATGCAAATGAGGAGTTAGACTTAATCACATATTTATCACACTGTACTAGTCAGGTTTCTGACTCATGTCACCAACCTTCTCTGTTGGTTATATAACAAGTAAAGATATCTTAAATGATCAACAGCTTAATGCTTTGTGTGTGCTCTGTTTCCTTCCAAGACTAGCTGCTTGTCATTTGATTGTAGAAAGTCTTCTAGCCCTTCTGTTAACTGTTTTAAACACAGGGCTACAATCCAAGTCTTTGGGATTCTCAAATGCCAACACACTCAGACCCTGAGTTATCAACACCATCACAAAGGACTAATTTACTGGATCTAGAATACTTTACACATAGCCACGGGCTTCCACGTTAAGCTGTTTTTTCAGCATGAAGACTACTACTTAATAAAATATATATTGTTTATAAAAGGTTAAAAAAATACTGATTAATTCTGATCAGTGTCAAAAAGAAAATGAGATTGCCTGGTAGCCAGACCAAAAAAAGCAAATTAAGTATTAGGAGACACTAGGACACAAAAACACCAGGAAACATTACTCTAGTATCATGTGAACACTACAGTGCCACTAGTACATTTACACTGTTAACTCAGCTATTCTGCCAGCTCCAGCTCCCCCAAGCCATGTGTATTATTTAAAATAAAAAACGTTCAGAGAACCATAATGATAATAAAAAAAGGAAGTATTTTCACACGAGAAACAATTGAGGAAGATTGAATTCTTCAGTCTCCAAAAAACATAGAAGTCACAAAGGTGTGCAAGGTCAGCAAATGATGGAGAAAAGAGGAAATGAAACGTTTATGGTCTATGCCCATTGCCAGAGCCAAAGTGTAATCAGAATAAGCCAGCTTAAATAATAAAATGAAAAAGTTCTACAAGTGATAAAATTCCCTGCCAAAGGACACTGGAGACTCAATAATGGTGTCAGTGGGACACTGAAAAAATACTATGTAAGAGATGCACTGCAAATTCCTTAATAAAGAAACCAGAGCAGGAATGTCAGACAATTTAAAAAATACTGAAAAAATGAGTAGACCTCTACTTGTTTGTGCTGCAAATGTGTTTATCAGACAAGTCTTGGAAACTAAACTGTGAATATTAAGTGTATCTGCATTGTTTTCCACCTAAGTGAAATAGACAGGTGGTGTTTACAATAAATACACTTTTTAAAAACAGTCTTTTAGTTACACCTGTGAAAACGTTTCAAGTATTCTTGTTTTCAGTAAAAGTGAGGCTTAATTTGACATTCACAGTAAACAGATTCAGCCCCACTCCTACAGCACAAAAGGGGCAGAAATATCTCTAAAAATGTAAGGACAGAACGGGCAGCTCATTCTGCAGTCCAGCATTCCCCAGCCCACAGCCCAGGGCCAGCTGGCACAAAGCAAAGTCACATTTGCTCTGGGCTAGCTGAGACTGGACACAAGGGCAGGCAGCTCAGACCCCAGAGCTGTGACTGGCTCCCTACCAGATCTTCCACCAGTGAACCCTGGTGGGGGAGAACTGCTGTGATCTAATACTACTGCTATGTACTGATTAACAGGAAAGGGACAATGGAAAACTCAGCACAAGTTTCCACAATAAGCCTTGCTGACTTTCCTTCAAGAAACTGGAACTGAAGGTGTTTCAAAGACATTTATTTCAATACCCCACATAAAGTCAGTTACCACAATTCTGACTCCCCAGGAAACATTAGGATAGGCAGTATGTTTTATTTCATATTTACTTTGATAGCTGTAGTATAGACAGCTCCTCTTTCAGCCTTTCATCTGTAGAAAAAGGAGGATATCTACCACCTGTAACAATTTATTGCTGTTTACCTTAACCACAGTAGCAATTCCCTCATCCATAACAAAGTAACCCAATGGAGTTTCTTCCACCAAACAGCAGAATTAGTAACCTGCTGTTTTAGCAAAGATACAGCAATACAGAATCAGGGCATCTGCAGAATAAAGATATTCCTCACAGATTGGATCTTGCAAAAAAGTCTCTGTGATGCTGGCACAAACAACTCATATGTGACCTGATCTGAACCAGAAGTCTGTCTTGCCAATGGTTCTCAGCCTACCATTAGGTATTTAGACATGTTCTATTAAAAAAAACAAACAAAAAAACCCCAAACAAACCAACCACAAAACCAAAAAAACCCACTACCCCAACACACTGCCAATTTGGAACATTCATTAGTGGAACATAACACATTATAGAAATATTTTCCTAACAATATACTCTACAGCTTTACACAGAAGCCTGAGAGACTCATCTAGAATTTTATCACTACTTCATTCATGTCCCATAAGTAAGGAACAGACAGAAGTCACGTCTGCAAGTTACTACTTCTTCTTCTTCTTCTTGCAAAAGCATTAGATTTTTTCCCAACATAATTAAAAAGCTACCATGAGAAATAACTGAATAAACATGACAGGGACCATCGTTACAGGTCACACACAAGAGGGGCAGGGTGAAGGATAGCTTGAAGATGCTTGCACAATCCCTATGCAAACTCTGCTTGTGTTTTCTTGGGGTTTTTTTCCCTTTAATAATGACAAAAGTTACCAGTTTCCAGTAGAAGATGAACTATTTTTTTAGCCTTGATGAAGAGATGAACTGCAAACACAATAAATCCAGTTGAAAAGGGACTCAGCTATGCTGTATTGTTTTAATTGCTGTTACACTCATGCAAGATCAAGGTTATTAATGCACTACCAAATAAGGAACTGCCCACATTTTTGCTGTGGACATGTGATCCCACCGTTCTTACATAAGCTAAAGGAGGTGGTCACACGAGATGCTTTTTCCAGAGTGTGCTCGTCAAAATCCCACCCAGCTGCTCTGATTCATGCAGCCAGTTTTACATGCAAGGCTGAAAACAGACACACTGAACTGAGGTACAAAGACAGGAATTCAAAAAGGAGATGTCAGCACAATGCTGTTCAACATGAAAGAACAGATGTCAGAAGAGTGTACTTCACCTACAGGAGACAGAAATACAAGCAGCCCTAGTTACATTTACTACAATCTGCTGGAATAAAGTCAAAACAGCTGCTCACTAGTCTTTGCAATGTTTCAACTACATCCCATAGCTAAGTTATATTTCATAGCAGGTTTCTCCCATCTTCATCAGCCTAGAAATTTTTTTTGAAGATAAAAGCAGGAGTTTAATAGATCTACTTTACAGTTAATATCTTAAATTACTTTATTCCTCTAGATTAAATAGTGCATAGCTAGCTAATAGGTAAAGAAAGTACAACATGGCAAGATAAACAACTCAGCAGAAAAATATCTCCGTGTTCTGAACTGATAGCAATTTTCAGCATCTATTCTACCAAGACACTATTAGAATTCTACAGGTCCATGAAAATTTTCCCTCACCCATACCAGAAGTTCAAACTTTGCATGGGAGCAAGTCCTACAGAGACACCATCACTGTAAAAGTCACATGTTTTCTTCTTACCTTTTCCCTGCCCCTTCTAAAAAATTCAATACAAAACCCAGTGATGAATCAGAGTACAGCTGCAAATAAATAGTCATGGAAATTATAAAGTTTTATGAAAATATTACACAGAACCAGTTCACTCAAAGGGCATAATCCTAACACAGGACAACCTGAAAGAAGGAAGTAAATTACCTCCTTTCTGTATTTTCTGCAGAAAAGAAAACTCTGTACTGAACACATTTACAGGTATATTTCTTTTTTGGTTCTTTAAGCTAAACTTACAAAATGTCCCGTTCTTTTGCATTTTCCATCAAGTCAAATGATAACATCTGCTGATCTTTTGAGTGGTATTTGAGATTAAGCCTGTAACATTCGCACCTTTCTAAGCCTATGTAGCATGACCATTGATTTATTAAAGAAAAATATCCTGATACATTCACAAGCTTCACTGCAAACATTTATTTTTCACAAAATATGCGTGCGTCCGTTACAAAAAAGTTCAAGAGGATTTTTATGTTTGATAAGTTTGTCACAATCAAGGTTTTACAGACTGAAGGAATTAGCCATTTAAAGCTTCTAACCCATCTCTTCCACTTTCCTCAGACTCAGAAAAGATTTACCTTTCTATGTTTGGGGTATTTTTTTTTTAATTCATACTAAGATACATGCACGATTTGCTTAAAAATATGATGCTCTGACTCACAATTTAAGAAATACAATTGTTAGCTTAATTCAACAGTATCAGAAAAAATACTATTAGAGATCAGGCCTGGGTAATATGGAAGTACACCAATCCCTTTACAGCAAACAAGCTTTTCCCACCTAGAGATGAGAATTCTGAATATTAATTATGCCTTAAATAAAGTATTTACTCACTCATTAACAGGACTTGAACGGACATTTTTCAGTGCTTTGCTGGCAGGATATATTAAAACGCTTCCATCCCCTACAGCTACTACTGCGTCAATCATTTGTTCTCCTTTCACAGTCTCTCAGTCCCCATCTCAATCCCCATCCACATGCTACTTCCACTCCTAGCTTCACTACCCAACTTATTTCAAGAACCTTTCACTCTTCTCCCCCATCAGGGAAGAATTTTGCAGATGCTTAACAGCAAATTCTCTGTGCTCTCAAAGCTTTTCCTCCCATGACTGCCCACAAAAACACCCAAGCCCCCGGAACAAGTCAGGGGCTGAGCACTGATGACAGGTTCATGCTGACTAATCTTACCCAGCTGCCTTTTGCACCATATTCCTTCAACAGTGATCCACATTCTCTTAGCACACTGCAGCTGTATCTAAGGAAGAAGTGAGTGTTCTCTGACTTATCCTCCTGTATCTGACACACCCAGTGCAACGGCAGCTTAATGCAATTTGATAGCCTCCTGTAAGGTAGGCAAAATTTTAAATCAAACGAGATTCTCAAGAGTAACACATGCAAGGGAAGAGCTCTAAAGAGTCTACATTTATACAGCTTCTCTATACAGTTTTAATACACTAGAACTTTTTTAAGAAAGGCAGCATAACTATATGTAAATCAAACCCACCAGATATGACCTTTTTTTTTTCACACACGCTATATAAAAGATATCCAAATACTATCCAAATTGTGGATCTGAAAACTGTAACTACTACTTCAGTGTACATGTAGTAAATAAGAAAACTCATGACAGATACACAGTTGTTTGGATAGAGCACATGCTCAATCTTCTCTCAGCAGTTATTTCAGTTTTCTACTGATAATGTTACAGATCCTGGACACACTTTGCCAGTGCAGGAGTAGCAGCTGACAGGACCTGAATCAATTGATCTACATCTCCTAAAGTGATGAAATCATCAGACACCAACTCCAGCAATGACTTGCAGAAAGCATGCAGGCACATGTACAGCATCACAGTGGTTATCCTTCTCTCACAGAGAACTTAGGCACTTCCCCTACATAGGTGTTCAATGTACTGAGGCAAAGCCAAACAAAACGTGCTACCCAGAGGGTTGCTGAGACAACTCCGTAAGAAATGTCTCTCTTTATTTATTGACCTTGTGAGTGATCTCCTTACTTGTACCAGAGAACCACTTCTTTCAGAACTGCCTTACCTTTTGGTCTGCTCACCACAGAGCAAAGCTGAAGTGAATTGTAAAAGGAATAACAAAAACCCAATCAACCCAGCAGAACTCAATGCATGCATGCACTGCCTCTGGTTATGCAGAGAATTCGTGTCAGTTCCACACTTTTACACTGATGCTTTTGCAATACCTGAACTAACATAGAAATACCCTGAGGAACTTTTGATAAATGTAACGATTCTTTTACATACAGTATTTTTTTTCCTCAGAACCATCCATTACTTTAATCTGTGACATCCTACACAAATAAAAGGTTTTCTGACTTGTCAAATATTTACACTAGCTGTTTCTCAGTAGATATATCTAACAGAATATTTTAGTCTGATGATTACTGCAAAAACCAACCATTATGGCCTGAAAACCATGGGAGATGTCATAATCTAAATTCAGTTAAGGGAGACATCTCCCTCCAATCTCTAAAAGAAACAGTGAGGAGACCTTTTTAAAATTCCTATTCTTACATTTCTTATATTGCCAAGTATCTATTAAGATTCTGAGAGGTAAGGGGTTTATTTCCCTACTATTCATCCTTCTTTACTAAGACTTGAGTTACCGTAAAAAATGACTTATTTTACACAACAAAACCGAAGCCCTCGTGCTCTGGCAGCCCAGCACAAACAACTACTTTCCCGGAGCACATTAAATTTCTTAGAAGGCAGACTTGATTGAGAAAACAGGCAGTGCAGGTAACTTCCTGCAGGTGAGAAAGCAGGACACCCTGGTGTACTCTGCTGTGACATACCAGCAACAGACTTGAACCAATACTGCAGTTACAGCACTGTTAAGGGGTTAGAGCCTCACCCCACTCCATTAACCAATGAAACAGAAAGAATTAATCTCATAGGGATCTTGTTCATAAAAGAAATATCACTTAATAAAGGGAAATGAAGATAGAGTGTGTAAGAGATGTGGTTTTCTCCTCTTCAATTCATTAAATCTCATGTTCTGACTGTAAAGCCTACAGTGACTTTAAGAACTGCCAGGATTGAAGAATATATACTAAATATCACTCTCAGCTTTCAAAAAAAGCATCACCTCAAGGAGTAGTAAAAAGCTGATAAAAAACCTCTGAAAATTAACATTCACCTATCATCAGTTACTTATGAATTCAACTAGAACACTTAGACCGTACCAGACCAGAGTGTTTTTATTAGCCCAAGGCATTATGACTGCTTAAAAGTCACCAGCGTTACACGGCCACTGGCTTGTCTCACAGACCTTAGCAAAGAAACACCCGCACATTTTGTAACTGTAGAACACAAAGCACAGATGCTCCCCCCTTCATCCAGTAAGGGGAGAGGCACAAAACACACAGCCAGTGGCCAGAAGTGGTTTCTATGTGTCACACTCAACTACTGTTGCTCAACTATAATTATACAAGTAAGTACCTGCTATACACAGTCAAACTATTAGTAGCTAAGAGAATGAAAAAATATTGTTTAGCAAGAGCAGCAAAGAGACAAGCATAAGAACTAAACTCCCACTCTCGCGTAATTTTACTTTTCCCGCCATCTCCTCCAGGTAACAGAGCTACATTAACAGAAAGTATAAGCTAATTCTCACATACAGGCTTTTTCAGCAAAAGCATCACAGCAGCAAGTTTCACCCAGCTGGAGTAATATACTGTCATCAGCCTAGAAGCACGTAAGTATTTTTAACTTTGTGAAATACATATATCTTCTTATAACCCTTCTTAATTACACTACCTCAAGAGTGTTAAGAGAGCTAAAATTCTAGCACTTTTTAGCTTCCTTTCACAAAGCTACCTGCACTGGAGAATGCAGGATAATCTCAGCTCAACAACACTGTGACTTAGTCTATTAAAATTATCCCAATTACAATCGCCTTAAGGCAGCACAGAACTACAAGGCAGCACTGAAGGACAGGGAAAGGGAAACACTGAGAGGTATTTTCTTATGCGAATCCATGACTCCCTGCACACAGCCCCAAACCACGCCAAACCCAAACCAACAGTTTCTCAAGTAAAAGCTCTGACAACAAAGAAGCACACTCATTTAAACCTGGAAGAGACTCCCCTTGCTTGCTCCCTCCCTGCTTCAGGTCAAAAGCACATACGTTTAAAACAAAAAAAGGTACGACATTTATATAAAACAGGAGCCCATGAAGAAGGAATAATTCAATGCATATAAATATCCTTGAAAAGTTGTAAAACATCTCCTCAGAATGGTACAGAACGCTGTCGTACAGCAACTCCCGTCCAGCATGACCCAGCCTCTACCGCTCTGATTCTTAAGTAGATGTTCTACGACCTTATCCTGATGTGAAGCCTTCACAACACCATCATCCACATTCAGCATGACAGTTCATCACCACTAGGTAACAGAACCTTAACAGGGCACAGATTAAAGCATTACAGACTCCAGTTTTTCATTAAAACTTGCGCAACCAAGAAAAAAAAAAACGGCTGTAAAAATCGTACATTAGCAACGAACATTTTCAACTAAGAAATGAGCAACCATGGACACTTCAGGACGAATCAAGTGAACCTCCGTAAAAGGAAAGAGCCGGTCCCGTTTGGCGGGGTGTGGAACCCAAAAATCCGTTCGAAACGAGCGGCCGTGCCCGCAGGAACGGGCCGGGCCGGCTGCCGGCCCTGCCCCTCGGCACAACGGCTCCGCCGCTCCGCCGGCTCGGCACCGGACGGCCTGCCGCTTCCCGCCCCTCCCGCTGCCGGCCGGGCCGCCTCACCGGGCGCTAGGGCGGCTACCCCGGAAACGGCGCTCGCATTACTGTCTGTGACAACGCCCGGCGGCCGCGGATCACGAAAGCCTCTCCCCGGGGCACTGCCCAGCTCAGGCAGGAAGAAAGCCCGGCCCGCCCCGCGTTAGCTCAGGGCAGCTTCGCTGGCAGCGCCACCGCCCGCTCCTTAGCCCGCCCGAGCACCAGCCGGGAAGGCATTGCATCCCCAAAGCGCAGTCTAGCGCGCAGAGGCGGCGTTGCCGCAGCCCCGGGCCCGTCCCGCGCGCCTTCCGCACTCACCGAGCGACACCGCCGCCTCAGCCCTGGCCCGACCGCGCTCCCGGCAGCCCCCGCAGCGCACCCACCGCTCCCACTCACCCGCGACTCCAAACCAAATGACGCGAGAACTGCGCGCTGCTTCCCCCCCGCCCGCCGTCCTCCCTTCGCCCCACGTGACTCTCCCGGCCCTATCAGCAGCGTCTCCAAGCGCTCGCGCCTCCCGTAGAAACATCGCGATTTCACCCGCCCCCTGCAGGGCGGCTCCGGAGACCCCGTGGGGCCGGCTGGGCGGGGCCGGGAGAAACGCCGCGAGCCTTCTCCGCCGTTCTCCGGCGCCGGCAATGAAATCCCGCCCGAGATCTCGCGAGGTTTCGGCGCGCACCCCCCGAGCACGATGCCGCGCAGGAATGTGAAAGGCGCGCGCCCGCCGCCATTTTCTCTCTTTCTTGGCAGACAGCGGCAGCGGCCGGAGCGGCGCCGGGGCGGCCATGGCGGACTATTCCACGGTGCCCCCTCCTGCCGCGGGCGCGCCTGGGGGAGGCGGTGGCGGGGCTGGAGGAGTGAACGATGCCTTTAAAGACGCGCTGCAGAGGGCTAGGCAGGTGTGTGTGTGTGGGGCTCCATCGAATCAATGGGGTCCCGGGGCCTGGAGGCCGCGGTCTCGGAGCCGCGGGAACAGTGAGGGCGCTGCGCACTCGGCTGCGGGGAGCGGAGGCCCGTCCGCCAGCGCGTGTGTGCTGGGGGGAGCTTTGTCCCGTCCCCACGCCCCCTTTGCGCCACCTTCCCGCCCTGGGCCGCGAGGTGTTTCGGGCCCTGCTCCGCCATCGCCCGCGAGCAGCGCCGGGATCGGCCCGAGGGGATTTCGGTGAGAGGAGCGGCCCCGCGGGGTCCCTCGCCGATGGCGGGGAGGCGAAATCTCGGCGGGCGAGTAGCGGCGCGTTATCGGGCCGGGAGGGCGGCGGCTCCGCGGCGCGGGCCGTGTTGTGGCGCCCGCGGCGCCCGCAGCCTGCTCGGACCGGTTGGGCAGCGCCGCGGCCTGCGGAGCGAGGGCGGCCCTTGCGGAAGCTCTTTATCCCGCAGTTTAATTTGCTGCTTCTGCACCACTGGCGATGTTTTCATCGCTTCTCGGGCGAAACGTTCTCCTTGTGTGTTAATAAGCGGTCGCGGTTTTGGCAGTATTTGAAGACCCAGTGTAGTCGGATTTGGGAATTGTTTGGTGAGGCCCTACCGTGAGGTACCACAGTGTTTCGCGCGAGGAGCGCGTAGAGGAAGAAAATCCTCGTTTAGGAAAAAGGTTGTGGTGTTTAAAGGCAGAGTTCTCTTTGGGTTTGTTTTCCGTAGATGAGGAAAATTTAGGAGACTGTACTATTAAAGGATGTGCACAAGTCTGTAGAGCATTAAAGAAAATCTCTGCAAACAGAAATGGTTTGGGCCTTTATTTAATTATTTGGAGTTATTTTAATTTGCATTGTTTAAATCTCTGAAATCTTTTAGAAGGTGTGGAATAACCATGGGTCGAACTAATTATTTTTTTCCTTGGCTCACATCTGCCTTTTGTTTAGATTGCAGCGAAAATTGGAGGAGATGCTGGCACAGCAATGAATTCAAACGACTACGGTTATGGAGGGCAGAAAAGACCTCTTGAGGACGGAGGTACGCATTCATTCTTGCTGCATTTATTTCTGTAGAGTATGGCCACTGTGCCAGAAAGATTGCAGGTGATGTTTTTGTTTGTGGATTTGGTTTTTTTTTCCATAGCGGAGCATTAAAGCATTTTGTTCCCCTCATAGATCATGACATATTTTTTCATTTTCGGTTTAGTGGGAAAGTTTTAAACCGTTGTGCTCTGACCTGAAGTGAATGTAAGCCTATTTTACAGTATTTAAATGTGGTTTAAGTGCTGCAAATAAAAAAAAATGCATGCTGGGGAAAGGGACAGAAATACTCAGGTTGGAAAATACCTATGCAGGTGTCATTGAAGTCTCTCGTGGTTGTGTGGGATTGGTTACAACCTGTAAATTACAATTAGAGCAGGAAGTGCTCTTGAAGCTTGATTGTTTCATTAACTGTTTTACAGTACTGTTTCAAATAAATGTGTTAATGCATTTCATTGTAAAAGCATAGGACTTAAAAAAAACACAGGAAAGTATATTTTCTACCTCTAAGACACTTTTGTGTAGTCTAATAGTTCAGCCTACAGTGTGTGTGAACCCTGATAAAATCATACTGAAATCTTCTGACTTGTTGCAGTTTTTTGGATTTGCCTTACACTACAGTTAAGTTTTCTCCTGAAATGTGTGTGTGTTGTCCTCTGTCTCTTATGGAGCATCCACTTTGAACTTAACAGGGTTTGAGATGGTTGATGTGCACACCAAATCCTAGCTAAATTACAGGAAGAAATCTTTGAGCTTGCTGAAATGTTCTCATAGGTCTCACAAAAGAGAAATGCCTTTTTTTTTTCTTTAAGAGGATTGAAACTCAGTCTACAGAATGTAACTAAGGCTTTCTATCAGGAGTTCTTGTGTCCTACAATAAAGTTTTTTTTTCTATTAAAGGTGAGGTTTTTAATATACAAAAATGAGCTAATGATGCTTCAGATGATATATGTAATGCATTCTTTTTATTTTATGTGTAGATGGCTCTTGGACAAGTCCGAGCAGTACAACACACTGGGAGGGAATGCCCTCTCCTTTTAAAGGCAGGAATTTTTATTTATTACCTGTGTTTAGTATGTAAACATGACATAACTAGTGGATCTTTCTGGATTGACACAAGTATTTCTTGGAATATGTGGCTGAGTTTTTGCTGCACATAAATTATGGTGGCTCATATAGCCTTTATTTTGGGGTGGGAAGGAAGCATCCAAAGTATTATCTTTTCAGATATAGGTTCATGATGCCTTTTATTTCTCTACTGTACAGAAAGGATTTGGACAGTAGTGATGTAGTTGCTTTGATTTTGCCTTTTTTTTTTTAAGTTTTATGCTGTGAAATGCTTGATATTTGGTTAGGGATTTCATATCAACATTCAGATTGAGATTGCCTTGCCATGTGATACTGTTGTATTTTCAGATGTTTGGTCTAGATTTGTGGTCATTGTCAGAATTACTGTTTTAAGTTATTGTTGATTTTTGTATGGATTTGATTTTTTTTTTCTTTTTACTGTAGAAGCATCATTAGCTTGAGCAGCCAACAAGGCTCAACTTTGTTCCTTATCTTAGTTGAGTTTCAGTGACTGGGTATCTGAGCTCTCTGCGTACAGTGCGTTCTGAAAGCTGCCTTTGGTTAAACTGAATAGATACATGGACAAACCTAACATCTTTTCAGCTATACTAACCAAGTGCTGAGTGTTCGTCAGATTCTTTCTTTTACTCAGATGATCAACTCTCTGAAATTGGAGGAGAAAAAAGAAAGAAAGAAAAAAAAAGGGGGCTAAAATGCACTGGAAATGTACAATTCACATTAAAGGTTTAAACACTTCCTGAATTTCTTGGCAAAAAAAATTTAAAAAATCTTAATTTTGCAGATCAACCAGATGCTAAGAAAGTTGCTCCCCAAAATGACTGTAAGTAATTTTTATTTTGTTGCCAAAAAAACCTAAACAAGTGTAACATTGTCAGAACAGCAGTTTGAAAGTGTTCTGCTAGGTGACACTTGAATAAATAAGATCAAAAAATGGCTGGGGGTTTATGTCTTACTTTGTTGAAGCAGTGGGAGTCTGCTTGGTAAAACTGACAGTGGTGGTAGCAACAGTTGAGAGTCTTTCTCATTTTCAAACCTTTTGATAACACTTCTTAAAAGTGAACTTGGACAAAGGTTTGATATGATTGAGTTTTGTTATCAAAGGAGAAGCTTAGTTGTAAGCTGTACCACTTGTTTGAATTTAATTTTAACAATGTTTGTTTATAGCTTTTGGAAATCAGCTACCACCGATGCATCAGCAGCAAAGGTAAGAGTTACACTACATCTTAGGTAGGATTTTGATTGAAATCAATCAGTTTCAAGCAGTTTTTTTTAAAAAGTGGTATCAACATATGAAGCATTTATTCTGTCTTTGTGTGAGCTATTGAAATTCAGCTTTAACAAGTCCCAAGTCAGACACTGGAAATGTACCTAGACTGCTATCTCTTTCTCCACAGCCTAGGCTGTGAATTGAACTCAATAAATTAACAAGAATATGTTGGCTGGCTTTTACTACTTCAGCAGAAGTAGCATAGCTGGAAGTTGGAAGCAGATCTGAAGAGAAAGGGGGTGATGCCATCTTGTAAAGAAAAAGCAAAGCTGAATGACCTAAAACCAAAATAATTCAGACTTCATACAGAGTATTACTCAGCTACATTTGTTACAACTTCATTGTTTTCTTCACTCATTTCTTACCTAAGCAGCCAGATCCAACTATTATGCTTTGGACAGTTCTGAGATACCAGAATTTCCAGCATCCTTTGATGGATATACAGATGAAACTAAATGTTACAGTGGCCTCTTCTGTACTGTATATTTGTTAATTAAGAGGGTGAAGGAAAACTTCTGACTGATTTGTATGACATTTGAACATTTTGTGTCGTTTCTGTGTGTTGGCAGCTTACGTAGGACTGTACTTGCATGATGACTTTTAAAGTTAATGGGAGGCAAGTAAGACAGGGTGATGGTGGCACAGTAGCATGCTTTAGTTTAATGGGAGGATCTATATAAATGTAATGCTGGTTCGGTCTCTGGATGGTCACGTCTTCTGTTTAACATTGGCTGTAGGTCTGTGATGACAGAGGAGTACAAAGTTCCAGATGGGATGGTTGGATTCAGTAAGTAGTGTGGGTGTGCTCTTGTAGTATAGTGGGGGATATTGGCAGATGCCGTAAATACAAATAATCTTTCTGTGTTTTCTTTCTCCAAGTAATTGGCAGAGGTGGAGAGCAGATCTCACGCATACAGCAAGAGTCTGGCTGTAAAATACAGATTGCACCTGGTAACTATTTGGGGGGGTAATGGGGGGGTGGTTGGTAGGAAGTCCAGAAGATTGCTCATTGCTCCTCATTGCCTGAACCTTTATTTAAGATACAGGTTAATTTCTTTGTGCTAATCATGACTGTGATGGGCTAAAGAAATTCAAAATGGGATACACTGATTATTCTACTTCGTAGAATATGAAATTCCAGTAGTTTGTATATTATGATGAATTTCATAATCTGTTTCTAACTTAACACTACTGATAAGTTTTTTTGTTTTATGATTGCAGATAGTGGAGGCCTGCCTGAAAGATCATGTATGCTAACTGGAACACCAGAGTCTGTTCAGTAAGTATTTTTAACTGATGTCAGGACTGTAATCATGATTTTACTTTGATGGGAGCTGACCTGACACATGTGGTAAATATATACTTGCTTTTGTCTAATGTTGTGGTAGTGCTTAGAGGTACAAATGGCCTTACTTTGTATGCTGAATCAAACAGCAGCTTTTGTTTAGAATTAAACATTGATGAGTGTAACTATATTCAAAGACCTTGAGGAGATAACCTCATTACATATGTTTGGTGAAGGACCACCTTTTGTATTCCAGTATTGGGGTGATTTTCTTATTTTGCAGTTAGTTTAAGTTACTTTTGCAGATTGATTGAGATTGCTTCATATTTCTTAGTGATTTTTTTGCAGAGACTTTTCAAATAAAAAGTATTGTCAAGCAGAATTGGTGTGGGCAAGTGATATTTGCAAGAGTAAGTATTATGAGTGTATATTTTCTTTCACAGGTCAGCAAAAAGATTACTTGATCAGATAGTTGAAAAGGGAAGACCTGCACCTGGATTTCATCATGGTGATGGACCGGGAAATGCAGTCCAAGAAATTATGATTCCAGCAAGTAAAGCAGGATTAGTTATTGGGAAAGGTGGAGAGACAATTAAACAATTACAGGTATATATGTGTCTTCTTTTAGATATGATAGTACTGAATCTGGGTTTGAATGAGTACTAACCTCCGTTTTGTCAAATAGGAGCGGGCAGGTGTCAAAATGGTCATGATTCAAGATGGTCCACAGAACACTGGTGCAGACAAACCCCTTAGGATAACTGGAGACCCTTATAAAGTTCAGGTAAGGTGTGCCTCACAATTTAGAGCATTTTCAAATCCATTCTGATGTTGCAGTACCTAAAAGAACTTTCATTCTTCTTTCAGCAAGCCAAGGAAATGGTGCTGGAGTTAATTCGTGATCAAGGTGGCTTTAGAGAGGTGCGCAACGAATATGGGTCAAGAATAGGAGGAAATGAAGGGATAGACGTAAGCATGGTTGAAAAATTTGTTCACTGTATTTTGAGATGTTAACTTTAAAATGTTAAGCTGGGTAACACCATTGAGCGCTTTTAACCAGATTTCAAAAGTAGTTGTGGCCTGTAAGTATTACATGATCATTGCTGAATTTATGGCACTAAATGATGTGCAGCATTCACTTTACATTGCCAGCAGTTATGGACAGTTTCTGTTCAATTTCTGTAGCTGCAGTTTTTTGTCAAATGAGCAATTATATGGCCATATGTATCATGTTACATTGTTATTGAAATTGGACTTTGGCCTTTACAGAACTTATTTAAGTCCAACTGTTAATGCAAGTCACAAGCTAGTAACTGTTAATCAAGGGAGAGGCTTAAAGCTTCATCTGCTAGAATCTAATCTGCATTTTAGACGCTATAAATTCTTCTTCATTTTTATTTTGAGAAGCGTAAAATTCACTGTAATTGCTACCACTATGAGACCTTCTAAAGCATAGGATAACTTTGTTTTTAATGGTTTAGTCCAGTATGTGCTAGCCTTGTGACTTGATATTAAACAATTAATTCTTGAAAAAGCCTGAAGTGGCATTGGTTTTGCCCTGGTTTTCAATTCTAATTCTCACCCTTTCCTTGTGTGGATTTTTTGGGAATATTTGTGTCATCAACATCTTGTTTGCTTGGTTTATTTTAGGTTCCAATACCACGATTTGCTGTAGGTATTGTAATTGGAAGAAATGGAGAGATGATTAAAAAGATCCAGAATGATGCTGGTGTTAGGATCCAGTTTAAGCCAGGTTTGTAGCACGTTCCTAAGTTTCTGTGACTTAAATGTAAATTTACTGAATTGCATAGACTGAAATAGTTCATTTTTATTCCAGATGATGGAACAACTCCAGATAGAATAGCCCAGATCACAGGGCCTCCTGACAGATGTCAGCATGCTGCAGAAATTATTACAGATCTCCTTCGCAGTGTTCAGGTTGGGTAACGTTGTTCAGTGTTTAAAATCTGCCCACCTTTTGGAAAGACCCAAAGTTTTCAAAAAGTTGTGTAACTAAAGAAAATAATTTAGGTGTGCCATTTGAATCTACTTCAAAGTTTTGTCTGGAACGTGAATGTTTACTTTTACAGTTACAGTTTTGCAAGTGACCATACTGATTCAAAGTCATGGCATTTCTTGATGTAGCTGATTTTAGAGCTGCCACTTCTATTTAGCGTTAATAGCTAATATGCTCCTGCTTTTGGTTGTAACCAGTCTTTGAAAGCTTATTGTTACATGAGCCCTACTGCTGCACTTAGAGAAGGCAGACAAAAATTACATCTTTGTCCGTGTGAAATTTTCTTCTTGCTTCTATATCCTTTCCTCCTTCATCTTTCATATGCAGAATTGTACAGAACATTTTTTAGAATGTACTTTAGGTCTTCCGTAGAAAGTACTACCAAAATTGTCTGAGTAGTGAATCAGTTTTTTCTTGCTGATGATGTCATGTAACCTGCTTTCACTATTTGTTTGCTATAATTTTATAGAACATGCTCATTTGTCGCTGCTTCTTTTTAGGCTGGTAACCCTGGTGGACCAGGACCTGGTGGTCGAGGAAGGGGTAGAGGCCAAGGCAACTGGAACATGGGACCTCCTGGTGGATTACAGGAGTTCAATTTTATTGTCCCTACTGGCAAAACTGGATTAATCATTGGAAAAGGTAATGTATCTTATATATGTACATCTGTATGTTACTTGGAAAACCACTCAGCTTTTCTGTGTGGACAAATGCCATGTTACAGACATGTGTGATGAGCATGATGCTAATAATGCTGAGGTGGTGTGTTCAGTCCCTGTGTGGGCCTTCACTTAAAAGTTGGACTCCATGAACCTTGTGGGTCCTTCCCACTTAGAATATTTTGTGATTCTGTGACTTTTTATTTTTAATTGCCAAATTTCCCCTCTTTTGAAGGGTTTGTATATACTAATGGTCTATTTAACTTCTCTGGATCCTGTAAGAGGAGGAGCCTGTTCAGGGAATTTAGCTTTCTGGCTTTGGTGCACTGCAAGAGGTTGTGGACTTAACTGCTTTGTCAGCTTCTGAGTGGCTTTTTTGTCATTTGGACTTCCTTGCACCTTTTTAGGTTTTAAGTTTATATTTCTTGATAACCATGTCTGTCTGTTAATGTCCAATATTAAACGTTTACATAAATGAAAAGTACGGATTTATAGGAATTCTTTGCTGCTGTTTCTGACTTCACATTTTTGGAGTCTTTAAAAAATAATGTTTTGCTAGTTTGTTGCTGTTAAAGCTCTATGCTACACTGAAGAGGTGTTATTGGAATTGTTAAAATGTTCTTGAATGGCTCATAAGAACAGGTGCATTTTCATGTGGTTTAGGTTTCCATTGTGTTGACTTTCTCTGATGTGAATCAGTATTTTTTGCTTTGATGCACGTCATAAATACTCTGTATTGCATTGTAGGTGGTGAAACTATTAAAAGTATAAGCCAGCAGTCTGGTGCTAGAATAGAACTTCAAAGAAATCCTCCACCTAATGCGGATCCAAACATGAAGATGTTTACTATCCGTGGGACGCCCCAGCAAATAGATTATGCACGACAACTTATAGAAGAAAAGATTGGCGTGAGTGGATAACTGCTTTTTTGTTTACTATTAGAGCTAAACAGAGCTGAAAGCAAGGCTCTTTTGTGGGGATTTCTCTTCCCTTTCACTTCCCAGAATAATTCAATTAGCTAATAAATTGATAGTAATGGTAATCTGGATTAAAAGTAATATAACAAAATCTTGAAATGAAAACAGTTGATCTCTTCAACATCATATGGTGTGTTCGTGAAAATGCCAGTTTTGTGTATAAGAAAAAATTGCTAAGTTCAAAGATGTCAGTGATACTAAACTGTGTGTTTTGTTTTTCAGTCTTAGTACGTTTGGGTGAAGTTCTAATCCAAGTTACACTTTCAGTTTCACTGCACTTTTGTTTGGTGTGTGTGCATGTAATCAAATTTACTAGAGGCTTTTTGTGCCTGATCTTACAAGCAGGTTCAGTTAGTCAGATTTAAATATATTGATTTATTGCAAAACTGATCAGCTTGTTAGAGTATGGGGAGTTTACTGCAACTTGTGGAAAAATCTGTGGGTTTTTTGTAAAATCCTTCACTTCCTCCAGAAGGAACTGAAAGAAGTGCAGTTTTTAGTTGCTATTACAGCCACAGCTTGGCCTAATCAAACTTTGAGTAGCCTGTTTTCTGCAGGGAACTGTTTTAAAACCATTCAAACCTTTTAGACATTCTTTGAGTGTTCAGATAAATGCTTTTTAAATGCTGAAAAATAGAGAACCTCAAGGTGTATTTTCGTCTCTCTGCTATCCTTGTTACAGGGTCCAGTGAATCCATTGGGTCCACCTGTTCCCCATGGTCCCCATGGCGTTGTTCCTGGCCCACATGGACCTCCTGGGCCACCAGGTCCTGGTGCTCCCATGGGACCATACAATCCAGCTCCTTATAACCCAGGCCCTCCTGGTCCTGCACCTCAGTAAGTATTGCTTCAGCTGCCTTCCCTCTGTGTGGGGTGACCCTGGGACTGCCTTTCACTGTGTGTATGACCTGATCTCTTACAGTGGTCCTCCAGCTCCGTACGCTCCACAGGGATGGGGAAATGCTTATCCACACTGGCAGCCACCAAACCCCCCAGACCCAGGTAAGAAATGCGCAGCTGTATTGTGGTGTTGGTTTACTTCAATACGTCCGTTCTGTCCTTGCAAGTGTATGCATTGTGCAGTTCACTTGTGTTGCCTTCATGAAGCTGGAAAGCTCCCGTTTTTCTGGCTTTTTTTTACTGATTGTCAGTTTATTTATGTTTTGCACTTTCCGTGTGTGGCTTGTGAAATGTTGAAATTTAATTGTAACAGTTGGAGTATGCTTTTTTACAAATGTTACTGAAACTGCATCACTATGATACTTTTTGCAAGTCTTGGTACACTGATTTTGTGCAATTCAGTTTTCTTAAAATGGATGTTTTTGCATAAAGTTCTTTAATAAGAATATCTTTTCTTTCTCTAATAGTAAGTGACTTTGTAATTTATTTTAGACAGTCTTTACTGATTTGTCTTTTAGCAGTTAATGCTATGATGTTTCTAGGTTTTGTTCTGTCACAATTACTTTTAAGAGTCTGAAACACCAGTGTATTTTGTTGAGTCCCTTTTGGGGGCTAAAACCTTGGTGAATTGCTGTTGATAGAGTACAACTAGTTAGGGGTGTATTTTGAGCTTTTGCTTATAATAGTCTTGTATTTTCTTCTGAAACCCATCTTGGTAGAATCTATTTCTTCTGTTTCTGTTTATCTTTGTCGAGACTGGGAATTCTCACTTAATCACAGCTTCCAAAGTTGTAGTATCCTCCTTTTCTTTAAGTTTACATCCTTTGGTTGGACTAGAGGATATGGGGAAATGGAACATCAGCCACAGAAGGCATGGTAAGGCTAGATGCTTGAGTCTGTTGTACCTCATTTGTTTGAGGTAGAGTTTCCTCAGAACTTGAGCCAAAAGATCTCAATTTTATTTTTGTTGTAGATGACACATGTTTTCTGATAGCCACCATTCCTGACATAGGTTCCATTAGTGGAGAAGGGGCCTCTGTGTATGTATCACGTGTGTGCAAAGAGCTCTTGGCTGGTTTTAGTTCCCAAACTTCTGCACAAGGTAGCTCTGCATGTATTCAGTTCAGTATTTTAAATGTCTGCTGACATCATTTACAACTAGAATGGTTCAAAGCGTCTTTGTCTCAGCATAGCAAAAGTATTTAATGCAAAACCACTGCTAAAATGTTAAGCCTTTTTTACACCATTTTTTTGTTTTTATGAAGTTATTTATCTACATAAAGGCTGTGTAAGGAAAAATGGCAAATACTCCCTTGATGTCATCTTGATGATTCTGTAACTGTTTTTTTGATAAATACTTCTCTTAAAAATCTAATGAGGTTCTCATATGTGCAGTTGAAGTTGGTGTTTCTTTTGACTAGCATTTCTTTGGATGAATTTTCTACAGTTTTCACTAAGTTACTCATTCCAGTGTAACAAATGGGTTATTTTAGTATTTTTTTCAGAGATGCTTTCTTCAGAGCCATGCTTGCCCTTGTCACGTGAAAGTGGAGGTAGTTACTACAGTCAGATTTCCTTGGAAATTTCATGAAGCCAGCTCTCTGTATTTCTACTCTAGAGAAGTAGCTAAGGAGGGGGGGAAATTGAGCAATGGCTTATTTGATATTTGCTGGTAACCTTAGAATATAGGATGTGTTAGTTTAAATCCACTGTTGTTGATGGAAGTGGTGTAATTTAAAGCAGAAAGTAGTGTGTTAACATTTTTTTCTGTGTGCATTTGAAGTGCTTACATTGACTTTTGTCGCAGGATTTCATTTAGCATTAATTTGTTGTTCTGGGTTTCTTCTTCAATGCCTTTTTCAGGGGATTTCTTCATCTTCCATTACTCACTCACTGCCTTACCTGTTTTGTGTTTAGGGAGGATTGTATTTCTGTTCCCATGTATAGTTACTCTAAAGTAATTGTGTCCATGTTTTGTGAAATTCTTTCCTCACTTGGCTGCATTTCTTTGCAGATACTTTTATTCTTTAAGGCTGCAAATACTGTTTGCAAGTATATGTTGGTTGTGTAAAACATATTATGTTCTCTAATAGTAGATTTTCAGATATTGTGGATTGCCAGTCTGGTAATGTAATCAATCTGTGATGCAGCAAGAATAAGCCATTCCTAAAGGCTAAATGTGAGAAACAGAGAAATAAAACCCTAGGAAGCAGCATCTTTGGCCTACCTAGATGTAGATAAAAATAAGGAACCATGGAGGTAGACACAGAAGATGCAACTGCTTCTATTATTTTTAATACTAAAAAGCTGTAAGTAAACAGTGATGCTTAATAGCCGTGTATGGGGATTCAGGTTCTTTAAAATGCTGTGTGTTTCTCTCTATTTTACTGTTACCTTAAAGTTGTAACTGACAAGCATTGCAAACACCTAGTAAGTCTTGTATTCTTCTGTTTCAGAAATATGTATTTGGCATGCCTCCTCCACCGGTGCCAGTGTCATTAGCGTGAGGTTCTAACAAAAGTAAAACCACTGAAATTGTTTGGTGCTAGAATGATTGATTCATTGCTGCTACCATTTATTAACATGACTGTTTAAATCTGCTTAAACAATCTGTTTCTGTTTATCACATGCAAGATTAATAAGTGGCATTGTAGTAGTAAAGCTCCTAAAATTATTTTATCTCACCAGTTCTATGAAAGTTCACTTTGTCCAGTACATTGGTTTGAAACCTGATTGAAAGTTTATGCTAGAAGGAAAAAAATACTTAAAGGATGTACATGGATATTTTGTTTAAATGGTTTTTTCCTTGGAGGAAAATAAAAATGCCTAAGACTGGAATAATTGAGGACAGCATTCTGCTCGTAGTAGTACTATTATAAATACTTACATTCTGTTTTCATAGGTAAGCCAGGAACAGATCCCAATTCAGCAGCATGGGCAGCTTATTATGCTCACTATTATCAACAGCAAGCACAGCCACCACCTGCAGCCCCTCCTGGTGGACCAGCTACAACCCAAACTAATGGACAAGGTAGAGTGAAATGGACGCATTTCTCATTGCTGGAGGTGTAAATTTCCCATTATTTTATATTGTTGTCCTGGCATGTCTGGTGAATTTATTTTAAGTAACTGGTTTTCTTGGGAAACTATTCCTTATAGGCTTCAATATTGCTTTTCTTAATTTCAGCAGTAACAAGGGTAATGTATTTATCTTGGAATATACTCCAAAGGGAATTTTGCTGCAATGTGGGCTGACTTAATGACTACGTAGAGCAGTCATAAATAAAAATGTAATGAGCTAAGCTGTGGATTGTCCTTTGCTTAAATAGTTGCATCACTTCCAGTGGGTTTAGGACAATTACAGTTGTGGTATTTAGTTGTGTTATTTTAATTTTTGTGCCTGGCTGAGGCTTACCACTTGAATTTTGGTATTTTGTATTGCTAATGGTATGCACTTCCTGAATCTTAAAAACGTGTCTTTTTTACTAGTAGTTTCTAATTGTAGTAGCTCGTCCCACAAAGGTTTATAGTGTCAGATTTGAGTCATGTCATGGAGGGACTGTTACTGAAAATTGCAGTTGATTATTTGGATTATGTGTGAAACAAACCCCAGTAACTTTGGTTTAACTATTTTTAATGTAATTCAGGAGATCAGCCAAATCCAACACCAGCAGGGCAGGTTGACTATACCAAGGCCTGGGAGGAATACTACAAAAAAATGGGTAAGTGTGCAGGGGTTTTTCTGGTGTTTGGTTTTTTGGGTTTTTTTGGGGGTTTTTTTGTTCCACATTCTTAGTGGAATCTTCTAGATAACTTGAATATTTTGCTGGATGAGAAGAGGGTTTTTACCACAAAAAATTGAAATGCACAGTCATGTGTTTTCTGGACCAAATACTGCTGAGAAACTGATTTCAATTTTGTTTTGTTTTCGGCATTTCATGGTACTCAGCCTAGAAATCAGCTTTACAGAAATACTTCAAACTAAATGAGCTGTGTTCGATTGTTAAGAAACGATATCTTTTACATGTTTCAATCTTGGGTATTTTAAAGTGCATTTCATAGGTTTTGAAGTTAAATTTGGTCTACTTTATGAAGCTGTTGTTTCTTGTTTGGTAGTTGTTTCCCAATTCTCTTCAGGTTACATACAATTTTTTTTTCTTGTACTTTGCTTTCTGTGTTCCAGGTTACTAAAGCATCATAATTAGCTTTTATTTATACTGTGCCCTTTTTTAAATAGCATTTGCTTTGCAGCACTCTAGATAGAGATACAGCTATGTTTAAACTGCAAGTTATATGTTGTTGATAGCTTTTTGTCTAAAAATTTAAAAGAATGTTCTGGTTAACTTGATGTTTTCATTGTTTTATGTATAAGCAAAGAATATGTGATTTTTATGCACTGACAGAAGTGTCATTGCCTTTTAAATCATGGTCATGTTCTGTCCATGGTGTCCTGCCATGGATGCTGTAGGGGATGGATCCTGAGCAGCAGTGGCCTTGGGGAGTGCCAGGCCTTGCCCAGGGGTGTCTGACTAGACCTACAGGCTGCTTTGGGATGTGGCTTTGTTTGCATAGGAGGGTGTGGTGGCTGTTCTGCCGTCTTCCAACTGCACTCAGTTTTCTGATGGAATATTAAAAGCTTTCACATTTAAGATTAATGACATGCCTAATTGCTCTTGCCAGCCTTCCACTGTATAGATAATTATTTGCCAAGACGTAACTATTCCTTATTTTGGCACAGTATAAGTGATGAATTCCACAGAAAATATATAATGAGTATTTCGTTCAAGAAGTGTGTATCAGACTAAGAAAATTACAACTCCCAAACATGAGATTCCTGAGGAGATAGGCCTTCCCATTTTTCTTCTTCCTGGTTCATTCTGCTATTTCTTTTCAATTTAGTGTCTTTGTTAGTTTGGCTTATGTTCTGAAATGCAAACTTGTGGGTGGCTTTCACTTTTTTAAAAATAATGTAATTTGTTGGCAGGCACTCTGCTATCTTTCTAATTTGCTGTCTTGGAAAGCAAAGTCTCAGTTGCACTAGTCTTGCATTTGCTCAGATTTCATAGTTGCTAGTTATAAGGTGTTGGGATAGAGTTTATGAGAGCAATTCCAAAAAGGAGTGTGAGCCAAAACAATACATTGGGAGGTAAAAATAGTTGCTCTTAAAGTTCAAAATGTAAAAAATGCCAGGACAGTCAAATAAGAGGAAAAACACAAGGGCAGTTCTCATCTTAATTTCTTTTTGAGTTCTTTGCCTGAAGGAGAGCCTCTTGATGGCTGGACCTGTAGAACTTGTCTGCAAATCCTGAGGTTTTGCTGCAGAATTTTGATATGATATGTACCATTTCTCTTTAAAGCCACTTAAGAAAGAGGAATTCAGCTGGAGCTGATGTAATGCTAAATGGTGCTGGTTTCCCCCACCTCATTAACAGTGTGCAGTAGTAGTAGCAGACCTGATGGACAGGAAGACTATCCAACAGGAAGTTCTTGTGGTCTCCAGGTTTTCCGGTGCCATTTGTGCTTCCTGTAGTACTGCAGCCTTCTTTCCTCATTGACTTGTGCCAAAGGATGGGAATTACAGGTCACTTGCTCTTTGACAACTCAGATTTTTGACAGCACAGATGATTTCACCAAACACTATTAGGGAGAGCTGAACTGAAACTCAGGCTTGTTGAGCCTGGTCGGTTCTATTTTTGCTGCTCAAGAAAACTACTTTGATAATCTTTGTGGCAGCCTGAACAAGTTGCCTGTGATGTTGCAATTGGTGTTTTGGATTTTCTCATACTTAGTCAAGTATGAGGGATCCGAAAATGCTAAAACACTCCAGAATATTCCCATACAAACAATAATAGTGTTTTCAAAGTGCCATCTTACTGGTGTGATATGACTGTTAGTCACAGAGAACACTTTACTGTATTTTTCACTGAACAGTGACTTGAATATTAACCTGTTTTCTGACTCAGAAATACAGTGGCAAAGTGCATCTCCTTTTTCAGACCCTTGTTTCAGGGGCTACTGCTTTGAGTAGCAAATACTCCCTCTTAACATGAACTCATGATCATTAGTAAATGATCTGTATGTCATTATTGGAATTTGTAAATTTGTCATTTAAAGTCATTCCCATGTACTGTGGGCTTGACATACAGTTAAAGGATAAAAGAAGTGGAATTTTTAAAAGATTCCTTAGCACTGTAGTGGGAAAGAAGAAATAAAACAGTTTGCTCTTACAAGAATCACCCTTGATAGTGTTGAAATGTAAAATCTGCTGATGTTTCCTTTCTCGGCCCTCCTTAAAGGGGAGGTGTCCTGTGTTTTTCCTATTTCCTTTGTATGGAGCTGATCAGGGTAACCCATAAGAGTTCCTGTTGAATTTGGATATTGATGAGCAGGTGCTGCTTAGTGCAGCTTCTTCACTGAAGGGAAGCTTTGACTAAACTGCTGAATTCCATGTGTAGGTTCAGAACTACTTGTAGTACTTAGTAGGGAAATAGGGCACCCAAAACACCCATCAGGATAGAAGTCCAGTTTGACGTCGTTGAGTAGGTATTAAATTTCCTTTATTTGATTCGTTATTTGAATTTCAGTGCTGCCTTGACATAGTTGGCTGAATGTCCAAAGATTCTTGGGTCATAATGCATAAAAAAATCTCTTATCTTTGACATTCAGTTGTGCTGACAATAATTTGTAAGTACACTTATTATCTCAAAGTAATAGTAAGCATGGGAAGAGTGTATCCTGGGATAATTTGTAACCATATTAAAGGTAGTTTTTGTTAAAATAATTGATCAGAAGTGTAGACTGTAAGTGGTGATACATTACAAGTTTTAAAATGTGATAACAGCTCTAAAGATTTGATAAAATTTAGGTTTTTCTGGAAATTCCTTTACTGTATAAATCAAAAGATAGACTTTCAGAGCTTACCTGCAGTGCAAGTGGAAAAAATAAGTCATAAAGAGAATTGGAAAATGGAAGGTTGTATTTTGATGGTTTTCGGGATCATGTTTTGCCAAATATTCACATTCTCTGCTCACACTTCATGTTTTTGAGAGGATTAGAAGACTACATGTGTAGGAGTAGTGTGAATACAGGATGCAGGCTTGCATTTTGCTTGGGTTTATTTCCTGTAGGGTGATGGGGTGTGGTGGTTCGTTTTTGTTGGGTTTGTGGGGTTTTTTCCTAGTATCTTAGAAAAAACTTGTAGAGGTAATGGGTTTTTGGTAGTATCGTGACTGTAGAACTTTTGATTTGAAAAATAACCCATTAAGAATGTAAATCAAAAGTGATAAAGCACAGTAATAAAAGTTCTGGCTTGGAATTTCAGGAAACTTCAAATGAAGCAGTGTGTATAAACCCTTCTGTCTGGGTGCCTGCAAGTGTGTGTGGACAGGGGTTGAGGTAGAGCACAGACAGTGTTGCTTTGCTTAGGGTCTGGTGCGTTTTGTAGTGGTAACTGCAAAAACATCTCTCAGAAATTGTAAAGATTAGTTGTACTAAGAGGGTGTTTGGTGTTTCTGAAGTTGGGGGGAAAGAAAGTAAAGATGTCTGTGACAGACTTCCTGTGGAAGAGCAGCTGAACAACTGAACAGTGCAGCAACAACTGAAAGGTTGGCTGTAAGTTTCTTTGATTGTTTTGCTTGGTTTTTTAATATGCTGAAGAGTCCCTGTATATCAGTCTGTCACTGTTTGGGATTTTAGTCAGCTGATTCTATTGAAAGGAGCTGTAATTCTGAGCTGTCTGGGAGGATGTATTTGTGCATGTTCTTGTTTCTAGAGGATTGGAACTTCCACAATGCATGGAAGCAAGTTTCAGGACTCTGTGTTTCAGGATCTGTGGTGGAATAAACGTTTACAAAAATTATTGCGCTTTTTGAAAATTGTAACCTGCAATATAGCCTTGTAATTAAATGAAGGATGCCAGAATTGGGAAAGTGTATGAATTGGCATTTGCTGAGCTAATGAATGCAGTCTATAAAACAAAATAAAATTAGTCTAGGTGGATTACAAAAAGTTGTGCCTCTTGGTGTATATTTAAATGCTATTGTTGTTCAGGTCAGCAGGCTTTAAACATGATTTATCGTTATGAATTAAGAGGCAGAAAAAACAGTTGTTACAGTTCTCAATTTTGATTTACATGGGAATCATTACTTTAAAATAATAGGATGAGTGCTTAGGCTGAAAAAAGCAGCCACACGCTTATTCAAAAGCCTTGGAGAAGTATTGCTAGGTGATGTTTGTTAGGCATTGAGATCTTGAAATTTACTCATTTCTATTGCAACAACAAAGCCGTGTGATTCTAATTACCGCAGGTCAAGCAGTTCCTGCCCCTGCCGGGGCTCCCCCGGGCGGTCAGCCAGATTACAGCGCAGCGTGGGCTGAGTACTACAGGCAGCAGGCGGCCTACTATGCCCAGACAAGTCCACAGGGAATGCCACAGCATCCTCCAGCACCACAGGTACAGTCCTAAAGTGGTTTTTGGCTGGCTTCCGTCTCAGTGGTTGTAGATATTTTTTTGCATGTCTCCTGCTTTCTTCCTTTGGGGTATGCATCTTTTTTTTTTTTTTTTTAGCAGAATAGCTGTCAGAATAATTAGTAGATGACTTTGTTTACCTGATAACTTGAGTTCTGTATCTATCCATATGTTTGGTGATTTTTTTTTTTTTAAAGAAGAAAAACTTTCTCCTCCCAGGGTTTTGAAAACCATGCAAGAAGCCACCACCATTTACATTAACCGATTTTTCTTTCTTAAAGGCTTCACTCCTGAGTTAGCTCGATTTAAAGGATTTTCTTTAACTTTTTGTGTATCTCTTATGTATCTCTTCTGCACAGGGCCAATAATAAGAAGTGGACAATACAGTATTTGCTTCATTGTGTGGGGGAAAAAACCTTTGTTAAATGTATGGATGCAGACGCCTTGATGAAGATCTTAATTTTGGTTAAAAAATAGTGTTTTTTGAAAATGTACAAAATATCTATCACTACTGATAGGAGGTAATATTTCTGTGTAGAAATGAAAAAAAAATGGTTTGTTTTTAGTATTAGTGTAGATGTACACATTCCAGCAAATGTATTTGCAATTATGTGGTCAATGCTTTGTGATATAAATGTACTTTTTCAATGTATACTTTATCACTTTTAAAATGCCTGTTTTGTGCTTTACAATAAATAATATGAAACCTCCTGTGTCGGTAAGTTGGATATGTGGGTATATGCAGAATTAATTATAGGATTGATTTGCAACGCTGAATCAAGGTACCTGTACACAAATGAGTTGGGCTTTTTCCCCCCCCATAAACCATGTTGAGTTTGAAAACTTGTCATTAGCGTGTTTTTCCCCTCTTGCAGAATAGCTGTAGTTGGAGGATCTCTTTCATTCATTGTATTTTGCTGTCTAGCACCAGTTATCTCGATACTTTAATTTTCTTTCTACTTGATTAAAACTGCATGTGGTTAAGAAGATGATCTTTTGGCATACTTCCATTGCATTAACAGTGAAATTTCCTTTTATACATGACCACTGTTTCAGATCTGTGCAGCTGCTATAACAGATAACTTTTGTTTTTAATTGAATACTTCAAAACTGTTCCTGCATAACTATTTTATGGATTTTTTCAGACTAGTTATAAAACTTACTTTAAATGTGCTTAAGCCTTCAGTTTAAAATAGTCCACGACAAAATTCAGTATAGAAGAGTCAATGTGGTAATGCATAGTAGTTCTAAAAATTGCGTCTGTCCTTAAAACGCTGTTTTGTTTGAGTGGTGGGAGTGGTTGAGAACTTCCTGCAGAGCAGATAACTTCTCTTTTTGTAAATATTCAAGTATTTGAATCAACTGATTATTTTTTTATATATACTTGAAACTTCTTATTTCTCTAATGCTCATACTTAAAAGCTGATTCTCTTGAAATCCTATGTTTGCTCTTTGCATATTTATTGGCTCTTTGCATATATTAGACTACATGCACTACAGTCTGTCTTGCCATTGTCTGTTGAAGTGCAGGTTTGATCCAGCCAGTATAGAACTAGCTCTATAGGGGTGAGGAGGACTGTGCTGTGTATCATCCTTGATTGTTCCTTCAAGGAGCATTGCACTGTAAGTACATCAGAATGACAAATTGATGAACTGCAACAGTATCTTTTTGTCAATGTTCCACATAATGCAAATGCTGTACTTGTGTGATATTATGTTGGAATACAGTGCTGGTATCTTAGGAAATCTTAATTGCTTCTTAATTCAGAAACATAGGTTTGCTTATATATATACATACACATAATCTTGAGTTTTGTGGGTAAGTATTCCTGAAACTTTTAGCAATAGCTAAAGAAAATCATGTTTCTGTTTATCTGAGTAAGAGTTTTTTTCGTTAGTACTCCTGAGACAGCTGTCATTCAGTGTTTTAAAGTATGCATATCATAACATTGAAGTCTTTGGAACCACTTGTTAGAGTTGTCTTTGTCTCCAGATAGTTTGCAGATGTGTAGTGATGTAGGTATGTTTTAAATAATTCTATAACTGTTAATTGCTTTAATTTTTGGAACACCATGTTGTTGCTTTGAGAATTAAGTTTTTTTAGGGTGGCTGCACAGAGAAGTAAAAGTTAAGGCTTGAAAACTGAAGTAGTTTTTTCAGGTAATCAGCAATGTATGTATTGTGCTGTAGAAATAGGTGTTATTTTTATCCCTTTTAAAACTAGGAATTATGCTGGTAGCTTGAAGAAGGCAAGGACAGTGTTTTGCTATCTTTAGTGTAGGGTATTAAGTTTAATAGTTCAGGTATTTTGCATGGTATTTTGTAGATAACCTTACAGAATGGTGCATTTATTATGTACTAAACTGAGCAAAATTAAATTCACTGGATTCTTTATCATTCACAAAATGGAGGCTGTTGATTTTGATTCATTTAAGGTATAAAATCTTTATTAATTGCAAACAGTGCAATTATTTATACTTCACAGTGCCTTCCCAGACCTTCCACCTTAGGTTCTGCTGCAAAAAAGCAACAGGTAAGCACAACCTAAGGAAGTATATAAATTGATATATTTCAGTACATTAATGTTGTCCCTGTGAGATCTTTGTGGTTGTGTATTGAAAAGCAATCTGCTGCTTCCCCAAATGCATTGTTACTCACGGTTCCATTTGAGTGGAAAATCTTAAGTTTTTAAGCAACTGTTTATATTTCTAGGTCAATATGTCTTTTTTCTTTTTTTTTTTTTTTTAGAAAAGATTATTAGATTGCAGTAATTGAACTTGATCAGAATAAGTAATTTTTGTTATCTTACCTCAGATAGATAATTGTTGCAATTAAAGAATCAAAACCTTTAAAATATGCAGGAATTGCTTTGGTTAGAAATGTCAACAGCCTTCACAAATGGTTTTTTTTGTAATAGGGCACTATTCCCACTTAATCCATAAGATCTAAATGTAAAGAATGACTTCTTGTTGTTATCACTGAACTTGATAACTTGTCTTACAGTTACGGTGTGTTAGTGGAATCTTTAGATAACTTAGTTTGCTTATTCATACTTGACATGGTAGGAAAAGAGATTTTGGAGTTTGAGATGAGTATGTTGTAACTGAAAAAAGCATGAGCACCAGTTAAATCTTAACAGCACAGCAAATAATATTTTATCGCTATAGCAGTCAGTGTATCCTGTTTCTTAATACTTTTTAACTGAATTGCTGAATATTTTGATAGTATGAAATGTTAAATGTCTTGCAGATGGTCTGGTACAGGTTTTTGTTCTGAGCTTTTGTTGTTGGTTGTTTTTTAGCTTAACGTAAAGCAGCATCTATTTGGGTTTTTTGTTCATTATTTTGTTTCTAAAATGTGCTGCTCATCTTTCAAAAGTCCTGCTTATCTGTACATCAAAGAAAAATATTCAAAAATACTGCCTTCATTTTCACACACAGTGCTGAAGATGCTGCAAGCACCAAATCATAGCTCATAGAATCAGGTCCTGAGATAGTTACTACCAGTAAAGAGGAATCCTTTGAGTGTATGCCATTGGTGAGCCGATGAGCATGGACCATAGAAGGGCTCCATGTAGAAGGTAAAATTGGCAAAAGCATAACAGATTTGAAATGTATCCCATACATATTGATACAGGGTATAATTTTTGTTTTGATCACTTTTCATTCTTTAAAGTATTCTTTGTTTGACCATAAATGTTCCATGATCTGTTAAGTTTTTAAACTGTGATTTAATAATATAAACCATCTATTTTACTTTATATTCTTCTAAACAGTCAAGCTGATTTTTGAACTGAATTAATAGTTGTGCTTCAGTTTCTCGAGCCACTTAGTATTTCATCTGTAGCTTAACATGTAACTTCATTTTTGATGTGAGAAGAGGGTAGGTGTGTACCATTTGGATTTTGATACTGTGGATGGTAGTGTGGGGGTGAGTCATTTCTTCACTTCCTTTTTACATGGTACTTTTTCCTTCAACTGTTACTCCTAAGATAATCGTGAACAGTCCTTCAGTTGTTAATTTAGCCTGTGGGAGGAGAAAGAGAAGAAAAAGCCAATGTATTGGGATGTTGGTAGTGTGTGAAAGGTGAGATGTTCTTGTGTGTAGCATTTGAGGTGTGTTGGCTTCCAGCTCTCTCAGTGCAGGGCTTACAGGCATGGAGGTTTGTGCAGAGCATAGTGTTTCTTTTTCATCTGTCTCCAAATTTAAGAGTTCTTGGGACAACAGTAGATTATTGGAATTATCCCAGTAGCCAAAAAGATAACTGGACTTGCTTAGAAATGCAGTAAACTTGTCCAAAAGGTGTCTTGAAATGTTTCTTGCTTACCCCACCCTCCCTGCTTAGTGTCCCACAATGAATGTGAAGAGTAAGAAAAGTTTTAAAAGGAAGCATAATGTTCCAAGTAGGAAAAGCATTTTCACACTTTCTGCAGCCTACACTTCATTAGGACATGGAACAGAATACCAGGTGGATCTTCTTTAGTGTAATAACTCATCTGTTTCACTTGTCCAGGCAGACAGGATCACAATAAACTTGCACAGCCTATCTTGAAGTATTTCATCTTTTTACTAGTGGTATTTTATTGGATGGTAGAAACTGTTTCTCCCCTGTTCTTTTCCAAAGTAATTCTTAAATTTTCCATTGCATGCCAAAAGCCTTTCCATTTTGCTTTTTTTCTGGAAGTGGGGGGAGGAAGGGAGGACTGGGCTTTTCAGAAAGCCTCCAATTGACAGGATTCCCTCTTCCCTAGTAATAGTTTATGAAACTCTTGTGTATGCACAAGTATTTCTCTTGCGTGCATGTGAAATGCCTTTTCGTCCTGAGAAAAGTGTTCTCTGCAGAAACTACCCGTGTGTATACAGAAGATTGGCTTTAAAAGGCAACTGTGATGGGAACAGTGTCTTAGGGAGATGCAGCTTGGACTTGAGGTAAATTGAATGCTTTACAAAAATGTGGTTTTGAGCTTGCATTGACATTGTATGTAATATGGGTACACATTAACTGTATAATGGTTTTTGTATGGTTTTTCTCAATAAATGTAAACTGATGAATAATAATAGCAATGTTTTCGTCTTTTTTATGCTCCTGTATCTGCCTTTGTTTGAACTAACAGCTTCAGAACAAAGATATTGTAGCAACAAATACTTCTGTGTATGAACATCATCCACAAAATATGAAGTAAAATGTTTATGTGGTTATTAGGATAAATACGAATTCAAAACACCATGCAGCTCTTTACCAAAGAGTGACTTGCAGCAGGTAACTGTGCAAAGGAAGCAGATTCAGCCACAGGAAAATTCCTTTTTGAAATGACAGCATAAATTTAATTTCCTGCAGCTTACCTTGCCTTTTTGTCAGGGCCTATACATGGGTACTTTAAAATGTGACTTCTTTTTGTAAAGCTACTCCTCCAGAAGCTTAGTCTGAACGGTTCAGATGGATGTTAGCAAGAGTGACATGAATGTTGATGTCAGAAGGTCTTAGAGAAAAATAATACAGTACCCTTAAGAAAACAATGTTTACAGGTATGGCAATAAACCTACTGCATTAAGATTGAGAAAGTAGGCACTTTATGAAAATATTCTTAAAGCTTATTTTTTACCAGCTTTAAATATGAGGCAATCATAGATGTCACCACTTGTTTCTGTGTCATTTAATCAGTGAAAAAAATCACAAGTTTTACAAGCAAGTGTGGGTACTTTGAAGACTATTGCAAACCTAAAGGAGGTTGTTTTTATTTTAGGTTATCAGCTGCATGGTTTGATGAGAGCAGAACATGTTCAAGGCAAGCCCATTTTAAAACAAAAGTTATGCTCCTTGAAACAATGCTGAGCAGTTACATTGTCTTTTATTCTTTTAAAATAGTACACTTGGAGTTTTGAAAATCATCAATAAGTACTTTTTTTGCCAGTTCAGTGCCCCTGGGATGAAGTAGAACAGCTTAAATATTTAGTGCTCATGCAAAATACACCAACAGATTCAACAGATTTACACTACTACACAAGTTTCCAGATCATGTATTCAGCTTTATTCTGTTGCACAAGAGTTGGTCTTCAAATGCTGGAGCACTATGATAATTCAGCTTTTTCCTTCAGTTGATCTTTCATACATTGATTTTTTTTTTTTCTTAGCCTTGGATACTAGTTTTGCATTGAGTAGAGAACTCACAATTTGAAAGGTATTTTCTTATCTGATGCAGGAATGAATAATGCACATCCTTGCTTTTCTTTAGTTGGCCCCATCAGAGAAAGAGATGATGCAGTAAGAAAGTTGAGGGGAAGAAAGATTCCAGCTAAAGTAGAGCATTAGTAGTCATCAGCTAGAAAACAGAAAAAGGATTAAGAGAGAGACAGGAAGTTACATTTTCTTAATAGGAGAGATACAAGAAGATTGAGATTTAAGCAAATGAAAATGCTAGCTCTTACTTTCAATGGTGAGAATACAGGTGCTAGCAGCTGAGCCTCTGTTGTTGACTGCTTTACACATATATTCTCCTTCATCTTCTGGGAAGGTTTCTGGCAAGTAAAGGCAGTAGGTTTCTCCTCTTTCAATATATTGATAGTCCTCAGAGTCCTGCAACATTTCCCCTTCAAACCACCATGTAACTTCAGGTTTTGGTTCTCCAGTAATTTTTACTGTAAATCTCACTGGCTCGCCGTCAACAACTGATGTGTTTTTCAGTGACTTCTTGAACCAGGGAGCTCCAGATCGAGATTGATCCTCATCTTCACAAGCAGAACCATTAATAATGCTTCCCTCTTCTTCTTCTTCCTCTTCCCTTTTCTGTAAAATAAGTTGATTTAAAACATTTGAAGTGGCAATAGCACTATGACTGCTAGTGATAAATGCTTGATTACAAGTTACTGTATTTCTGAGAAGGGGAAATGGCACATCTGTCCTCAGTACATACCAGTGCACCCAATCTAGATATGCCACTGGTAGTAAAATGCATTTTAATGAGGCTGGAGTGTTAAAAATACAGGCATGAATGTCAATTCCATTTTCAGACTATTGACAGGATGTCATGAACCGTCTATTACTCTTTTGAAATGTTCAGGCCAGGTTTGATGGAGCTTTGAGCAGCCTGATCTGATGGGAGGTGTCCCTGCCTACATCAGGGGAGTCAGAACTAGATGATCTTTAGGGTCCCTTCAACCCAAACCATGCTTTGATTCCATGGAGAGTATGTGCAAACACCAAAAGCAATTTAATATTATTGCAGCAATTCCTAGCACCTGCTAGAAGAAGTAAAACATTCCTTTTGTGCCTGGTAGTGTTGCCTACAGTGGTAATTAGAAGCTAAGTTAAACGACACTTATGACTGGAGAATATTATTTTGCAATTTATACCTTCTGTAATGCTGCATCGATTTCTTTTTGTTCAAACTGCATGCGTAGTAATTTCTGTTCCTCAATCCTCCTCTGCTCCTCTTCTTCTCTGGCTCTTGCCATTTGCTCAAAACGAGCCTTCATGTTTACTTTGTGAGTAAATGGAGCCTCAGACTTTTTGGCTGGTGTCACGTCTACATCTTCATCCTTGGGAAATAATAATTAAAAACAGGGCTTAACAATTATTTATTGCCTTAGACATAGAGTAAACGAGTATGATAGTAAAACTACTACTGTGTTCCCAGAGGGGTTTTTTCAGAGATTTGTTTGGGTGTAGGGTAAGTCTTGTAATAGTTCATCCCAGGGATAGGATGAGATTTTTTCAAAGGTAATTTCAAACATGATCGGTAAAAAATATTCCTGAAGTTTTATTTATGTAGAGGTTGAGCACTTCTTGGCAAATGTAAATCCTCAGTGACTGAAGTTTTATGCCATGATGTTAGTGTGGGTTCAACACCTAAAACGGTTGACCTTATGAAAACAATAAGTGTCAGTCATTAAATTAAAAGCTCACAAATAGGACAGGCTTTGAGCTGATGCTGAAGTGACTCCTGTGGAGAAGAGCCAGAATGCGGCTCAGATCAGGCTTAGTACTGTTAAATTTTCTATTTCATCACTTAAGTTCACACTGAGTTTGTACAGATAAGTAGGCACCCTCTTCTGCTCTACCCCAAGGAGTGAGTATACCCGACAGAGACTTGATCTTCAAATGGGATTTGGTAATTGAATTTTTTATTCCATTTGTGAAGAATGAATTAAGAGGTCAGGAGAAGCAGTTCAAGTGATGATTAGTAGATAATTCTCAGGTATGGATGTTTTAAGCCCTCAGACTGGCAGGTTACAGGTTAAAATGCTGAATTGTAGGGCTTTGAGCAGAAAAGCAGAACCCTGCTTGACCAAATCACTGATAATAAACTGGTGCTGTTTCTTTAAGGGTGTGTTATCCTTAACTGTCCAAAAGTGGGAATAGGAAAGAAGGGAAAGCATAATTTTGGAACCAGCAAAATTTGAGGAAAGCAGCAGCATTGTCCACTCCTGGAACATTAGTGTGGTGGTTAAGTAGATCATTAACATACACAGAATGCAACTTACCTCTTGAAATTTTTCAGCTTCCCTTTCTCTTATTTCTTCATCCATTGCTCTTCTCTTTGCTCGCTCTTCTTCAATCTTCTTCTGTATTTCTTCTTGAGATAATTGTCCTATTTTTTCAAACTTGCTTTTTAAGTTCTTTGCCTGAATAGAACCACTTCTTTTTAGCTTTATCAGTTCTTCATACTCTTTGCTTAACTCAAAAGTTTCAGACTCTTCTTCCAGCTGTTCAAAAATTACAGAATTTGTAAGATGGAAAATGCCCTCATTATTTTTACCACCCATTCTCCCTCCAGATGGTATCATTCAATACAATACAGTTTTGTTAGTTATTTGAAATCCGTACAGAGATTTTCCCCTGTAATTTTTTTCCCTTGCTATCTCATGAAGAATGCATTTATATCATACCTTGACTAGATAAAGATTTTAAAATACCTTGCTCGAATATGCCATTTGTTCAAAGGTCGCTATCAATAAACTGCCTTTCATGGACTTGAGAACCTAGACACAGACCAATACAAAAAACTTATCCAGAGTCCAAAATTCACCTCTTACTTGCTTACAGTATGATATGAAGTAATCCTCTAAAAGACAGCTGTTTTGTTTAAAAAAAAAAATACTGCCTTTTAAATTGTTTTTAATTCAATAAAAAGTAAATGATATTT
The DNA here is from genome assembly GCA_008694505.1 of Cyanoderma ruficeps. Classification (NCBI taxonomy): domain Eukaryota; kingdom Metazoa; phylum Chordata; class Aves; order Passeriformes; family Timaliidae; genus Cyanoderma; species Cyanoderma ruficeps. Next base: position 14,379,017 of record VZDJ01001247.1, read on the forward strand.
CAGGATGTCATGGCTGGAAAAGGGCACTTGTGGATCCTGTAGTCAAACCACATCTGAAGCTGTAGTTACTGGTATTTTTCTCCCTCCTTTTATGACCTCTGGCTGATTGTAAAGATGTTACGTGCATTTTAGCTGGATGTCCCTGGCTCTCCCTGCTTCCCTGGGATTAGTTGAGAACATCACAAGCTAGAGCCTTTACTACTTGCTTGAGCTTTGCAACTAAAATAATTAATTAATGTCATTCTCTAACATTCAAAAGGGAATAGTAAAGAATTGCCACCCACAGCCAAACTGAAGTGTGAAGTTCATGAATGTGATGTTTTAAACATATGGGATGTAAAGCAGATTTTGTGTGTGATTTTTAAAATCAACTGTGACAATCTTCAAACCTGTGATACACCAACTAAAAGTTGAGCCCACTGTATTTTTCTCCTTAGGTAGAACAGTATTTCTCTGGGGAAAAGCAAGAATTTTGCCTTTTCCTACTTCTGTTTTTGTTTTGTCTTTTGGGAACTAGATGTTTCTGTTCTCCCAATATCATAAATATTATCTAATAATTTCAGTAATAGTCCAGAATTTTCAGAAATTACTGCAAAACCAAATTACAAATTTGTACCTACTTCTAAGATGGTAAGGGATAAACACATTTTCCTGGTAGATCAGTGATAAAAATGTCACTATATACAATGTTTTAAAAATAGCGTTTTCTATTTTTCTTTCACATACCATTGAATGTATTAACTTGAAATGTCTTTCAAAGGAATTTTTCTTTCTTAAACTTTGATATTTTAGTAATGCAGTGATATATTTTATTTTTATTCAGAGCATGCTTAACATACAGTTTGATGTACAAACCTGTCCCATTTCTTGTCTCAGCTGTTGAAATTCTTGCCTTTCCATTTCCAACTTTTGCCTGCGCTCTTCTTCTGTGCGCCTCTTTTCTTCTTCCATTTTTTGTCTCAGCAACTCCTCAAAATTAATTTCCAGTTTACCAGGTACGAGAGATTCTTGAGAAAAGGTTTTAAACATTTCTGGTGATTCATCATCCAGCATCTGGTGGAAATTCAGAGCATTAATTATATCTGTGATGAAATCACAGCATTGTTCAGATGCTTGTGGTACATAAAGATGAGCAACTGCTTTGTCACATCTGCCCCAGCACAGAAAGGTGCACGGTGCCAGTGTGGGTATTCCTCTGACGGTGTGGGAGGGGGATGGTTTGGGAATTTGTATTTTACTTCAGTTACAGCACTAAATTTTTATAATGAAGATTAGGTGTTTTTTTAAAATGCAGTATTTTCCCTCTGAGAGGGAGGATGCCCTCTAAATGCACCTTTATGACCTGAAGCAGTTCATTCTTGTTTACTTCAGACAAAGTGGTTGTGTTTAAATATCATTGCTCTTAATGCTGAAGTACATTTATCTGTAATCTTTTTCTTAAACAATCTGAATTATATTCATGTTCTAAAGCAGTAATAGTATTCCCAGTAAGGATATCTGAACAGAACATTCAGAAGAAGCTCTTCTTTGTGCACAAATTGTTTATGCTAAGCTATGTGGCCAGTTTATTGGTTTATACACCCACCAGCAAGGGTTTCCTCCTTTCCCTGTCTTTGTCTGGCTTCAGAGCAGGTTTAGGTTTGGTTGGCATCAGGAGCAGCTGGCCTATATTTTAGAATAATTCCTAAGATAGTAAGGCCTAGGAAAGGCAGTTTTCATTACTTCCAAAGCAGAAGGTGCAAAAACTAATACTCTTATCAGACTGAATGTGTTGAAGTACTAAAATACGAAGCTGAACACTACAAAAGCAGCCAGTAGTGACAGTGAGCTATGCAGGAATTTTAATGTAAGTTTGTCACAAAACTTAGATGAATATATGTTTGTGCATGTAACTATATAAACTTACTAACAGAGATTGCCTGAACAGGAATGTTCTGTAGGTAAAGGTGAGGTGAGGTCAGGCCACTGATCAGGTACTGACCTGGGGGGTGATGTGGCTTTTGGCACTGTTTGATCAGCACAGCTTTGAAAAGCCGTCTGGCAAAAAGTGGGAGAGCTCAGTGGGCCCTAGGTTGTAGGCCTTCCCAACAGCAGTAATCAGTCAAAGGGTAGAAATAATTAAAGGGGCAACATTTCTATTTGAGAAAGTGCTCTGACTATCTTAATAAAGAGACAGAAAATAGACATTTATATTTATAAGAGCCTTTGGCACTACTTTTATTTATTGCTGGTTACTGCTGGTGTAACCCACACCTTGCTGTGCTGTTGGTGTCATCTGGGTTCATACCAGATTTGACCTACTTTGCCCATATCTTCTTTATTTGCCACAACTCTTTCAGTAGCTTGTTAGCCCAATCCCACTCATTCTGCTATTCACCACAGATTTTACTCAGATTTTTTTTCCTCTAAGCTTACAATTAGACTTCAGCACCACTATTCCTTCCATTCATTTGTATGTGTAATATGAGCATATTTTTTGAAATTGTTATAGAGAAGTGAAGTCAAAACCCAAAGCTGTGAACTCTTTACCTATAGTGAAAACAATGCCCCACAGTTTCTAGAGGCTACCCATGACTAAATTAGCAAAGAAATATGAACATCTCTTGCTGATGATGCATTAGTTCATAAGCTCATTGCCTCAAGATACCAAACCTAAGTGACCACAAGAAGCATCAGTTCAGAATTTGCCCACTAGAGTTCCAAAGCTGTGCCTGTGAGCAAGCACTGCTGCTGTCTGTATTTCTGACCTACTAAGTTACAGTGAGCCACCTTCTCCCTGGTTAAAAACCCCCAAAATTTAGCTGAGTTGTGTGATGTACAAAACCCCTGTGTTTAGTTCAGTAAATATTTTTTGCCATATTTTGTGGAATTAGGCCGTACTGTTTTTTTCTGCAGAGTGGAAATGGTTGGTAGTGAGAAACATTCCTGTAAAAATCATGGTTTGCAGCACAGTCAGCAATTATTCAGGGGGCAAACAGGGAAAGATGTTTCTTATTTGTGCTAAGACAGTTTGTTTTTGCAGTCTCTACTAGAAAAAATGGTGGGGGGGGTGAAAGATAACTGCTTCAGTGTAGAAGTGATCACACTGATGCTGGGGAGCATGGAAATAGCATAAGGAAATTTGAAATAGATCCAAAAGCAGGTGGCGTTTCTGTCTTCCAGCCACAATACTATCACATTTCTCTGTGTATGTACTTCCAAAACTAAATTAGAGTGAATGAACATTAAAAAGTTCCTGGAATAACAGTTTAATGTTCATTTTCACTGCCTTTGAGAGAGAGGACTATTATATCTTTAAACATTTTAGGACATATCTTCATTGCTGTTACATTTCGTAGCTGTGGGAAATAAGAAAAGCTGAGGGTTATGATCTGTTACAAGTAGTAGAAAATTTAGTATTCATATTCAGGATGCTACTTAACAGAAAACCTTCAAGTACATAAATGCTGAAAATATATTTCAATAATTTTTTTAATTACAGACCACTTTCACTGTCTGCAGGTAGAGCAGTCACAGGCCCTGTGCTGCTTCTGATGGATTAAACCCTGCTTGTCAGTGAGATATTTTTTGCCTGGTCACTTGAGTTTAGGTTCTTGGTTCACTGAGGCAGGAAGGCAGGAAAAAACAGGAGCAGCAGATACTTTCTGTGCTTCCTTTAGTTCTCTACTGCCTTTTCATAAAAACTGTTTTGGCAGAAGTTTCTAGTGGCATTTTTTGTTGGTTTGAGGGTATTTTTAAGTGGCTTTAGGTTCTGTTTTCTTTCCTTGGAGATACAGACACTATTTTTCAGTACAGTATCAAATATAAATTCATGTTGTAGCTTCTCTAGGTAGTCTTTCAGCACAGGTCTGGTGTTTGGCCCAATTTTCAGGCAGAGGGAGCCCTGCCAGCAGTATCAGTACTCATACAAAGTTCTCATTTCTCTCCCAAGCATTGCTTTGAGTGATTAGGAAAATGTTACTGGGCACACAGTTGGTCTTTCCCAATCCAGACACACGGGATGTAGGAAGATGCTACCAGATGCCTGGGTTACTGCGGAGTTCTAGACTGGCAGGGCCTGCCCTCCATTTTAAAAAAACAATACTTCATTCTAGTTTATGTTGGTGTAATTTAATGCTGCATTTCCTAATATCCACCAATAAGTAACTGGCTTATTCCCAAAAGCCTGCAGAATCTTGAAGTGGTTGGAATAAGTATGAAGACCACAGGTAAAAGCTGTGGCCGCTTTTTTCTTTCCTTTTTTCTTTTCTTTTTTTTTTTCATTTTAATACATACATGTATATAAAATTGATAGTTGCCAACTTCTGAAATCGGGCATCTTTCTATGCTTTCAGTTAGTGTGTGTCAGTCCTAAGCCCCTGAAAAATTTGTCCGTAGTATAATCCTAATTCAAATTTTAGAAGTCCTTGGATATGACAGAAATCTGTAGAGTATCTTCAAGAGAAGATAGTATTACAAAGTGTTCTCATGGTAAACACCACAAGTGATTTTTTTGTTTTTCTCTGAACAAGCATTAAAACCATCAAGTAGTTGAGTTCAACCTTTTAATTTTTTCTCCCTAAAAAACTGGAAGGTTCATACTTGCAGTGAGCATTTTTCTACTGTTGTGCTTGAGTAGTAAGAGATGATAGGTGGACACCCTGTAAAGGGGAATAAACTTGGAGCTGTAAAAGAAATTGCTCTTCCCAAAAAAAACCCCAAAACAACGAAGCCTCCTTGTGGAAACATTTTTGCTACCCAAGTATGTTGCATCTAATGTAATAATGCCCACTGGATACAATACCTGGTTTTGACTAAATTATCTGAAGTCCTCTCTAGGCTAGCTGTGAGGAGGGATTGTTCTCTAATGGTTTTTGGTAAACAAACTTCACGAGTTTACCCCATTACCTTCTAATAAATAGTAAGGTGAACTAATTAATGAAGGAGTTGAAGCATGTATACCTGACTTTATTTAAGGATTTTTCCCAGACTTTCATTCTAGATTGAGATTTAGGTAAAATCAAATTCTATGCTAAAGAAAAATACCATACCATGTTCTTCCTTGCTTCAGCAAATGCTCTTTTCTCCTCTTCTATGCGTCGTCGTGCATCCTCTTCTGCTTTCCTCTTTTCCTCTTCTCTCCTCTGTCTTTCTATCTCCTCAAAACTGAGTCTGAGTTTACCAGGGCGGAATTCTTTAACAGCATTTTCAGATTCTTCATCGCCACCTTCATTCATCTTAAGAGAATAGGGAGAGGAAAACGTAGAAAGCACTTACCTGAACAAAAAAATATTCTTTATAGTAAATAAATACTCTGTTCCTTTCTGATCTTTTATAAATGCTGTTTTCTCCTTGGGGGAAAAAATGCGTCAAGAGTTAGGTTCCTATGAGAAACATTTTTATCTTTGTTTTAGCCAGGGGAGCGAGAAAAGAAATTTTCAGTATCCTATGTGTAGCTTTTATAATTTTTAAAAATCCGTTGAGTGTGTAATTCCAAGAACAATGTGTTATCAGGAGGAGGCTGAACAGTTAAGTACATACTTCATGGTCTCACTGTTGGATCATTTACCGTAAATCACTCTCTATTCTCTTCATTTACATCATTTTCATAGATGTTTATACCATCAAGTCTTTTTGTTTGTATAGAAATTGCTTTCATCAGTGCACCAGTTAAAGAAATGCTGTACAGTCTTTAGCAAAACTGAATAACAGCATTTTGCTGTTATTCCAGACTGAGATTTTTGTTTCTTTTCTTTTTAGACGTTTAATCATCACTGAAGAAAAGGAATTGAGATTCTCTGATCTCTTCGGTGTAGCTTCCCTCCAGTGAACACTTACCTGCTAAGAGAAGCCTGTGGTTTGCAAACTGCAATCAAGAACCCCTTTCAGAGGACATCCCAGAATACTTTATCTGTTAATGGAGGAAGTGGACTGGGAGCTGTCAGAGTACTGATAATCCAGATCTCTATACTGTGAGCAGCCCTGGGACTGGTATGTGGGGTAGCCCATTAAGGGAATTAAAGAAATCTTTTATTTGAAAGTTGTGAGGGGGGGAAAAAAATTAAAGAATTGAAGAAAATGAACTGCTGAATTCTTAAGAAAAACGTCTACTTCAAATTTTGACAACCACTAGTCAGCAGGTACAGCTTTGTGTATAGAAAGTTTCTTTTGATGTGGAGAATTCATAAATTATTTCATATTACTTGATAAATAAATGCATAAGCATAAGGAAGAGAGATGTGAACTAATCTTCAGTTAGAACACCTAAGTGACTTCATGAAGTTCACTCTCCTTTAGTTTCTTCACTCTTCTCCTTCACTAGAATCCCTTGCCCAGCTCCAAACAAAAAAGAAAAATGTGCATTATTGACATAATGGCAAGGTTATTGGTGTGAAACAACAGTGATTTATCGGAGGTGGAGATGGAGAAGTAAACTACAATTTGGGTAGCTGCCTAAACCTAGAACTCTCTCAATATGGACCAGTTGGGAATTTGTGTGTTTCAGCTTTCTAGAAGTTCTGTGTTGTTGGTTTTGTTTAAGTTTGTTTCTGTAGAATATAAATGTTTGAATGTTTATGAAATATAATCAAAATAGTGATCTAGAGCTGTTTTTCCAAGACTGTTAGTGCATAATTGTACTCTGTTAAAGTTAGCAAATTCCTATAAATAATATTTTCCAAGTTTTCTTGCAAGATTAAAATCTCATTTCTTGTTAATCTTGTTTGTATGTGAATTTTGTGTATGAACTAAGAAAGTCATAATGATCATGACTGTACAGGGGAAAAGTATTCAAATACAGAACTTTAAAAATGCTATTGGAAATGGAGTATGGAAAAATAAGGAAACACAGAACTAAACTATCTGGTTTTCTTAAGTGAATACTAAGTGATTCCTTCAGCATGATTGAAGAACAAAATTAATGAGGTCTGTTTATAGCTGATCTAACTATAACTTAGCAACTCTGACTTATGATGAAGTACACACATGGAGACAGTTTTCCAAGTTATATAAAACAGGATCTGTGGGCTGCATTTCGGACAATTTGGGAGACTTAATCTGATAGTTATAGTATGTTGTTGTTTATGTCAGTAGGTACGAAAGAGCTGATCTGCCTTTGTTTGTTTGTTTGTTTGTTTGGAGGTTTTTGGGGGGTTTTTTTCCCTCTTCATAAGAAGAGAATTGTAACTGATGTATATTTCTATCACATTTATAAATAAATACGGGGATAAGAAATAGCATTCTGTTACTACGGAATGTTTGCATCAAAAACTGGTTACTGAACCATCTGCAGCATTACTTCAGAAGAAAACAGACAGCCACTCATCTTCTTGAAGGCTTACAGTTTAACGTACTACAAAGTGTAGATAGAAAATCTACTAAGTTGCTGGCAAAATCAAAACCTGTATTTCTCTGGTTTGCTAAAAGAATGTCTAAAGCATTATGCCAGTGTGGTTACTGAGTTAGAGAAAAGGTCAAAAATGTCTTTCAAAAACTCATTTCCAGACTCTTAACAGCTTGAAATAAAGTTAAAGAATAAGAAAGAAGAATCACTTACAGGAGAGAGTGTAAAAGCAACATGCAGATTGTGAACCAACATGAACCAAACACATATTTACCATTCTCTGCCTGGCCTCCTCAAAGGCGCGTTTCTCCTCTTCCAAACGCTGCCGTGCCTCTTCCTCTGCCTGCCGCCTCTGGTTCTCCTGCCTTTGTCTTTCCAGTTCTTCAAATGTGACTTTCAGCTTACCAGGAGACAGAGACTCCTGAGTGTCACTGTTTTCATTTTCACCCTGTGTAAGAAAAATGAAAAAGTTGTACCTTAAGCCAATGAATATCTATTATGTAGGTATTTTTGGATGACTGGTTTACCTTGACAGATGAAAGGCACTTGGGTTCCTTAAGGAATTGGTTTTGTTCCTCATATTTTAGCTTCATTTCTTCATCCTGTGTATGTCTTTCTTCTGCTCTCTCCTTTCCTGTGTTCTCAGAGATTGTTTTCATCTTCCCAGGTGTCCTGGTGCTTTTTACAGGCACTACTGTAACTAGCAGTGAATCATCCCCTTCCTGTCCAAAAAGATATTTATTATATTCTCATGAAACTTGACTTCTAGATAGACTCGTTTCTTAAAGAACCTGCTGTTCTGACCTGTGTGCACCAAAACTTCCAAAATATTTACTTGTATTGGATATTACCCACAAGAATAAATCTACCTGCCTATGGCAGTCACTAGTTTTTTTCTAATATCTGAAGAGTATCAAGACTGAATTATATTTTTAATGTATGGCTGGCAAACTCCTTGATTTCTTTATAGATTTGCATTAACTGTTAGCCATAAAACCTCAAGGTTGGGGAAAGAACAGGTGTAATTTTGAATACACAGCAATTGTAACCACACTCTACTTCCAGTTTTACATTTATCATGTAAATGTTAATAAACTGTGGCTGGAATAAGCCAATAGCTCGACACAGATGTAATTTGTAATTTCAGATATGTAATTTATCAGGTACAGTAATTGTTTTTTGAAGGATGGTGCTGCTTCAACTCTATTTTTACAGCTTATTTGCCAAAATATAATTTACTCATATTTTTACCCCGTATCAAATAAGTTAAAACTGATGAATTTACGGGTTTAGTTTTTTCTTTCCAAAACTGTAGTAGGAGTGTGATTTTCTTCTGTTAGTGAAACACAATTGAACCTTTGGGCCCAGCTTTTTGAAGTGAAACATTTATTTGCATGACTTAAAATCAAAACCCATATGGTATATTAGTAAAAAAAATAAAAAAGTTAACTGAGGTGTTCAAACATCTGTATATTGTCAAAATCCCCCTTTAATTTCAAGTTTAAGGCAAAGAGCTTTTAAGATAATTCTTTGCAGAGCCAGAGGTCTTAAAAGAATCATCCCCAATATAGGTAAAATATTTCTGGTGGCTTTGAATATTTACATTTTAGATGTTTTAATGAACCACAAAGTATTCATAGTTCAGGCTCTGTTTCAGATTTCAATATATTGATTTCAAGTACAGGGATAGTTCCATATACGTTAAAAATTCGTTAGCTCCTTGGTTGAACGTTAATTAGGTATTCGTGTGCTGTTTTCTAAGTTTTCCCAACCCAAATTACAATAATAAAACAAAGTGAATAAAAATGTAGGTGAACATTTCTTTAAAAAAATCTGATTACCTCAGCTGCTGATTCAGTTCCCGTATTGTTAAAGTCATCAATCTATTAAATAAGAATTTCATATGATTACATTAATTTGGCTCTTTGCCTTAGAGTTGCAAACATAGAACTGGAAATTCTTTTTGTATCAGTGATATGTATGTAGCACATAAAGTCATCGAGATGGTAATGACTGAAGCTCTGTTGGAATACTTCAGATAGGTCAGCTTGTCAAGGAAAAGGCAACAAGACATAAAACATCCACACAAAGTCTGCTAAAGCATTCTTAACACAGTGCTGAACCAAGAACAGTACTTAAGATGTCCATTCTCCATTTAAACATTCCAGAATTGTGTAAAAAAAGTTTTTAAAAAATCTAAAGCAAAGTCATTTATTATTTCTGGTTCGAGCAACATTGTCTTCCCCTCAACTCCTGAAAAAAAGCCTAATGCTGTGCTTGCCTCCTACGATGTGCCTATGTTATGCCCTAAAATTAACATACTTTTTAAAATTCTTCATGTATGTACTTCTGTCTTGCAGGGTAGATTAAATAGATGCTAGATACAATGCCAATTAAAAATACAGTTTTAACAATGTTAGAAGTTCTACTAGAAAAGACAATCCAAAAACTGACTTCTCCTATGGCACTACTTTTCATTTCTTACAAGAAATTTAAACCTAAATTAAGCACTACTATCATTTGCCTAAGTAGAAATTCGCATATGTTTTTAGTCTATCATTTAAATGTTTACTCTCACTGCAGAATTTGCAGCACTGAAGAAAATTTGCAAAAGGTATTAAGTTTTATATCCCTTCACAAAATTCTACAAAAGACAGAATTTGCTTTATTGGCATCAACAAAAGTTGGAATATGTTCATATATATATGAAATGATTCACAAAATGGTAAAGGAATAAAACATGGCTTGGATCTTCATGACTTTTTATTTTTACTGCTTTAGTGTTGTCTCATTTTTGCCTGCCACTGACGTTTTCTCACTACTTTTTGCTTGCCTTAATTCATGTATCACTGAACTCTGATTACCAACTTAAAAGCAAAGGTTGTCTGAAGAGTTGATAAAATACAAGAAACGTTTTCAAGTTAGTTTAGTAAACTCATATGCATATGACACCAAAATTTGTGCCTGGCTCCTACCAGGTTTATGCCTGCTCCGTTTCATCTGCAACTCTAGTTTAGAGCTTACAAGAAAATTGCTACTGTAAAGAAATGAAGACTCTGTACATTATATCTCACTTGCACCCCACTGAGCGTCTCCCATGTAAATCTCTACTATGAGAAATCTTAACATCAAATCTTTCTGGTCAATACGAAACATTCTTCGTGTTTATTGTTGACCAGGGCATCCTGCCTGTTGTGGTCAAGTGAACATACCTCCTGTGCCTTTTTTGCCAATTCTCTTTGTATTTTTCTTTTCTCGATCATATCTTGTTCAATTCTGCGCTTTCTTTCTTCTTCCGTTCTTTTTCTTTCTTCTTCTTGCCTTTGCTTCTCCATCTCTGCAAACTTGCCTTTAACAGTTCCTGGGGACATGAAATGCACATCTCAGCTGTTCCATCTAATACTTACCCAGTGAATTCTGTGGCCTTTAAAGTCGAGCCTCTCTTACCTATGAGCTTTGGAACATAACCCTTTTCTATTTTAGATACTTTGGTGTCATCGTCTTCATCAGATCCAAGCAGTTCTTTCATCTAGTTGATGAAACACAGAAAGTAAACTGTCTTTATAACTTAAATTCCAGTAGTATTGTCTTAAAATAATGTGAATAGATTTTCAGATATAATATTAAATATTAATACGACACAAAATATTAGCAAAGAAAATAACCTCCTGCTTTCTCCTGTTCCATTCTCTCTCTCTAACATATTGTTCTTTTCTTCTTTGCTTTTCATCTCTAGATCTCCTTTGATTTCTTTCTTCCCTTGCTTTTTGCATAGCTTCAAATTTATCCTTTACATCACCCTTGTGAAGCTTGGGCACATAGGACTTTTGGACGGGTTTAGATGAAGAAAGCAGAATCTTGGTGAAGATATAGAAGAAATGAAGATAAGAAAAAGAAAGGTGAAACAGATAGACAGAAATATTCTGATAGATTGGATTAGAAAGAATGTAAGAGCATACAACAGAAGTGCAATTGAGATTATGAACTTTGTGCCATGAGCCATCATCAGTTAAGCATCACTGTATTTGTTCATAAATGGTCATAAGTAATAAAATATCCAAAACAACATTCAGCATTATAATAAACTATTAAATTAGATACAGATTTATGTTGTTGCTTTCAATCTTAAGCAGTCACCAAAGAGACTCTCTGCCCCTAACATTTAAAAGAGACATAAAGACATAGATGCATAATACAATGTGTATGGGAGTTTTTCTGCAACACTTCAACCACCATCTATAGTTTTTAAATAAACAGTAGTATTTCTTGATTTAAAACTTCCAATATATTATCTGCTTATTTTTTAATATCTAGAGGAAACCAGGAGGCCAGTGATTTTATGTTGCGGAGTGCAAAGATCACTGGACTGTCAGGGCTCTGATACTGATACAGCACATGGACAGTATTACATTCTTTGCTAGTGATTACTCTGTGGGTCTCCAAACACCAAAGGTTCTCTCTTTCAGTTCTGTGAAGTTTTTTTTTTACAGTGATGACAACGGAAGTGTTCTCAATAAAGTAATGCTGAGAAAACTGGCTAAAAACATGCCACGTTTCATATTTTTCCGCCTTCACCAGAAGTTTTTGTTCCTGCTACTCAGTCTATGTAGAAGAACTATTTGAAGTAGCCTAGTATATTTACATTTTAGAATCAGATCTAAATGTTACCCAGAATTTCACCACCAACATTTAAACCTTCTTCCTATTTTGTTGCATTTATTTTGCCCTCCTCTGTCATGTTTTTCTAATAAGAACATAATTCACAGATTCCATCAAATCTTAAGCTACTTAACAGGTCCCCTTTCGTTGTCTAAAACTGATGGCAATACCAGCAGACTTCCAGTATAAATATTACAAATATTTGTAATTATTGCTTTTGCAAGCATCGGTCATAAATTATTACATTGCCTTGATTACTTTAAAATTGGTACATACCTCGGTTTTCTGTGCAATGTCATTCATGGTGACTGTATTGTGCTCTGCACCTGGTATGTTTAAGATGGCTTTCAGTTTCTACCTGAAAGAAACGGTTGTAGTTACATTCCTTTCTTTTCCTTTTAAATGATGCTTTAACCATCTTCCTGTAAATAAGTTTGCATAGGCTGAAATAGATGTATCACAATTTCACTTGGTCCTCAGGGGCTTTTGAAGGCATGAATAGGTTCTAAGAGTGCCCCAGTAATTAAAAGAACAAGCTTATGATTCACTATTCATGCTCATAATTCCTCTATATAGTCCTAGATATTGGGTTCTAATTTCCATTTAAAAAAACAAACCGCTTGGAGCCAAGCTCTGGCTGCCCCGGCTGCTTGTTGCCAGGGTGCTGTGTCCCGGTGCCCGTGGCAGCACAAGGAGCGTCCCGCAGCTGCCGGAGCTCTGCCGGAGCCTCCCGGGCCGCTGCTTTGCCTTCGTGCGGCGGCGGGGGGCGAGATGGGCCGGGGGAGCCCCGTGTGGTACAGAGTAATGCTGTCCTTTCCCCTAGGGCTGTTCTCCAGGGAAAAGTAGTGCTAAAAACGATGAAATTGGATAGGTGAGCCACATACAGATAAAGCATTTATGTAATTTCGTTGTGTTCTGGAAATTGCATAACGTTTTTTAGAAGAAAATTGTTAGAAATTTTAAAGCACACTGTATTTACTAGGAAATTAACAGGCACTTTCTCTTCTTTTTTTTTTTTCTTTTAAGCTTCAGGTGTATCAGAGCTTGTGGGAGGAAGGTAATAATGATGTGACTCCAGTGCTACTGCTGTCTGTGTTGTATCGATCCTCTGAGTCCCAGAAAAGCCTAAAAATTCAGTGTGCCAAACATGGTGCAAAAAAGGGACTCAAAGGCTTTAAACAAAAATGCTGGAAAAGCAGCTTACCACTGCAAGGGACTTCTCACTTGTGGTTTAGAGGAGCTGAAATCAGGGATTTTCATTATATGGAAAGTTAAGCTCTTATTTTTCAAATTCTCTAATTGTTAATTGCAAACAGATTATAAACACAGAAATATTTATGTATTTTTAAAAATAATTAAGAGTTGTTTTCGTGTAAACTCTTCAAAATACACCAACGTCAGCAGTGCTCACCAGCACTGCTGTAGCTACACAGATGGAATGGGATTCTTAGAGATTTTGGGATGTTTTTCCCAATGAAAGCAGACACAATATATGAAATGAGCATTTAGCTACCAATGCTTGCCCTCATTTTAAAATTCTATACTCTTCAAATTTGGCTTCAATGGAGATGTTCTGGAGAGCAATTTGGTGTTCCCTTTCAACAATTTAGTATGGAAAGTCACACTACCCCCACCCTACTCCTTCATTTGTAGACTGGTAGGAATCCAAGGCATTTCAGTTTCTCACTTGTGAACACATGAACATATAATCACTAAGTGGCAGTTCCTACTGAGATTGTTTCAGGTCAGCAATAGCATGTTAGAATTGTGTAGAGTCTAGAAAGGCAGATAATTGCATCAGCATTCTGTAACCTCAGGGTCCCTGTAGCCTTTACCATTGTACACTGTGCAGGATTTGCACATCTCTGTAAGCTTTAGCTGACTTCTGTGCATGTAAGTAAAATCCCTACTGTGATCAGTATAACCTTAAAACTACTTCAAATCTTTTAACTTTTTTGTTTCTATAAGCAGGTGTTAGAGAAAGTTTTCTGTTCTCTTCTTTTGCTACTCTGCTCTTTTAATGGCTCCTTCCCCTCTTGGGGCTGGCAACCTTTACCGTTGTACTTAACATTCAGCAGCTGACTCAAAGGTTTACTGCAGGAACCCATCAGAAAACAAAGGAATGTCATGAATTGGTGCAATCCTTGCACTGAAGTAACCTGGGACACAGAGACCTTTTACCCTTGGCATGGGGCAGGAGCAGAGGAGACTCAAAGATAATCTGTCACAAGAAATTCCATTTCATCTCCACACCTCAAGGTAAGGTTACCACTAATCTTGACCACAGCAATGTACCCCATGGAGAGGGCTTCATCTTAAAGTCATTTGAAAACTGTTCCAAAGTCTGCTTTATTATGTGCTATTAATTGTAAGAAGAAGGTGATGTCCATGAGTCAAGACTTTGTCTTGACCTTTCTGATCGCTCCAATTATCTGAACCTCTTGACAATGGGATAAAAAATCTGAAATTTTTTGCGAATGTTGGAAGAAATTTTCTTTCCAAATTCCTGCTATCTGAACTTCCAAAATAGTGCCAGTCCAACAGGTTGTGGGCCTTCAAGATGGCAGATATGTTTCTGCCATTTGGAATGCTGCCATATCTGCTATTACTTTAGGCTACTTTCCAGTTCATTGGCATCACTAATATGTTTGAAGGTTAGCCAGCTGGCTCTAAGGCATTTTGCCTCTGCAAGTCATCTTACCTCCACCTCTGATGCTAAAAGATATTGATATAAAGCACCAGCACATTGCTAAACATGATACCACCCATGTTTGCACTTCCATCCCTCTCCATGGCCATTAAACCTCGAGTAGGACCAGCAGCTGGACCCTGCCTCAGGCACCCCTCAGGGCAGATGGGTCATTTCCAATAAACACCATCAAAATATTTAAGAAAAAAAGCACCCCTTGAGTTTTGGGTTGGGTCTGTGAGGCAGTGACCACAACTTCAGGAACAACCACTGAGGACTGAAGCTCCTTTGTATCTGCCTCACCATCAGGAGAGGTCAATGAATTGGTGCTGAGAAACCCAAGTGGCCGAATCAGGAGTCCTGACACCCGCAAGTCGTGGAAGAACAGTGCCTTCCTCATCTGCCAATAGCTTTGTATCTGCAGTAATAGATTTTCCAACCCAAGAAACCTTGACCTAGTAATTCCCTTTTGAGATGAACTAGTTATATTAAATTGTGCATTTATATGTATGTATTCTTGTGTGGGATTTTCCCAGAGTTCATCTAATAAAAGCAATTCTTATTTTTTGAGACAACACTAGTCTGCCTGTTTAGTTCCTTACCTCAGAAACTTTCTCCTATTACAAAGCTGTCCAATCCTAATATTCAGTCTCATCTTTTCTGTTATTTCCCAAGATCAACAAAGCTCAGCAGAAGCTGTAAGAGTTTCTCATTGAAGCTTCCCCCTCAAAAAAAAATCCCAGATGATAATTTTGAACATAACCATGATCAAAAAACAGGTTCAGCTTGTTACCCTTTGCTGACCCAGTCTCATCACTCCAGCATTCACCTGAAAATAGGGTAGTTTTTTTTCTCTCCACATTTTATCTTTCCTACAATTAAATGACATATCTTTGATAAAGTTACTTTGATAAAGTTACTCTGGTGTTACAAGTTTTATACTGCAAGATCCCTTTGAAAGGCCCACTCCTCAAGAAAAATTTAACATGCATCCAGTGATCAATGGTCCTACCTCCAGAATTACAGGAAAGAGAAAATGCCATTTAACTTGACTGGCTGTAATGTAGAGAGGGATCTCTATGTTCAAGTGAAAAATTAATACAAAGCCAATAAAGCATAGGAAACCAGGCAACAGATTAGAAATGTTCTGTAAAAAAAAAATTACTGTTTTTAAACATCTTACTCATTTACTGTAAATGGACAAGCAGTCACCTCTGATATGCCTCGATCTGTTATGATCATAGCACTTTTTCAACTTTTCTTGCAGCCTCCATAAAATCTTGTTTTGAGAAAAAAAAAGTTAAAAAAAACCCATTAAGGGGACACAGAAAGTTTGATAGTTCAGAAGTCCCAAAATCCATATCCTTAAATTTAATTAATTTCCATTCCTGAAAGCAGGTCAGAGTCCTCGACTGATTTAAAAAGAAAAAAAAAAAAAAGGAAAAGAAAAATTGTGCAGCTTTAACCAGATTAAAATATAAAAAACCTTTTCATAAATAATAAAGTTTGCTTTAAAAGAATTCTTGTTTTTCAGGGGCATGATAAATGTCCTCACATGAGACACAAAAAAATACCAGCATTTCCCTGAACTGAACACCACTCTTTACAATAGAAGCATGAAGTCAGGACTTTAAAAAAAGGTCCAGTTCCTGGGTGATTTCTCCTTTCAGGAGGCCCCTTGCTCTCCTGCTGGGTACTGTGAGTTATAAATAAGCCCTTCATGGCACGGTCTAAGTTACATTTGCCATCTGTCTCCTCTTTGTGATCTACTTGCAGGGAAGACTCCATTATGTAAGAAAACCAAACTCTGAGAGCTGGAAACTCACTGCTTGCAGCCAAAGCACCGAGCAGAGGCAAACACAGTCTGCAGTGTTGAAAATTTAACAAAATATTAAACAGAACTGGACAGAGGAGGGGAAATGGTCATTATTTATGTCCTCCCCATAACTGGTCTGGAATGACACTACCAGTTGTTGTACCAAATTACAGATACTGAAGTAGATACTAAAATTATCGCACATAGAAGATCCTGAGCTGGCATCGACCATCAGCTCCACTGAAGCCAGTGAATTATGACAATTAAGACCAGATGTCTAAACTTCACATTTTGTATAAATACAAAATGCAAGACTAACTCCCCTCACTTGTATTTCCTTCATTAAGCCTTTATAATTAAAGACCTTATGAATGCTTACCAACAAGAGACCCAGATAGTTTCTCATACAGAATCTTTTCCTCAATCTTTGAATTTATTACACTTCAACATTTATTGAGAGTCTTGTTTTGTTGTAGAATATTCCTTGCAGATAGAGTTATTTATAGAAATATACATATTATAAAGGATGCCTATGTTTTATACAGCTATAAACACTCCTAATGCAACAGTGCCATTCAGTCCAACAATTAAAAAACTGTTATCACCCTTCTGTCTTGATTCCTTACTCTCTCCTACTAGTATGGGGTACAGAGCCTCCAGAGCAAACATAGTAGGGGTTCAGAGACTGCTCTGGTAACAGGGAAGTCCTGCTGGGGTCTTCTGGCTCATGATTTCATGTCCCATGGTATCTGCTGATCCTAAATGCAAGTGGCAGTAAATTGGGAACTGAGGTCCCCAAGAGAAATATCGCCAGGATATTTTGCCCCACGCCACAGTCCCTCCAGTCCCCGCTGTGTCACTGCAGCTGAGGATGAGCCATGTGCTCTGTTGACTTCACTGTCGGGATTCAGAGACCAAGGCAATGCAAATACTGGCCGTGAGGCGCTATTGCTACTTGTATCCTCCGCACTGACAGGACGCAGCCTTTCTGCCTCTGCTCAGAAATGTTCTCGGCCAACTCACACTGAAGCAGGAGTGGTTACCCACGGTGGTCATGGCCTGAGCTGTCTCTGCCACAAAGGAGAGGGAGGTCTCCCGGACTTCCTAGAGACACACTGCTGCTTCCCCTTGAGCAGCTGGTGGTGCTGATGCCTGTAAAAGCTGGATCATGTGTGCCACCTTCACCTGAGCAGGTACAGCTGCCTTCAGTGCATAGCAAGAGTCACTTCCGTTGCCTCCTGCAGTCCTCTTCCAATGCCGTGAGCATTCCCTGATGCCTCCCCACAGCCAGCTTGACCATGGCACTGGTCCTCCTTAGAGGGATTTCAAAGCTGGATAGCCACATAAATGCCTGCCTGACTTCTTTCACTGAGAAAAGAACTCATCTAATACATTCCAAATGCAGTCGGAGAAAGTATTCCTTACTAATGCCTGAAGCCATCTAATGCCTTAAACCCAGCTCTTGTATTTCACCAAACTGTGCTTTCTACATATACCAGTCACATTCTCACACTTCTGCATGATCCTTAATTGACACACTTGGCCCTCCTATAAGACTAGACTAGAATTCATCATTTCATTTCACTGGACAATTTTCTAGGAGATCTAATGTCTCTTGAGACCTGAGATCTAAGATTAAGAGTACTAGGTTTTCTACCATACCATTACTAATTTGCTGATTATTTCCTGAAATTCTAACATGCTTCATTAAACATGTTTTTTTCGATATCAGTTGGCTTAAAAGAAGTCCTTATTTACCTAAAACAATAACTAACTTGCAAGCTGTTACAGAAACCAAATATTTTCTTCCAAGCCACTCTGTTTTACAGCCATCACTTCAGAGCGCAGCAGAACCAATGGACGGAGCATTCAGTACGCGCTCTCGGCTGAAGACCACAGCAACAAAACAACTCCGCGTGTAGAGACTCACGGGCTCTGAAAATCGGGGATTTACAGCTAACTTCTGTAAACCGCACATCACCCACCGGGGGTCCCTCACGGCAGGGCGGGACGGCCCTCTCGGGCTCGGCGTCCCCCGGGCCGCCTCAGCGGGGCCGGGCGGGCAGATTCCCGGGCACGGCGGCGGCTTCGGTTAAACCGCCCGGCCCCGCGCCCCGAGGGCCCGCTCGGCGCTGCCGGCGCCGCTCCCTCACGGCCTCGGCTGCCCCGCAGCCTGCGGGCTGCGCTCGGCCCGGCCGCCGGCGGAGCGGAGCGGGGTGGCACCCGGCGGCGAGAGGAGACGGCGCTCCCGCCGCACGGCGCGGGCAGCGGGGCCGGCTGCGGGGAGGGGAGCGGGGCGGGGGGGGCCGAGCCGCGCTGTGCCCCACGGCGGCGGAGCCGCTCTTACCTGTGCGCTGCCCGCGCTGCGGATCGGGGCGCTCCGGCGGCGGGCGGGCTGCGCTGCCGAGCGCCCCTTGGCTGCGGCCGCCGCTCCGCCGCTGCAACTTTCCATAAAAGTCGCGACGCGCGCCCGACGCCCGCATTCCAGGCGAGCCCCGCACCGCGGCAGCTGGCCCGGCCCGGCCCGGCTCGTCCCCGGCCCTGCGGCTCGGCGCGCCGTGCCCGGCCCCTCGCTGGCCGAGCGGGGGGCGCAGCCAGCCAGCCCCCCTCCCCGCGGGCAGCAGCCCGGCCAACAGGCTAATTTTGGGCTGGAAGCAGCACCGAGTTATAAATAACCGGGGCGGCGAGGCCGCCGCTCAGCCGCGCGTCCCTGGCCGCGCCGGCCCTGCGGCAGGGCAGCGGGCGAGCGGCGGGCAGGGGCTCGGCGGGCCGGGCCGGCGGGACGAACCGGGACCCACCGCCCGCAGCCTCCGCCGTCGCCCGCCCGCGCCCTGCCCGCGCTGGTCCCGAGCACCGCGGCTTTTCCCGGCCCGGTACCGGCGGGGCTGCGCCGGCCCGGCAGCCCCGGGCCAGCCCCACTCACCGCCGCCGCAGCCCCGGCGCGCCGCTCGCCCCCGGCCCCGCATGCACGGAGCGCTCCGCTGCGCTGGCTCCTCCGGCCCGCGGGGTTTTATACCTACGGCGGTCCGGGCCCGGGTCGGTTAATGGCACATGGAGAGCGATCAACTAATAATAGTAATGTGACAGTTCGCTGATGGAGCGGGGAGGAATCTCTCTAGTGCCAGACTGCGAGAGGCAGAGCGCGACGGCTCAAAAGCAGCAGCGCCTGTCGCTGGGAACTTTACAAAGCAGAGGCAGAAACGTGATTTTATTAGATCTGAATACATTCCTTTTCATTACATCTGAATACATTCCTTTTCCCGCTTAAAGATTACTTTTTTCCCCACATGTTCAGTTGCAAGCCTTCCAATGCAGAACTTTCTTCTTCCTATCTCTCTTGTATTGTGTCTGCCGGACTGGAGCTAAATTTCAGCTGGGTTATCACTATTAGGACAAAAACCACATGACCTCAGGCTGTGCAGATCTGAACAAGGACCATCAAAGCCAAAACACAAAAGGCGTTTGTGTTGTGAAGGACAGAGCGGGCACGTTCGCCCAGTGCCACCCTCGGGGCGGCCCTACTGAAGCACAGGAGCGGCCGGAGACCCACCCGCTCTCAGCAGATGAACACGTTCAACACATAAAACAAATCTGGGCACATCAAAGCACGGATACACGGCCCTTCTACAGCGGCAGAGGTTAGACTCTTTATGTCCTCTACTTCACTATTTATATTACTCCATAAAGGAGGCCTTAATCCACAACTGGAGCTCAGTACAGCAGTTTGGCTTGGAAATAAGCCTGAAAAAATTTGTCTCCTAAAACCCAGTAGAGAGACAACATCTTGGCATAGAGCTGTATGCAATGAAACTGGACAGCCCAAAAGCTGTTCCCATTCAGTATTTTTTCATTTATATTGTAACTTTTGTAATAGTTGTTCTTTGTTGATTTCAGGCAGCAAATTCCAGTTTCAGGATGACCAACTGATATCAAAATTCCTCCCATATTAAATAATTTTGCGTTAGATTTCAAGAACTGAGCAAATTCAAGTTTCAGATACAGTTATATGAGCAACAGTTGTTTCACTGAAATATTTTATTTTATATACACAGCTGCAGTTCATTTAGGCAATAGAAAGGTCACAAATACTCTTACTGACACTTGATTTGACACATTTACTTTGACAGAAACCAAACGCTACAAAAAGGAAGAATAATAATCATTAAGAACACATTTAAAGTAAGATTATTATCACAACTAAATTACAAATGATATAAATATTTGATTCTTTATAATCCCTATGCATTCAACATTTCTAATCTTAGGAGTACTGCTATGGCAGAAGAGGATGACTTTTAAATTTAATTTGTTCTCATTAGCATGGAAAGTATCATTCAAAACTATCCAAATTTAGACACTATAAACGAAATTCTTTGCCTGATTATGAATTAACTAGAGTAGAACTGCATCATACCATCACTGCTGTGGGGCAGCTCTGGCACTTGTGTTTGCAGAGATGGTGCACTTCTGAAATTCTGAAGCCACTCGGCTGCTTGTCAACAAATGTTCTGTGAGCTGAAGGTACAGGTTGAGAATTGATTGCAGTTCTGTGCTGCAGGGAGTCATCCCCCCCTTCAACCTGCATCTCTCCCTGCAGTGTTGCACACTGCAGTGTTACACACTCAGAACAGATGACTGCTTCTTAGAAAAGGATTGAAAAAGACTCAGAGGAGATCAAAAGCCTTCCCACCTGTACCTGCACATTTCCCTGTCTATTCCCTTCTTCTTCCGTTTCTTTACTGTTTCTCAATAAAGTGTTTGTTGGTGGCATCTTCTAACAACCAGACCCTGTATTTCTTATTTTGGATGGGAAATACAGTTCAATTTCCAGTCCAATTCTGTGGACTTTTGAGGAAAGTCAGTGAGTGTATGGAAGTGCTCCTCTTTTAAAGGGACACAAATGCTGAAGTCAGATACCATGAAATTCTTCCCCATTTTCTAAATACTTTGGTGTTTGATTAGACCTTTCTTATTCTTCTGTTTAAAACAATCCTTTCCTTGTTGACAGAAGACCAAGTTTCCAGGTTTTACTTTTTTCCAAGTGTCTGGAAACATTTATAATCTCATCTGCAACTCTGTTTCTTCAAGAGCTTTTGTAAATAACACGAATTTCCCAATAAACCTTTTTCTGTGAAGAAGTGCATTTCTGTTTGTCTGTGATGTATGCTAAGGTATAATTTTCTTTATACCATTTTATCAGTCCAGACAAATCACAGCAGACACCTTCCTCTGTTAGCTACAGGTCATACATTTGCTGTAGAATATGCAGAACACTTACTCTGCTCCTTTTATTTCTAGCTATTCCTATTGATCCTGAACCCAACAAGACATCTTTATTGTTCCATATAATTTCTTTCATAACTTGCAAAAAGCTGCCAAAATGCACATAGCTTAAACATACTTATCTGCTCAAAAGTTAAGTGAAGTGGGTGAAAAAAACTTCATATGCCTGTATTGAAGACACATTGCAGAGGAAAAAAAAATACAGCATGGAGGATGGTGCCAAGCTCAGCAAGTTAAACGGTGGAAATAGGCCAAGAACAGCATTTGGAATTTCTGTTTTATTACATATAGAGTACACTCTTTTTTGTTAAATAAACTATCATCACTTGGCATTTCACACAAGTAATATGACACATTTTCATAATTTTTTGTATTTATCCAATGAGTGCAACGAAGGAGCAAAATGCTGGATCTGTGACTTACACTGGCCCTGCTTTTGAGCATCCTTGGTTGTGTTTGACACAAAAGCTGAAATGTTTCTAGTCAAAGTTTGTTTTGATATCCTAGATTTTAACAACGTGCTTCTTAACTATCTGAATACTTGCAATTACTCTGCAATTACTCTGTAATTACTCTGTATTTGTTGACATGGGATAGAGCCTTGTGGGCTGGCTCTGTGTGGCAAAGGCATGTAAGTGCAGTTTTGGAGCCTAAATTAACTGTGAAGTTTTGCTTCAGTTGACAGAAATTCAAAGATTACAGCTCATTATTTATCACCTGGAACAGGAAAAGCCTTTGCTGCAAGGTGCCTCATGCCTTCTGAAGGTGCTCTGCTCCTAGCTGAAGTTCAGGGTTCCATGGCCTGAGCCACAGTTTTACACTGCACAGACATGGCCACAACTGTTTCAATCTCCTCTTAAACAGACACCTGACTTTCCACAAAGAAGGGAGGAAGACAAGAATTATTAAATTATAAAATACTTGCTTCAATTCTGTTTCACAATAAATAAATCTTATCATACATATTTAAAAATATATTTTGAAATGCTACATATGAACTGAGAATAACATTGGTTCATTTACCACCATATTGAGTAGTAATGGTTTTAGATCAAGGAAGTTGTAAATTAATTGGTGAAGCTAGCATAGCTTTTCAAATATAAATAAGTATTTTAAAACACCTTAGTGATGTTTAGATATTTTAAACCAGAATAAAGTAAAAATTGCATACTGGCAGTCCCTCCTGCCCAAGTGGTGCTTGCATTTCCTGCACTGCCCCATTACACTGCAGTACAAAATGGCTGCTTACACCCACACAAATGAATTCTGGGGCAGGGGCGACGTGCTCAGCTCTGTGCGTGTGATTACTTTATTGCACGTGCCACATGAATCAAGACTGCAGATACCCCAGCCAAACACCTTCTAGATGTAGACACCTAATGATTTGGAGACTCTGCAATGAACATTTCGTACTATAAGCTTTTAAAGGAAACAACTCCATCAGCTTCACTTACGAATTAATTGTGCAAAAGTACAGTATTTCATAAATAAACTTTACCTGAATGTTACAGAAAAAAGCTTTGGGATACACGAAATATAAACACAGCGACAGCTGAGCTGCAAAATTAATTTAGGTATATACAGTGAAACACTCCCCAGTTCTTTTCACAGATGTACATTTAACCTCCCTGAGTCCTCTTCCATACTTAGCAACACGACGCATTCCCAGATGCTTGCTTAGCCACAGCCACAGGAGCTTCAGCACTAGAGAGAAAGGGTGGAAAAGAGCACATCTCTGTGCACTCCCTGCCATTTGCAGGGACGTGAAGCTCACTGGACTTTTGCTTCCAGGAGGCCACTGGCCACGAGAGGCCCGTGGGCACTGACACAGGCCCCGACGTGTCTCAGGGAGTCTGCCCCCAGGTAGGCCAGCAGCAGCTCCGTGTGCCGGATCAGCAGCTGAGTGAGGTCCTCAGCCAGGCTCTCCATGCTCGAGTATCTCACCTTCTCAAAATCAAAAATGTCTTTGAGGAAGAAAAGCACTTGATCCTAGTGGGGAAAAAAAAAAAAAAGGAAAAACTTGTTTTCGGTTACACGAAGGAAAAAAAGTATGCCATGCTAACAGCTCTTCCTTTAACATATTCCCTAAAAGCATCCAATTATGTATTATTTTGGTGCCGAGACAGAAGTGTGCTAAAATAGCCTCTGCAAAACACTTCCAGGCTTAAAACATTCATATGAAAGTACTTATTTCTCATGGTTTCTTACTGTTAGCCTTAATCTTAGGAAAATGCAGACGTACTACTTACTAATGTAATGTACAAATGCATTAAATTTACTAATAAATAAGATTTTAATTTATTTTAATCAAAAAGATTTTTTTTTAATTTGCAAAAGTGGTAATTAAAAAGAAGTTGCAAACCTTGAAGAAGCAGCACAGGTCATACAGGGAATTTCTGGGGCCCAAAAAGCCCCAGGCCAAAACAGGGCTGATATGTTCACATATAGCATAGAAATGTGCAAAAAATCCATCAGGCACCTAGTGATGTAAAAATTGTAGATGAAAGTTACACAGTAAATTCACTATACAGCTCTATTATTCAGCATTAAGTCTTCATAAAAGCCTAACACTTCCCTCCTTGGTCTAATAAAATCCTCCAAAGGTAAGGAGCCGTGGCACAGACTTCTACTGAGTGCCTGCATGGAGAGGTGAGGACGCAGAAGGGGCTGAGGGGAGGCTGCAGCAGAGTCCCTCGTGCTGGGGAGGAACACGGTGTTCCAGGCAGGACTGGATGTGATTTGGCCCTGGGGTCATGCAGGGAGATGGGGCTGGGAATCCCAGCACAAGCAGGTGAGACACAAGGATCATGACCTTGGTGTGCAGAAGTCTGAGATCTGCCTGTGGGGCAGGAAGTCAGAGAAGTGACTGACACCACCACTGACTGCACCCAAACTAGGTTTAGTTAAGGCTTTTTGCTAAATACAGGTATTAGGGCCCCAGGAGCCAAACTTCTGCAACTGGCAAACCTCTTGTCTAAATTAACAAGTCTACAGGACTAAGGGTTGATCACTCATTTGTTTTGCCAAAGCTACAAAAAGAACTTCAAATTCTCAGGAGATGATCACAACCTTTGCTCCATATAATTTGAAGGGCAGCTTACCTTCATTTGTTGTCTTTTTTGCTTCAGTACTGACCAACAACTTGAAGCCACAGCCTAATTGAGAAAAGAAAAAATAAAGCAAGCCCCAAATCATTTTCCAACTCAAAAGAACTCATCTGCAGAATACTGTATTTCTATATTCTATATCTCAGGGACATGTATTTTCTTCAGTTTCAGTTTTGTGACAATACAAAATTTAAAGCCATAAAACAGCAGCTGATATAAATAACAAATTTATATGTAGTTCATACTTGCTATTTCAGATCCATCTTTGCAACATTTTTGTTAGTTAAATTCAAATGTAGTTTGGCATCTTTGACTGATTTTACAGTTACCACAGTTAGCAACATTCACTGGGTTTAAGTGAGGACCAGTTTTATATATTAAAGCTCAGACATCAGTAACTATTTTAGATATTAACTGGCATGTGAACACATTCAAATGTACTTTTTCATTTTAGCAATAACATTCTTGCAATAGCTTCAGATTCAGCTCTGGAGCTTTGTCCAAATATGGACCTGTGAAATACAATATACCAGTATCAGTCTTGGGCTTTTTCCCCTCCTATGCTCTAACTGTCCTCATCTGACTCCCCTCAGTACTGCAAAGAGAGTTTAACAAAAGACAAAGCACAATGTTATCATATAACTATAAAAATATATACATGTTATCTTATTTTTTTCCCTCTAGAGGGAATATTTCAATTGAATAACAAAAATAAAAGGACAACTTGCAGCTTACAGATAAAAATGGATGAAATGACAGTAGTTGCTGTACCAGCTGACCATGGCAGTAGCCTGTGTCTCTAACAGAGGGTTGAGATCTATCTGGCAAATAAACAGCCATGTATGAAAAATCATTAATTGCTATCAACAGCTGAATACCTGTGTTGCATTAATTTACTTTTGTTTCCTTGCAACTTTGTCCCTTACTGCTAAATCTCTGGTCTATGAGCCAAAACCTGGACCCGATGTCTAAGACGTGGCAATCAGAAATTTCCCTTCTAAAATTCTACTTTCTCAGAGAAAGGAAGGACAAGTTAAAGTACTTTCTCCAGTACATTCAATCAGCCTCTGTTTTGGGCCCAGATTTGTAACTTTTAAATTCCTATTATGAAAAACCTGACAATACAATCTGTTAAATTCTTTTGAGGAAGATCTCAGGCACACACTCAGGACATTGCAATGTCCTACAGATCAGTTGGTATGATAATTACACAGCAATACTTACTGTTTCTTTAAAAGAGGAATTTAACCAGCGGTTATTTACTACATTCTGTATAGATATTGGTGGATTTTCCAAATCTTCAAACGAATCCATTAATATGAAGTCCAGAACAACATCATAAAAATTCAGATTTTTCACCTATATTAAAGGAGAACATGATCTAAGTAACCTAGTTTCTCTTTCAGCAGTGGAATTCAGCATGCATCATACTGTAATCCTGTATTAACATGCAGATGTGCAATTGTTTTTAAGGAATATTAAAAATACTTCGTCAGTAAAGGAGAAGTTACAAAGAATGTGTGGTTTCTGGTGGTACTAAACTGCTGAATGCCATTTCTCTAAACCAGCAATATAAACAATAAAGAGTTGCCTTTCCCACAATTCTGAACCGTAAAAAATTATTTTTAGATCCTATGGCATTAGTAAGGGTAAAAGCACTTTTAAGAAGTGCAACTCACTCCTCTAGCAGCAAGTTCCATTTCAGTATTATCCCAGTGATCTGTTTGTTCCAGAAAGTATATCATTTCATCAAAGACATCTTCAAATTTCTTTGGATTCTGTAAAGTAAAAGCAATGAGTATCAAGCAAATGTAAAAAGAGATATGGCTGATTTTCCCTGGACAGTGAATTCAGGTAGAAGTTACACAAACAACAAAACATCGGTAAAAAAAGGCTTTTACCTTTCGTGCTTTCACAATTAAAGCAGACAAAATTTTTCTTCCACTTTCAGCAAGAAATATTCTGTTTGATGTTTCTGAAAGAATTATCTAGAAAAGGGTTCAGAAAATATAGACAGGTTCATTCACTGGATATACCAAGTGACCTTAAACATTTCAATCAATTTTCATGTAATAATCACCTCTAGAATAGTTAGCCTTGGGTGCAAAGGTTCCAAAGCTAATCATAAAATCTGGACTCCTCTGCAAATACATCTCATTTTAGAATGATAAAAATGTAAAAGCAACAAGAAAATATTTAAATACAGATTACATGATAAAAATGCTTGCACAAGAGCATCAGTCAGTTTCAATGCCATGTAGTTTAGTTTAGGTTTAACAAGACAGACAAATCACTCCTTACTGTTTACCTGAAAAGCTTGTCGAATACAATGAAGCTTAGCAAGGAAGTCACTGTCTCCCAGACATTCAAACATTTCAGTCCTGTGAAAAAAAGAAAAGTTTCCAAAGACCATTAAAAAAGCAGCACAAGAATATCCATCTAAGTCTTAACTGCTAGCAAAAATACCTAGTAGAAGCAACTTCTAAAAACTGATTTTTAGATAGAATATTAAAATTTAATTTTTGCTTTATCCTGGAAATAATCAAATAGACATAAATCAATACCTTAACACCCGTGAATAAATTTTGCCTTCTTCTGCTAAGTGCATGGCTTCCTCATACAAGGGACAGTGGCAAAGGGAATCCAGACCATACGTGCTACGAACCTCTCTGTGCTCTGAAAGCTGAAAAAAGATTTTTTTGGAAGTTCATTAAAGAGCTTGCTGACATCGTTTTTGTAAAGATAAATCAGTTTTTCTGATGTTCTACTGAAAGATGCATCCTTTTCTGCATCTGCTTAAAACAAAGGGGTAACAATCAACAAGTGAACAGAACAGATACACCAGATCGTAAGACTTGACTTAACTTTGTAACTCTTAAAATCAGAAAGCTACAGTTTCAAGTTTCAAAACTTTTCAATTAATAAAATAAAGGCAGCTTACTTTTGTGTTTAATTTGCCTAGCTAAGTTTTTGAATTGTCTAGTTAAATAAATCTAATGGGACTCAAAGCTGTTAAAATAATTGCCAGGACACTAAGTACAGAATGATTGCACCATACAATTCTTTAGGAAGCTGGAAATAGTAACACCCTCCCACCCCTGTTTTAGTTTCACTGGTAAATAAATCTGCCAGTCACCAAAGCACATTGTATAAACCATGAGCATTCAGTGTTTTATACAACAGGCTCCCTGAAAGGTTTTCATGATGGGCAATTTTAATTCTATGGTTAACATAGAAAGAAACATGAACTTGAAGACATTTTTCAAGAAAGAAAAAACCAAAACCAGATCCATAAATCAGAGTACATAAATAATAGAGAGAACTCCTGTTTCCAGGGTATCATATTTAATCCACAAAACAATGTCTAGCTACAATTTCACCACAAAGATTACATTATATTATTACTGATTAAAAAAAAGAAATCTGATGTTTACACATCATTCAGTTTAGTTAATGACCAGAAAAGTAATTTTAGTGGTGGTTTTTTTTGTTGTTGTTTTTGTTTGTTTGTTTGTTGGGGGTTTTTGTCTGGTTGGTTTGGGTTTTTTTTTCTCTCAGTATCCTGCAGGGGCAAACAAACCTGTGTTTCTAGGCTATTAAAACTGAGCATAGCTACCAACAGTGCTGGCAATGGCCAGAAACACAGAGGCTTGTGATGATGGACTGGATGTGCCAAGCCCCTAAGTGCCTGCTATCTCCTCAGGGTCAGGGAGGTACATGGAGAAGAAAATTAAAATGCAGACAAAGAAGAGATAAGAGATAATCGACCCTATAGCAGCAATCCCATCTTGTAAGGCTTTACTGGTATCCATTCAAGGCTCAACAGAGACCACCACAAGGACATTTATGACAACCTGCAGTGGATAGGTAAGATCATTACATTAAAATAACACATTCACCCTCAAAAGTCCAAAGCTTGTAGTTCTAACTTGTGTCTAATTAGGCCTGCCGCGCTGTGAAGATTACAACGTGGATATTGTTCAGATGTCAATCAGTTTTCTCTGGACAGTTCAGCTTTAGGGCTGCATATGCAGTAAAGAGATCCTGAAATCATGGCTCTAAAGCATCAAATCTTTGCCACTTGCAATCATTTTAAGGTTTGGGATGCCCTGACTGCTTTGGTTTAAGGAACAGGCTCAGTACTCTTATTTGCCACCCACAAGTTGTTCCTTAAAAAAATAGAAAAAATTCTCAGCTGTGCATCAAGACCTTGTTGACTACCAAAATAACCACCTACATGAATGTACCAAAATAAACAATAAACCTTTTAGAAATTCTTCCTTGCTTCCCCTAATAGAGAGGTCACTTTACTGGCACATTCAGCATTCCTTACATTCTGAGAAATTATGTTTACCCTATATTAAAAAAGCTGATGATGATCTCTTTAAAATATAAAGACATTCAGAGAAAAGATTTCCTTAAAGAAAGTAAGTAGCTGCAGAATGAAAGTGAAACATTCTTGGGGAATTGGAAGATGTGATGGTGATTAGTAACTAAAAAGTTTGAGATGGCATTTTAATAAATTGAAATGATGAAGTGATGTGTTCCACCTAAGTAAGGTCTAGAAGAAAATGAGAAGACTGTTACTGATAAAAAGCAGCAAAGGCTTTATTCACAAGTCTAAAAAGTCTCCCAAGCTTTGGACTAGCTTAACATTTTAACAAGGAAAGCAAAGTTTCTTTGATAATAGACTTACAGATTCAGTACTAGTCAAAACATAAAAATAAGACATGATAAATGCATGTGCACTGACAAGGAAGAAGCAGCAACAAAGCTCACTGTCAGAGAGAGCAGGGAAGAGATTCTGTTAGGAAGATGGAAAAGAAGCCAGGAAAGAAAGGGCAGAGGCCTTTATCTGGCACAGCCACTGCTGCATTGTTGCCAAAGGTAGCAGCTATTTTGATCACAGCAGATATGAAAGCAAGACTAAGAAAAGCATACTAATCCTCATCAACACAAGCTGATGGTAGCCAGGCTCAAATGGGGAAGAAAAGACCATTATTTATCCAGTAGTAGTATTAATAACTTAATTAGGGCAAATAGCCACGTTTCCCATCCCTTCTGCAGTGCTTCTAGAGCCTAAGTGTGTTTAAGAATAGAAGTCATGGGGATGGCAACTGTGTCTAAATTGTCTTTATAAGGATTCAGGCACCTGTGTCCACACAGGCACAACTCTGAATGAGAAGTCACCAAATGAGTGATCCTCAGCACCCTCTTGATCACCAGCCATAGCCAAGCTGAAGCTTTGGCACACCCTCCTGCTATCCTGTGGAGCTCATCAAAAGGGCACATGATGCAAACCCTGCCAAACTGTCCCAGTTTTGTACAGCTCTTTCCTATATTTTGTTCTAATATAACACAGCATGACATTCTTGTTGCTCCTAAGCAGTATCCCTATCAGTTTCCATTCAAGCATCTATCTGTGTCTTGTTTTATGAATGTTCTCTCTCCTGCGAGCAGGGAGCTAAATTTGACCTGACTGTGTGTCAGCACTGAAACATGAACACAGTTTCCAGTCTCCAAAATCAGAGTCACACAAAATACTTAATCCTGTCCCTTGGGACAGGATGCAGTGTAGAAGGAAGCCAAGGAACTGTCAACACACAGCTTGCAGTGTGATGAGGCCACAAAAAATGGTGCCACGTTCTAATTTCCTGGAAGGTGAAATTATTAACTCCAGTAGGGCATAATCACAGAGCAGTAGAAACACACATATGAAATTCAGATTTAAAAACTTTACTAAACATTTTGATCAGGACATGGAGTTTAGGACAGTTACTAATATTGTAACTGCAATCAGGGAGCTTATGATGAAAGAACTGCCTCATTTGGCCCTTAGGTGAGACAAATCTGAAGCTGGAAAAGCCTTGGACCTCTTAGCCTAAATTAAAACATTCCACTGATTCCCTAGTGCAATTAAAAAATCCCCTAAAAAGTAGATACGCAAGAGGAAGAGCTACTTGACATCATCATATCTAGAATAAAAGAATCTGGTATGTCAACTCTAATCCTGTTAAATCAAAGCAATTACTGTTCTCTGCTAATAGCTGAATTCACTGGGAAGTCCTTACTGCTCCTTTCCCTTGCCATGATGTGAAGCACTCCCTGCCACACACCCTCCTGAGGATGGCCTCTCGGGTTTGTCTCTGTTCTTTTCCTTGCCGAGATTCAAGGATGTTAAAAGTCCCCAGCCCTCTAAAAGCCCTGAGCCGTGTCGCAGAAAGAAGCGGAGTCCTTCAAGGTCTTGTTTTTCGTTCTCGTGTGATGTTTATTATTTGATATCTTACAATTTGCTCCGCACCCAGCCGAGGTCCGGACACAGGCTGGGACACGACGCGACTGCCCACTGATGGGGCGTCACTTAGTTTTTATACAGATAGTTACGTGCCCACTATTTACTATTTTCTACCAATGTGTGATACCTATACTACAAGGGTCATCTCTACCCTAATCCAATAGCCTAAAACTACTTTGTATGATCACCACCCCACAAGATGGAGGACCATGAAGAAGGAGAAGGATTTAGGGCAACACCCTAAATCCTCCATCTTGTCCCCCATTCACCTCTATTCTAAAATCCCTAAACTACAAAATTTCTCACTCCATGCTATACTAAATTACTACTTTCAAACTCTTGAGGTTTCTAATTCTTCTCTTAGTGTTGGAAGCTTCTCCCATGGACTGAAATCAAACTCGGTGTTATTCTGGGCTCTGTGCCAAGGTCTCCAACCCCCCTGGACCGGCTCCACACCCCCCTGTCCAGGGTCCAAACTTCCTTTCTCAGGTCCCAGGTCATCCAAAGGGATGCCCTGGACTCCAACAATGGCCAAAGTGTTAAATCAAGGTAACAGTGTTTTTGTAGAACACCAATTCACAGCCTTCTTTTCCCTGCACCACACAATGATGTCCTGTAGCTGCAACTACAGAGTTAACTCAGAGTTAACTGATCCTGCAGTTTGAGCCCAGTGCCTCTTATTTAACCCAGGACATTGATGGTGTTCAGGCTTGAACAGCAAACTGCAAATTGTTCATGTTCTATTAATTTTCAGGACTTACGTCACCTAAGAATTTCACTAGATTTTTCAATAAAATCTATGAAAAGAGAGTTTGTTCTATTGGCAAAAGCTAGAAGAGCTGGAAAGGAAGAGAAAATCTTCATAACTTTGTCCTGGAAGAACAAGTTGACAGAAGTGGCTTTGAGGTATCAAAATGTGGAGAATATTTTCAGGACACTTAAAGACAATTACATGTCCAATTTTTGATTCCAATATTTTTTAGCAGGCACTGGGACAATATAGCTTCAGGAGAGGATGATGATTCCACTCAGGTGATAAATATTCTGGGCTTTTCTGTTTGCTTGGTTGATTGGTTGGTTTTGCCTTTTTTTTAAGTCAAGCAGCACAAATGAGCATAAGGGGTTCTTCACATACTTGTAAAAGTATTATGAAAGTTCATGGGAAAAAAACCCACCAAACTAGATACAAAGTGTACAAACTATAATGGTTTACAGCTCCTCTCATGAGCTGATAGAGTTGAAGCCAGCTTGAATTGTAGTCTTGTCCAAATTATAGCCAAGAGTAACCAGTCTCTATGGATACAATCCTCGTTAGGAATGGATGCTAGGCACTGCAACCTAACGTGAGTTACTAAATCAATGAAATCACAATTTAATGTGAAATACTAAATCAAGGTAATTGTGTCATGGAAAAACAAACTCTACAATAGACAGTTAAAACAATTGCAAAGAATGTGTGTGTGCAATTCTCTCTTTTTGCAACTAACTTCAGTAGCTCAGCTGTAGTGTGTGTGTGAGAGGAATATCTATCCCAAATGGATCTATTGAGGCCAACAGCCTCTCCTGTTTTTCGGAGAAGAGTGCTATTCAAGATCACTCCAGCTCCCCAGAGACTACAGAAGGAGATATTCCTCAATCGAGTAAGTGTGTCACTGCTCAGGAGCCTCTTTCAAATCCAAGGGAGCTGTAGCAGACTCCAGCTAATAGGCTGTTACCCAGACATTATTATGTATCCTTTGTGCACTCATCCCAGAGGATGAGAGCAAGCTAGATGAAGCACATTGGGTTGTCAAGGAAGCTTTCCCAGCCTGGCAGTCAGGAGGCTCCCTGGCAGTGCCACGGCACCTCCAGGGGCTGCTCCTGCTGGCCCCAGGAGCTGTGGGGTCCCCACACAAGCTTCCCCCCTAGCTCAGCACAGAGGTCCAGGACAGCCCCAGACCTCTGGGTCCTGCTAAGTCATGTAATGATGGTGCAACAACAGAGTAACAGCTCCAACTGCCGCCTTCAGAGCGTGCATGGAACATGTCAAAACAGGTAGCTGTCAATTTCTTATCATTTCCTCTCAAAAAAACCCTCCAGGTCTAAACAATACAAAGCCTTCTTCATATACCTTTATAGTATGGTAAAGCAATAGGGAAAAAGGAACAGAAAAATATAAATCATGGTGAAAGGAACTACTACAGCCTCAACTGACTGCTTCTTCACTCATGAAAATGTGATCTATTTTTCAAAAACAACTTCTATTTAGGAGGAGTTGGGGATGCATTATGCCAGTACACAAAAAAAGAACCTCCAAAAGAACTAGTTCCAATAAAGCCTGGAAAAGCTCTTTTTCCCCCATAAGAGAAATATATTTTTGCTTACAATGACTAGCAAAAAATTAGGATTCTTCTGTTCACTGTTCAAATAGATCAATACATCTTTAAAAAAGCAATCTTTAAGAGTCTTACCTCAGCAGTGGAAACAAAGGAATCCGTGGATGCAATGCTTAATGTATCTCGAAGGCAGAAATCATCCACATTATCCTTCACAGTAATGTCTGTATTTTTATCTTTAAAATTAAAAAAAACAAAAGTTTATTAGACTATCAGAAAATTCCATGTAAGTCTTTAAAATGTGTTTCATGTGTACTTTAACACAGTATTTCATCTGGACGGCACAACATCATACTACTATAAGAGTAAATTCTTTTATGACCCACTAACATATATAAAGGTGACTGTTTTTCTGCCTTGAAATTGATTTTCAAATAGCATCCACAATGAATTGGAAGAAGAAAAAAAGACTTGGCCAAGGTTTTTGCCTTTCTTTTATAGACTTCTGATGGTCTCTCTATCTTATGATATTACTTTGCTATATTGATCTAGGTCCTCAGCTGAGTTGTTGACTTGGCTGTGTTATGTAACCAACTGCTCAATGTCCTAGACACCACCTTTGTTTTTCTAAATAAAAGTCCATTAAAAAAAATCAGCACCACATTTTAGTTTCACTTGAATTTCTTTAACTTTCTGCTTCTCATGCTTTTTTTCACTTGCTGGTTCTTCCAGAGAGCAAGTGAAGCTTTTAATCTTCACTGCATCCTCTTTCCTCAAAAAGCTTCTCCATTCGAACAACACACCCACAAGTATTTCCTACAGTGCAAGAATTCTTAAAGCCTTTAAAACAACTGATTTTTTTCTTAAAATCATCTGCAATACAGTTTCTTCTCAGTTCTGCTTTACTTTATTCTCAGATTCCGACTGTTGCACTTCTTGGATGGTTTTGTTTTCACCGTATAGAAACACTTTCACAGAAGGATTAAATCCGTAAGTCAGTAAGTCAGACTTTGGCTCGATGTGGCCCATCCTGTGTTCCCAGTAGAGCAGATTCATTTATTTTGGGTTATTTTACCTTCAGACATTACACATGTGTTCCTATAAGGCTGTTTTATCTCCAAGAGTCAGCAGCAACCAGCTACCCAATGTCATCCAGACCTGTTGCTAGGGCAATACTTCATTAAAAACACCATTACATAGTGGAGTGGCCAAATGCCAATTTACTGGGATGGTTTACTCATCACTTGAAATGCTACAAAGCCACATTACTGAACTATTACTTTGGTGGTTGTTATGGTTTTATTAGTTACGGACTTGGAATGACAGCTCAAAAACTGCATAGAACAAATATCTGTCTTTGGGAATATTCACTGAGGGAAAAAATTATTCAAAGTTTGGACAAAGATTTTACTAGAGTGAGTTGGGCAAATTGCAATCACGACTTCACCACTATTCATATGAAGTCTGATTTTTTCAGCTCATTCTTACTACTTCTTTCTTTTGACCTCTTAAAACCAAGAGGAAAAGTACTACAGCTTCCAAGTTGGTTGAGAAACAATCACATGCTGAAATCTGAAATGCTGGAACAGAAAACCAAACTGTGGTTTGTAAAGCACTAGCTTGAGGTCTGCTGAGAGTAAATGGATAACATGATGTTTCTTTCTTATTTCTAACTCATGATTTGCATTAATTCTCTTCTAGTATTACATGAGATGCTTTTCTAATATCACTTTTTCACAAAAAAGTTGCAGAAATTGCAATAATACTGTTAAACCCAGGGTAGTAGAAGCATCTATAGCCTGGCTGCAGATTTTTTGGTTCTCCTTTTTTTCAAACTCTACTTTTGCCTAAGTTGCTTTTACTGTTATATGTGAGTTTATAGCTCAATAACAAGAACATATCCCCAGACTGATTCCAAATTATTTAACTCTGAGTTATGTGGTTGATTACATATAAATGGGAATAATGCTATTTAACAAAAATTTATTCCACATACATTAAAAAAAAAGGTGTAAATGAAGGAACCACAGCCCAGAAAAACACAGGATCAGGGGTTCTTCCACAGATCTTGCATTCAGCCTGTTGATAGACTACATGAAGCTCCAAAGTAAATAAAATTTTGAATTAATCTATCTTTGTTGAAAAATTCATACTTCCAAGTTTTCTAATATGGCCTAAAACTATCACCAAGCCAGTATGTTTTTAACATGTTAATTAGTTGAATATGGAATATCTGTTTTCACTCAAAAAAAATTCTCACTGCTACAGAAAAACACACAAAATCTGCATGTTATGAGGAAGAAAAAGATTAAAAATAAGGTTGGTAATGCTGAGTGAAATAATACCACCTTTGGCAAGTGATATGTGCACACAAAGCACAGCCTCCCTAAAGAAAACAAAACAGCCTTGTCAGCTATTTCTGACTTTCAGGCCACCACCACCCTAAGACCCTAAAACATCCTCAGCCAAGCAGGTGCTTATCAATACCCACGCTATTATGAAAATTCACCATGGAATTTCACTAGGGTGAAAATTAAGTTACAGCTGGAGCACATACCATGCAAGTACCAGCAGAACATTCTTAGACACAAGAACATGAAAAAAAGAGACAGTGGCACAAAGAGACTCCTGGAATGAACAGCTGCAAGAGAAACCCACCCACCAGTGCCTGCAACTGCTCACACACTCATCCCTCGTTCTTATGGGTTCTAATAACTTCAGGAAGGGAATACTAGCAAGTATGCGAGCTTCAAACATACTTTACTTATTTGAGGAGCCAAGGAGTTATTTTGGGTTCACTTATATTTGTAAAGAGGACAAAGTAGAGTTTCAGATGTTACCATCACAGCTCTTGATTGTCGTGCTGTAAAATGTATATGTGGTCCTTAAATTAGATAAAGGTATTGATAAAATGGAACAATATGGAGGAATGCTAAAGCTTGTGAAATTCCTCCTAGCTTTATAAGGTTTTGCAAACGACTGCCTATTGAAAACTAAATAAGATTAAAAAAAAAAAACAACAGAACCAAAGTATTTTCACATCTATTTATAAAGTATTAATCTAGAAAAATTATTTGTTGTTTTTCTGGTGGGTTTTCATGGTAAGACAAAGCTAACCCCCTAAACTCTCAGAGCAAAATCTGACCTTCATAACTGCACAGAAATTAACTTTTTAGTATTCAACTGGGAAGCATTCACCTTCACATAATGTTTTAAAACTGAAAACTGTTTCCATGTTATCTTCCTGCCAACCCTGAATGAAACATGGCAGGAGTTCTCAAGTAAGTTTGGCACTTAGCTGACACATTTAAAAAAGGAAAGCACTTACCCACTAGTAAAGAACTCACTGGGAGTTACAGATTTTAGTTCCAAGTACCACCATTAAAGTCATGGTTCCCTATTCTCCTCAGCCCTCCTATTTCAGTGGAAAATCAGTGCAGTTAATACATCACAAGCAGGAGAGCAGGATGAGAAAGGAGAAACTTTACAGACTCTGAAGAGGAAAAAATCTTGCAAAGGAATCCACTTATGAAAAGTCATGGTACCCTGAGCAGCAGGGGCCCAGTGTTCTGCCAGCCCACGTCGTATGCTCAGACCCCTTCCACGTGTGGCTTCCTGCCCAGTGAAAGGAATCACAATAATCCAGTTCAGACAGCACAGCAGAATGAATCAACGCAGTTCAGTTCCATGAGAGTGTGCCACGGTCTTCTAGCTAGTCACAAGGGGCACAGTGGTTTGTCACCCCTTGCTGAAACATCCAAAAGCTTTATTTAGATTTATAAACAGTCATAGTTCTGAGAGTGCTGATCATCACTTCTACCAAGTAGCTACTAAAGTATTAGAGGAAGTCTTACAGAAGGCACCCACAAAGCAGTGAATTTTACATAATTTCGTATTTTTAAAAAGAAAACAATCCCAGCCCTCAGGTGGCCCCTTTTGATGAATGGGTGATACAGCCACAGGTTAAAAAAGCAAGCCAAGAACAGAGCAGGGTACCCACATAGACCACTGTGGATCTCCTATTGCATTATGTGTTTACATTCTCCAGTAACACAAATATCTGGGGTAGCTGAAGGCACATCATCTAACTGCATAAAACCAAAGCTGTTACTGACATCAGCATGCAAATGTATTTCAGGTCAGCGTATTTTAAAAATATCTATCCACATCTCGTACTCTACCAGGACATCAGCATGCACCATAAATTCAACACGTCTCATGGTTCTCTGTGATTGCTCTGATGCAAACTGAAGTGACAGATTTCTTTAGAAAACAAAGCAACAGTCCTCCCACATCCACCAAACCCACAGAAGATACTCCAGCCTGGCTCTCAGTGGGTGCTCACACCTCCAGCAGGGCCCTCTTCTAACTCAGAGCTTCTGCTCACCAGTGTGAGACCGGGAACTCAGCAACCAAAGCTGTCTAGTGGGGAAGAACTGGGGAAAACGGAGCACAGGACAGCATCAGATAATCAGTGTTTGCAATTTCACCTTCCTCATAGTACTCACAGATCTTTGTCAAGGTAAACTTTGGCTGAGCTTACTGGTGAGCCTTCAGATTACACCCTTAACAGAAACCTCAGCAGCTTTCATGCAGGGAATAATATTCTGCTTACGTGTGAATAGAGAGCTGAATTTTATTTCCTTTGAAAAAGCTGACTCAACAGAGCTTTTATAATTGTTTCCAAGCACAGCTATAATATTCAGAGTTCTGAATAAAAGCCTTCTACCTAAAACACACACATACAGGTATAAACAGGGTAATTTTCCAAGCCAGTGGGTTCTCACCTAATTATCATCAGGCAAAACCCAAGATGTTCCTCAGTCACTGTGTTCTGCATTACTTTGATGTCATTCTTAAGACAAAAGCAGCACAGCTGATTAAAAACGGAATTAAAAGCATATGTACAGATGACAGTAATATATTTTTCATAAGCAGAAAATGCTTATAAAAATGTAATAGTACAATCCATTCAGTTTACACACATAAGCAATAAAATCCACCTGAAAACTGTGATGCATGGATTTGCAATATTTGTCATCTGGAAAAAGATGCAATTCGCCTGAAATATTCTCATAATCCTCAAGAGATTTTCCAAGTACTTTGGAAAGCAATAATAACAATTTCTGTGATATTGATAATAATTTGGCTATTTTCAGACATTCAAGATGCTGACTTTGTCTATAAATCTGTATTACCTGCAGAATACCACCTTTAATGGGGTATAAAACAACATGGTTACTGCTTATATCCTATTGCTCTCATCTTGCAAAGGTAAATAAACAGCACAAAATTACATGAGTAATCATTTTAGTCTCCCCATGTAAAAATCAAGTGTATCTGAGAAAGCAATGTAAATTCAATTCATCTCCTGTAATCCACGTACACTGGTACATCAAATTACAGAAGAGTATTAGGAGATACTATATAAATTTGATATTGTGGAATGGTGATAAATGAAATTATTCTTTCAAGATTTAAATCTGCTAAAGAATTCTTCCATAAATTTGATAAGAGAATTGGAATATTTTCCAATAGTTGCAATTTTTTTTAAGCAAAGAAATTACCAAACGCTAAAAATATCATTTTATTATAGAGAATATGACCTGTGAAAGCTGTGTCTGAATCATCATAGCAGGATTTATTATAAAACCAAAATTTCAAAATAGAAAGACCTCACCACAAGAAACTCTACAATATCAAGGAAGAGGCAGAGTAAACACACGTGGTGCTATATTCCTGAAATCTGAATTTTAAGAAGACAGAACAGCATCTGATATGTATTTTATACCCTGAATTAACACATCGTGTACTGACAGCTGAGAAATCAGCTCAGTAAACACAAAATAGATGCATGCATGTGTTCACCCCTCTGTTTTACTTCTCTGACTCTCTGCTTTACAGACATACGATCCTGAAACAGATTTGACACGCGTATCTTGTGTAAACTACATGTCACTAGGAGATCTCTCCCTATCACACAGCCCCTCATTCTATTGAAAATGTAAACATTGATACATAACTGCACATTATATGGTTCTACACTTACACAGGTTACAGTTTTTTACAACTTCTTTACCTCGAACCTAAAATATCAGTGGATCTTCCCTGATTTTAAGGTTTAAATCCCTATAATTTATAGGAAACGTTTTCAAGTCTAATAGTCTAGGTAACAGTTTCTATGCTTGTATTTCATTTGAGAGAGAAGACTTGGCAACAAAGCAAATTTTGCTCAGCTGTCTAATCTGGACAGTCCGCTTGGATGGACGTGCAGCACAAAGTTGTCACTCCAGGGGGTACTCCATTCTCCTGGAGTTCAGAAAGCATCACATCTCTGTTGTCCACAGCAAAGATCACTTTGAATTCCAGTGCTGTTTATTTCAAAGCTGAGACTTTGAAGCACCAGGCTTTACAGCACAGCCCTGTGGAGCCTGCAGACACCTCAGTCACCAGACTTAAACGTCACTGCCTTTTCTCAGTTCTTCACATCTCAAAACCAAGTGCAACCTTCTGCTATTTTTGCACAGCCACCTTCTAGCGACAATGGAATGGTCTGTTCAACCCCATTCAGTGTGACAGTACATTAACTCATGGCGATGAAGAGCAGATTCAAGATGCAATGTCGTATTTAGAGGAGAAGGAAGTACGAGGTTAACTTTTAGGCTTCCACATCTAGAAAACATTTCGTTCAGTACCTTTCCTATGCCAGAGGCCTCCACAAGCAGGTTAGGTAGAAAAGTCAAAATTAATTAACTTCAAAAGTAAGTGAATTTCTCCCTTCGCTCTCAGTTCTTCCACACCTGTGAGTCAGTGGGCACTTAAATGCAGGATGTTTATACCAGTGAATTATTATACCAGTGCATCCCTTCCTTCTTTCCAAGCCAATCCATTGCCCCCTTCTTGGCTTTCCTACCATGCATTTCTTCAAACACCAGATATTAGCACACATAGTGATGGAAAGGGACAATAACAACCAGCAACTGTTGCTCAGCTCCTGAAACTTGTTGTGTTTCTAATTGTTTCTTCAAATGACATTTTTTTTTTCAAATCAGTTTCTTAACATGTTATATGAAACCCAAAAGTGCAAACATTTTAGTATTCTGGCATGGAAACTACTTTGCTGGACACAGTATAAGAGTATGGGGTCATTCAAGATGATCTTGTCAAACTAAGATTTTTGGGAAGGTTTTTCTTTAGCCAGTACATCGTGACATAGGGATGTTGATGTTTCAAAGCAAGAAAGACAGCCTGACAAAAGGAACCCACACATTCATTTGTTCCTCCATTAAAAGAAACATATGCCGTCCAGCAGTTGATAAGTAAGTTGATTCCACTTACATGTCTGAAGACAGTATCAGAAAAAAACTTCTCATCCCTGAATTATCAGACAGAGACAGAATCAGCTACACAGCTGGCGATCCTCAGTGAAATAAACATCAAAAGATGCAGACATACATGTGTGTTTTGGGTTCACACTTGGATTCCGTATTCAGAATGGGGCATGTTTGACACAGACAAACTCTGTAAGAACAGCCTAATAATCTCTGTCTTCCCTTCAGCTTCAGGGCAGAACTATTTTGCAGAATGCTGCAGACTCCAGTGACACTGCTCAGGAATGTGACTGGCTTCTGCAAACCCAGCTGCACACAGATAGGGTTTAAGAACTTAAATTATTAAGACATATGCTTAACTTGAAGCAATAAGACTTAAAGAATATCTTAAGTGCCCCACTGACTGGGGCCTACTTGCATTCCACTTGTCCCCAGCAATGGGAAAGAATGAGATAAGAATCCTTATTGTACTCTCTGAAGAGTTCTTCTGAATCTTTAGTTTACTAAATAAGACCAATTATCAAACTTAAACTAAAAAAACAAATGAATAACACTATGAGGTTTCTAAATGCATTAGTAACAACATATTAATACTTGAATCATAATGCAAGTAATGATTAGAGCACCCCGACCACTGATGATCACCTAAGTTATGTACATTCTTTATTACTCAAGCCTGGCTTCATTTTTCCCCACTCTGGTTTACCACAGATAACTAATATATTGACTAGATGGCAACTTTAACTACATCAGTTTGAGCAGCTGCTAATCAGTGCCAAGCCATGTGGAAATACGCATACATTTACCTTTAAATACTCACAGCCTTTCTCCATGTAGAACAAGGGCAGCTTTAAATAGCAGGAGAGAGAATAAAGCCTGGTGTGATCGACATGTGCTCTTGAATCAGTTACACCACAGCACTTTGCTACAAACTGGATTATCAGGTAAGGTAGGACATGTGCACAGTCCAGATATCTCACAGAGAATTAGAGACAGGAATTTATTTTTAAAAACCCCTTTAGTTTGAACCATCAAAAGGGAAATCAAACACATCTCAAACCCAGTTACTTTTTCTAAAAGCTTTAGCGATTAACTGCACAAATACATGCATGAGAGAAAAACGACACATAAATAATAAATTTTACTCTCTCCATTGTTATTGTTCACTTTTGCTGTAACTTTCCACAAAAATAAATTTACTCCCACATTCAGCTTCAACTTCGAGATATTTCAAGCTGAAACAGAAGTTTAGAAAATTTTATGATATGAAAAGGCCATTAGGAATGAAATGCTTACACAAGCTACTTGAGCCTTCCAGTCATAGGGTAAACAATTAAAAAACCACACCCCAAACTAAATACTTGGCATTAATGCAAAAAAATAAAGTAACAAATAAATGTGCAGAGCTGTAGTGATGGGGCATGGTTAGTGCTTGATAACAAGTCCTGTTAACAGCAGTTCTTGAAGACTGTGCTGTATGGATATACCACAGCTTTTTATGCCAGCTTGATGGGTCAGAGTCTTCCACTTAAAGGGCAGCAAGACTTATACATAGTAGACACATTCATTAAGAAAAGTTCTCAGCTTTTGGGCATGTGCACACGCACACAATGTTTTAATATCATTTTGAGTCCTTGAAAATAAATTGCAGACAGAAGTGCACCTATTTTAGTTCTAACTACAAAATTAATAAAACTATAGTGCAGAGATCTGTATTTGCTGATTTTATGATTCAGTCAATATTCCACTTTGATATTGCACTCCAAAGCAATTGGAAAGCTCAAAGTATTGTTTCTGCACTTCCAAGACTAAGCTACCAAGCCAAGAGAGTTGATTACCTTGGAAGTCTTTTCAAATTCTGAACTATCACTGTCTTTATCTCCCCCAGCCTATTCTGGCTCAACTGCCTTCATTTTGCTCAAAAATGTCTCATACAAGCCTCTCTCAAAAGTAGGCTGCAATGCAAGAAGAGATTGTTTTCAGAGAAGTTAGAAAAGAGGAATTGGCCCTATGGACCAAAATATGTTCTTGATCATAAGTTTATATAACCTCACACTGCCAGTACTCCAGCCAGAAAAATAAACACTTATCCCACCCTCACTCATTGCCATCTATCTGAATTTTCCTACCTCTAGAACATCTATACGCACAATATATGCAAACTAATAGATGTTAAGTACATGTACACCTTCTCTAGTAAGAAAAAGTCTGCAAACTACAGCTTGTTAAGACTGTATCACAAAAACATGAGAGAGGAGAAATTAAAAAAAACCAACTTCCTGCATTTGGGAGCCTCTTTCCATTTACATAACTTTTCAAAATGCAGGCAAGCAGTTATTAACACAAGCTGTGACACACAGGGGAAATTATGACTTTTCTTTACTCAAAAAGAAGGTAAATATGTACTTTTTAGGTAGTAGGGGTTTTTTTAATTGAGAAAGAGACAATTGCAGCTGCCCACATATTGTAAAGAACTAGCAGAATTAGTTGAGATGCATTTTGTATTAGAAGGCCTGAGCAGGGATGCAGCGGAACAGCTAACTGAACAAAATTTGGGAAATAAAAATCATGCTGGTGCATTGTGGCTCCATTATAAGCAGCATTTAGAGCCAGAATGAGGACCATTGTATTTCATTTGGAGATAAGTTCCCCAGGGAGAGAGATTTCTTAAGAGAGGAATCATCTGGTCAGAAAAATGAGCAAAGGTGATTTTTATAAACAACAGCTAAGTCCAAGCAGACAAGCAAGTTTTAAGTGGACAAAGCAAGACAAAACATGGCAGGAGTCAAGAAGTGAGAGAGACAAGGGCTTAGACAGGAGTTTTGGTGTGGACAGAAACAAGACAGGGCTCGGGGATGCCATTTAAGGGAAAGCAGTGAGGTGTATAAATAGCCTGCACTGTTGGATCTAATGGCAAAGTTGTTGGGCAAACAGTAACAAGAGTCACCAAAACCCAGAAACAGACTCTTTCTCCTCTTACTGGAAGTGCATTTGGAAAAACCTCCAAGCTAAGTGACCATATTAAGCGACCTTGACTTCTCCCGCGCTGGGTCAGTGAACAGTAAAATAGATTTTCTACAGCCACTGTTGAAAAGATTTCAGCTTCTAGGATTAACAGAAAAATACACTCCATGTTAGGAAATGGCAATGAAAAGATATGTATCATGAATACCAGTATTTTTCAGCAGCAGTGAGTTCACTGCACGTCTATGCAAAGCTACTTTGCATTTTTAGTAGAGTATTGCCAAAACTAAGACTCTCACGGAGAAAGCCAAGCATTATAATCTTTTCATAGACAAAGTGTCTGCAGAAATACCTTTGCTTCAGCATTAGATTGAACTTCTAACCACCAATCTTACTCTAGTCAAGTACTGTAGCTAGGTGTTTTCTCATAAGGAATTTTATGGACAGCAATTTAGAAAGGAAGTGTTAATAATATTGGACAAAATGCCTTTAAAGGGAAGATTTAAATACTACTGATTAGGGAAGACATACAATCCAATTCAAACATCTGCACTTTGAGCATCTCTTGGGTGTCAGAAATAAGGAGTTGCAGCAATAAGTTGCAATATGAGAGACCTCATGTTTTAGCAGTTACT
This sequence comes from Cyanoderma ruficeps, assembly GCA_008694505.1. Lineage (NCBI taxonomy): Eukaryota > Metazoa > Chordata > Aves > Passeriformes > Timaliidae > Cyanoderma > Cyanoderma ruficeps. The sequence goes on from VZDJ01001247.1 coordinate 14,423,432, forward strand.
GAACTTCAACAAACTGCAACAGCTAAAAATTATGCTCAAAATATGCATCTTTTTTTAAAAAATAGGATTGGAATAACTTCTCTGGGCTTTTCCTCAGATTTAGAAATATTGTTTTCTTTCCTTTTCCCCCACTCGTTGGGATGAGTATATTTTCCCACTTAGAGAAAAAGGTGTTGTTTCTTTTGCTTCAATTCCAATCCTGTTTGAGCCACCAGTAAAATGTTTAGGCCTTTTTCAAGAAATTAAGAAATTACTTCATGTAAATTTATCTTGAAGAAACAAAGCAAGCAAAAGTTTTCAAGCTAACATAAAAAGTTACATGACTCTTTAAGTATTTTGTAGTATGTACTACTAGAGCTCACCTGAATGAAGTATTACAAACTGCTCTTCATTGGAGACTAGGAATTATAACTAGAAACATTTGTTGTACATAGGCAAATAAAATATACTCAAACTAAAATTTTTCCAATAACATTTCAGAGGCAGGAAGAAAATACAGGCCGTAGATATTAATCCATGGATAGGAAGACATTACAGAAGTCTGTGTTAATAAATTATATAAAAACGAGGTTTCAACAGCTTCACTGATTATGCAAAGATTTTGTGTTTTAAGAGCTGCTGAAGAAAAGGTTTCTAGTACGTAAATCAGTTCTCCAAACAGTTTTGTCACTAGGTTAAAGGCTGTGCTTATTCTCTCCAAAATGCCAGACATATCTTTGAGTGTGAGAAGAAAATTAAAAAAAGAAACAGACAAACCTTTCAACAAAATCATCCAACAGCACAGACCTTTGTGAGAGATTTTACTGTGGTAGCTCAAACGCTTTGTTTTAAACTGTAGAACTGACAGACAATAAAAAGTAAATATTTTAAAAATTAAAATGTATGAACATGAAAACATTTTAATATTGTCAAAAAGTTTAAGGGCCAGTGTACACAATTCGCCATCAGTTTGAATGCCAGTATTTCTTTTTGCAGCAGAAATTAAAATAATAATATGAAGTATTAGGAATTTAGCACTGACAAGGAACCCTACAATTTGAGAATTTTCCCCTCTGATCTGCAATTCTGCATGTAAGTAAAGCTATTGTTTCTCTCCCAACTCTTTGCATTCCTCCCAAGTTAACTCGACTAACATTTCAGTCTGCTAGAAAAGATCTAAATAGGAAAAAAAAATTCAGAGAACTTTCTTCAAGGGCAGACTACTGAAAGTACTGGAAGCTTTTAACCCTCTACACAGATTTACATTCATCACTCAGAAATAACAAGATGGATATTTTATTTCAGTTTTGTGCCAACTGCCTCCTTTCTGATGGAGTGCAGCCTTATGCCTGCCTTAGGAAAGCCTGTTTGTAGGCTTCCCATGCTGGTGCACAGTACTAAGAGGCTCAGCACAAAAACAACCACAGTTTAGCCCTAAATATTTCTTTAATTTTCATGTCCAGAAGTACCTTTTCTACAGAAATCCTGTTTTAGCTTACTGATTTATATGATAATACTGAAAGTCCAGTGGAGAATGCAACAACAGTGAACACACTGGCATTCCACTATTCATTTGTTTAAAATGCAAATTCTTCCAAGATGGTATTAATCATTTGTAACTCAACAACAGCTTACCGAGTTGAAAACTATTATTTGCAATTATTTTTATTATTATTACTCTTAATAGTATTCTACTCACAGGGGAAAAAACCATCTTTATTTATACCTCTGTTTTCTGCACTATTGAAAGCTGAATATTTAGAAGTATCAGAAGCAGCTGTCCTGGCAGGCAGAAGAGAGGCACTTCAGACACAGCACATGAGGAAGGACAGTGGCTGCAGTGACAAGCTCTTGTATTCCAACAGGCCCCCAGGTAACTCATTCCTGACTCTCCCAAGTGACACGTTACCACAGCCTCCTCCAGAAGGCTGCTGCTCAGTAAATTGTTTATCACGCTCAACCAACTTCAAAGAGCAGGTGGGATCACAAAGTGAAAAGCAAGCCTGTGGTATGATTGATCAATGGCAGCACTAAGATCTAAATTTGATGTGGTAGAGGGAAATGTTGATCTGGGAAGAGTAACATTTAAAGGTTTTGCAAAGGAGCAACATCTGTGAACAGCAGATAAATAGGGGGAGAGAGGTTTCAGGAGCTCCGTAAGTTTGATCGAAAAATTTACAACGAAAACTGAAATTGAGAAATTGCTAGAATTTTTTACCTTTTTAAGTTTCCTTCTGAACAAATCTGGAGTTCCTTATAAACCAAATTATAAGCAACTTACATTCTTATAAATAAGAAGTGCCTGTCAGGCATTTATGTAGCACTTGATAGCATATGTCCAACTGTCAGAGCCTCAACTCCAGCTGCAGCTGATCACAAGCACTTCAGGTAGAGAAAACAGAAGAAAAATCCACAAACCATAGCTATCCTTCCTATGTATCAGAGAAAAAAACCAGAGCTAAACATTTTCTGATTATTGTTGTGAATGAACAGTTGAAACCCTGAAGCACGAGAGCTGGTTATAAGCATTTTTAATGAGCTGCAAGTGTCATCACAGAATGGTCGGGGTTGGAAGGGACAACAATGACCACCTAGTTCCAAGCCCTGAAACCACTAGATCAAGTGGCTCAAAGCCCTGTCCAGCCTGACCTTGAACACTTCCTTGGTGGGGCAATTATGAATTTATTAAGGACAAAGGCTTTTTCTTATTCACTCCAAGGCCCAAAGGAGAAGAAAAAATAGTAAGGGGAAATAAACTCCAGAAAGGTCACACTGACCATTTAACCCCAAGTCTGTATCTTCCTCTCAAAGAATGAAAACATCCCTCAAAACAGCACTAAAAAATATAATCTTGCCTCTGAAGTATGTTGAGGGTAGCTTACTTCAGAACTTCACTTGAACAACTAGAAATTTGATCTAGTTATGACTCTGACAACAAGGTCTACAAATCCCCAGCACCACATACCTTTTCCATGTGTAAGCAGCTATTCAGAACAAGTCAGTCACCTCTCAGTATTTTCTTCAATAAGGAGCTGACATGCCCAACCGATTAACTTGTTTTTCCAAAACATGGAAAATTTCTATGGCTTGTTTTGAGCTGCCTAGAATCTCCAATCTTCTCAAATATGACCACCAGAAATGGACACAGTAATCTAAAACCATACCAACCCAAGACTGCATCTCTGCCTCTATGCTGGTGCTGTCCTTTGCACACAAAGGTTAGAAAAATTTTTTTGTGCAGCCATGTCCTAAGAGCTAACACTCATTACAATGTGTAACTTTCCTAAAGTGTTTCTTCATGATTTTTCTTTTAAAATCTCTCAGTTATATGTACAATCCATGCCTGCCAGGATTAAATATAGTTTGTTAGATTGAAATAATTTAAAGAGATTATTCACATCTTTATTACTAACTTTTGCTTTTTATTATTTCAATGCTTTAAATACTCTAAATTGTAAGTTTTTATCAACTTCCAGCTCTACAAATGGTTTGATTATCAACTATATAGTTGATAAGACTGCAGCATCTGACCAAATATCTTCCCTAAAAGGTAAATCTTTCCCTTAACAGGAGATGGAAATATAAATAAATGTTCATGTCAGTGAGCTAAATATTATCACCTAATTTATGCTATATCAATTCTCCAAACTGCAGATCTTCAAAAACCTATAGTCCAAGAAAACCTACCTGCTATGAAACTGTATCAACTGGCTCTAATTAAATACGTTATTATTTTTGTCTGTGGTAACAGAACTGCAAATTAGCAACTCTGTATCACAGGCATGACCTGCTGCAGATTGTTCCAAATGATGAGGAAATTGAGAATTTATCTCAAAATCTTAACAAACAAACAAACAAACCCCATTCCCATTTTCCAAGACTAGTGAACAGTAAATGGTAGATTAGGATTTTTTAAATCTAATTTCTTTAGTAAGTTTTACGTATAAATCATCCAGGAAAACAACTCAGCTGCCTCTTTTGCCACAAATTATATTCATTCCTACATAGCACAGGATCCCTCATTTCTGTTTCCGTTCAGAACTGCAGTTTGTATTTTGCAGTAGGGTATTATTCTTACTCTTAGTAGTGCAAAGAAGACTGTACTGTCTTTATTTCTTTTGACCACTGGGATTTCATAATTTTCTTGGACTTGCTTATTCCTCTGACTCCTGAACCCTTCCAATTCTGTTGTTAATATATCAAATATTGAACAAAAATCTTCCAAGCATCACAAATGCTTCAAAGGAGATGATGTCCTTCTGATATTTTATTAAAATATTCTGAAAAAGTGAAGCATGCTTTAATATACTTGCTGTTCAAGTCGAAAATACAAGAAAGATAATGATGAAAAGCCCCCAATCCTGAACACAGAAAACAGTATTTACCAAACCAGTTCACTACTTTTCTCCTCACTCATCAGGGCCAGCACAAAGAAAATTTAAATAATAAAGTAACTCAAGAGATCACAAATTATTTCCATAAAGAACATTTGAAAGGAATCAAATTCTCAGAACATTCTTGGTAAACAAGAATCTAGTTATCACATCTGAAAAATGAAATATTAATTGTAAATACTCCCAGGGTAACCAAGCAAAACAATAACTAAACACATTGAGCATTCACATGAAGTCCTTTGAGTACCTTTTTATTAATTTGGCCTGAAGACAGAAATCACAAATAAACTTCTAATTATAACAGATATACAATGCAACTTGACTGATGGTTTCAAATGAAACGTGACCAAAATGAAACGTTCAAACGCTTTTTTGTTTTAAGGGCTACATTTACAGGTGTATGTAGATGAGTCAGAAAGCCAGCTCTGACCTCAATCTAATTCCCCCCTTGGTCAAGGCTGTGTTTGGTCCATGCAGGACAAGGAGGGCCAGGAGAGGACAGCACAGCACTGCCACCTCGTGCCAGGCCATGGCTCCTGACAGACTGAGCCCACAGCGTGCTCTGCCTTTCCACTCCACAGCTACCTGAGAACAGATGCTTCATCTTGAATTATGAAAGGGTACAACAGCAACCATCTTTAAGATCCAATTCTTTCAATAAAAATAATCAAACTACCTGTACTTAATCAGCATGCCAGGCAGCAACTACCCATTATATTTGCTGTTGTAACAGCTTAGTCACTCAGAACTGAGATAAATTTCACTCACCAGAGATAAGACCTTTGCTAATGGCTATCTGCTTCAGATTAAGTCTTTCTAGTTTAATTTTCCTTTTTGGTAAAAAAATTATGACAAAGCATACAAAGTTTCATAGTTCAGAAGATGCATAAAACCTCTGAACACCCATGCTATAAAAAGGGCCATATAATCTTGTGTAAATGTTAAGATACTGACAAGTTACAGAGAAAACTATTTCCTTTCAATCCATTGTTATCTAAAATAGAACCACTTCACCAAACACAATAATGTAAAGAATTTGATTTTATTTGTTGTTGATTTACTGATAAATATAATTTTGCTCAGTGGATATTTCAGTCCTCCCTTCAAGAGCCATCATTACAAGCAAAAAGGATGTACAGTATCAGTACTCACCAATATCATTAGCTAGAGCAGCAGGATCAGAGACCCCAAGGGTGGCTTCAAACTCTTCCTGAAGACGATAAGCTCTTTGAAGAAGAGATTCAAGCTTATGAATGAATTCAGCACTAATAATATCCTGCAAGAAGACAGACATTAAAAGATTTTCTATTCACTTTCGGCCTGTGTGATTCCTTTGTAAAATCCAAGGATATTAAGCCTTCACAGAGCAAACCATGCCCCATTAATTTCCTACAAACCACACAGGGACACGATCAGATGAAAACTTCAACATCCACAATATATACACTTTTCAAAACACACATATATTTTATTTAGAGTAATAAAAAATAAAATCTACGTTTTAAAATATTTTTAAATTGTCTGCGATGTTTGCTATGCTAGAAATAGAGAAAGCAACACATATCTGTTTATTTCAAAATATTTTTAGCATTTAGTTTATAAGAAAGGAGGAAAACAAATAAAGTTTAAGCACATTGTTTGTGAATATGCACAAATTGATAATTTTTCCCTGAGACACTCGTTGTTGGTAAGCAGATACCCTCTCACATAATCAAAAAAGAAAGAGAGGACCCAAGGGATGATGTGCAGGGAAGTTGTCTGCTTGATAGGTCGATAATACTGTCCAGAAGCAAACACTGATGCATCAGCAATTGCCAAAGGATAAATAATGTACGTTCCCTTCCCAAGCCCTCCTGCAAATAACCAACCAAAAAAGTCAGAAGGAATGAACTCAGATCTCTTATCTCCTTTAAATACAATACCACTAAATTGGAAATTGAAGCAATTGTCGAGTTTGGTAATTGAATTTGAAAAGATTCGGGTAATACCACAGAACAAATCAGGGCAGCATCAGTAGATTACAGACTGGATGTACTCACTTCTACGCTTTCTTCTGCAATTGCATCTCCTGCTCCCAGCTTAATGGAACCACAGATTGCTTCATCTTCAACCTGCCTGTTACGAAAAGTTAGAGCCTGCTCCCAGCGCCTCAGTGCTTCTTCAAACAACTCCATGCCTAGGGCAGAGCAGGAACAGCTTCAGCTACATTCACATTTTAAAGACATGGGAAAATACATAGCTAAAATAAGCATAATTATCACAGAGATGTAAGTCAAAACATCACTTCCCAGCCTATAGGAGTATATTCCCAGTACACATTTACCTTCTTTTTGTGTAAAGAAACGTGATCATTTTCCCCATGTGTCAGGGCTTGATTTTAAGGACTACTACTGCAAATAGTAGAAGAAAAAGTATTCTAGAAAACTAACTTTAGATCAAGTATGATTTCATTATTTTATGGAAATGTTCTCAGACACTTGCCAACAGGACACTGAGAAAGAATGCAATAATATTCTGTGTCACTTTACCATAGACCCAAGAAATTATTTACATTCACTGTAAGCAGATGCTGAATATTCTTATTATGACTTACCCATCAAATATAAATTTTCAGGTGTAGTCACTGGAATATTGACAAGCTTAATGTCATCTTCATCTGCTTTATCCCAGGAATTAGAATTGGCACAAGCACAACTGTGACAAGAGGTGGCACTCTGAACCTTAAAAAACAAAGTGTTGTTATAGAGAGTATCCTTAGAACCATGCTCCTGCCAGAGTACAATACACCCAAGCCTTATGCCTAGAAACTGCTTTTACTCTGTGCTAAGGACAGTGGTTTCTCAGCATCTCCAGCTGCCTGTGCACTTTGTTCAGGAAACCTCCTTCAGCTCAGTGAAGCCTTTAGATGCATACTCAACACAAGTTAACAGAGATTCAAGAGCCTTAAAATATTTTTACTTACCGAGGTCAGGCTTTGAACTGAACCAGAGTATTTACTGAAAAGTCCTCCATTTGCATAGATACAGGACTGAGATCCTTTTTCCTTGGCAGAGCTCAGAGAAAGAGTCAAGTTTTGTCGACTACTGGAACAACTAGAACCTAAGAGATACATTTATTTTAAAGCTCTTGCAAACTCAAAATATCGCTTCTTTTGCAAATCTATCAAGAATTGCCTTTACTCTTTTCAATAAAATCCAAATTAGATGCCAATGACAATCATTCTTTTATTTACAGTTCTCCTTGAGAAACTACACATTAGAATTCACTGTGGTTACTATTCTGTAACCATAACTATGCATCTTAGCTTAATTATTTGCCTATTCTATAAAAAATCAGATCTGAATTTCTCCGTATTGAGATAAACATGCAAGAATGGCAAAGCCCATTGTTAATTCACCATTGATAAAGAATTTTAATCATGGTTCACGATTAAAACTTCACCTCTGACAAGAAGCCCAGCTCCTTTATAAGATACTGTAATTTTGTTTCTAATTTGACAAATGCAAAGTGTAATGTCGAATAATTCAAACCCTCTCAGGTGGGTTCATCCTATGGAGATGATTAGAGGGATGGAGCACTTTTCCTATGAGGAAAGGCTAAAAGTTGAGGTTGTTCAGCCTGGAGAAGGCTCCAGGGAGATCTTACTGCAGCCTTTCAGTACTTGAAGGGGCCTATAAGAAAGATGGGAACAGACTTCTCAGCAGGCTCTGCTGCAATAGGCTAAGGGGTTATGGTTTTAACACTAAAAGAGGGCTGATTTACATCAGATAACAAGGAATAAATTGTTTACAATGAGGGTGCTAAACCACTGGAATGGATTGCCCAGAGAAATCATGAATGCCCCATCCCTGGAAACATTCAACACCAGATTGGATGGGGCCATGATTAACCTGGTGTAGGGAAGACATCCCTGCTCAATGCAGGGGTTGGACTGGATGAACCTCAAAGTTCTCTTCCAACCCAAACTATTCCATGATCAAAGGAAAATAGTTTGGTTTACTACTGGAGTTAGGCACACCCATGCCCACACACAACTTTTTTTCCTCTCCAAGAAAACAACAAAAAAACCCCAACTTGGGGGTTCCATGACGCACCTTTTTCTGAAGCAGCTGCTTTGGTACACCCTAATACAAGATGAGCTGGTTCCCATGGTGGCACTTTCTTGTTTTTCTTTCCACGTCTTCTTTTAAAGTGATGGGCCAGAAAAATCACAGATATTGCACTCACTGCTGTTACTGTGAAAAGCTTCTTTAACCCCGGGGAAAGCTTTATCTGAAAATGAAAGTGCGATTTAATTATATACTTATTATTGTAATTATATAGTTAATATATATACTGAGAGACAGACTGCAGCACCAAGAACTGTAAGTTATATGGCAAATCCATAGACTGTGGGGATCTAAGCAAATGACTTTCAAACAAAGATTCAAGTTTTTTTAATTTCTTCTTAATGCCAGGATAATGCAGGGCTTCAATTAAATCTCTAACAGCAAAAAATACTGAGAAGCAACTCGCCTTTTGCAAGTACACTACTTCCTGCACTGTGAAAGAGTGGAAGATCCTAATGCAAACATTTGTGTGGTGTTTCAATTTGAGTAGAACATGTATTTAAATACATTCCTCGAAATTACAGTTTTGAAAATAAAATTTACATTTTATTTTGGATCTAGATCAGTCATAGGTCTACAGGTTTTTAAATTAGTAAATGAGAACCACATACACAAACAACTTGTATCAAAAGCCATTAACAAAATTTGTAACATACAAAGTAACAAGATACACAAACAAGAAAAGTGCCATTTAACTGGAAATCAGAATTCACAGTCACAAAATCTTTTGGAAACTTATGCTGCTTGAGGAACAGATTGCTGGGAGAACAGATCCACAGTTCTTGGGCCTCATATGGTGTTTGTGTAACGTGATTCCTCATACCAGAGAGAGCACACAGAGCACCACTGCACTCTGGCACTCCTGGTTGCTGTGCAGCTGGTAAATACTATCACCACTGCGCAATCTGAAGAAACATTGAAAGCTTCTCTCTGCACTGAGTTTACAGTCAAGTCAAGCTCCTTTGACTCGAGAACCCTGCCCTTCCTGGTTCCATGCCTTGACTCAGCTCTACAACTGCCACTGTACTCTGCGAGGAAAAGGAAACAGCACCAACACAAAACTTACAAAACTTCCAAAAGACTACTGTACAAGAGTTAACAAACAAACACCTGAGATCAAAACCTCTAAGATCACAAAATTAAACATTAAAACAAATGTTTCAAAGAACCACAAATGGATTTCTTTAAATTTGTGTGTGCCTACAAACATTAACAGCGAAATGAAAATCTCTTAAAAGAGGAAAGTTAATAGCTGCACATGAGGGAGTTGCATGGGGTATTTAAAAAGGACATAAGTATGCTGCAACATGAAAAAGAAAACAGTGATCTTGCAGAGAGAGTTTTGAAGTATTTAATATATAGAAAAATGTGGAAATTAGCATATGTAGCTAAGACTGAGAATATCTCATCCTGGTTTTATATGCAGTAAAAGAAAAGTAGTTACAGGGAACTGTGAAATATTACATAGCTTTTGCTTTTAAGTGTCTAGTTCAATAAAAATAAAATACAGTCATATTAAAGACCTGGTTTTCAAAGCAAATCTCAAAAGTATTCTTCAAAATTTAATGAACTTATGTTTAGCTTATAAAAATCTACAAGAAAAAAAGACAAATGGAGAATTCTGGTATTTTGAGAATCACTGCATTGTTACAAAATGAAGATATACAGACACTGCAGGTAAAGCAGATGTATGATGATGTACTAAGCATTTATTAGCAGAAAAAGACAAAAAGACACGCTTATTTTAGCTCAGTGTTATAAACAAACTAAACCCCAAGGTATTCCGTAGAAATTTAATTCACATTCTCAAGAGCACACACAACATTGCAAAAAACTTCAAAATGTATAACAAAAGTAAAAATATTTAGATAATGTAGTTATTACCTGGTTAAGGGAATAATACCAAGAAAGGGGAAGATGAAACACCCGTAAAGCTACTGTCTTCAGAGAAAATCGTGTCTCAGTAACAGCTTCTTCTGACATGGCTCCTTCTCTCCCATACCTCATTAAGTGAAACTGTCTTGAAAACAATCACAGACGGTCTCTGGAATACTCTGTCAAATGAAGGACACATACTAAGTTATGCAACAGAAGCCTAGGACGATTTTCTTCTACAAGCTCGAATCTCTTCCATCACAGGTACATGACTTGTTTGATTGATGCTTTTGAGTAGAGGCAAGACGTAATGTGGAGACAGCAAATTTGCTGGTTCAGCTTAGGCCCCATTTGTCCAACTGCTGTGTGCAGACGTGCAGATGTTCAACTAAAGAGGGCTCGGTCTGCTTTGATTAGCCGGCCGTTCCCGTACTATAGCCTCTAAATCACGCACGGCAATAACCCCGCCTCTGAAACCACGGCTGTTGGAAGGACATATCTTCCAGCAGAAAGAGTTAAAAGATTTGAGAGCAGCCAGGAAAAGTTTTTTTTCATTCAGCGCTCGGTTTATTTTGCAGACACACCACGAGAAACAACCACTACAGCCTGACGTAATCTCTCCGATACAGGCGCACCTCTCTCACTCCCTGATGCTGAACACAAGGCGAAGCCTCCGAATAGCGACTCCGAGACCGCAACCGCGGCACGGCGGGAGGCGATGGAGGCCGTGGGGCAGAAACCACCTCCGCCCGGCCCGGCCGAGCCACCCCCAGCCGGGGCAGCCCCGGCAGCCCCGGCATCGCGGGCGGGCAGCCCCGGCATCGCGGGCGGGCAGCGGACCGAACCGGGTGCCCCGCGCGCCCCTCAGCACCCTCCCTGCAGCCGCCCGGGTCAAAGCGGGTGCGTCTCTCTCCCCAGGCCCGGACCGGGTCACTACAGCTGCCGCACTCAGTTACCTGCCCGCCGAGCACCGGGGCCGCGAGCAGCTCCCTCTGCTCCCGCCCCGGCGCCGCCCGGAGACAGGCGGGATCTGCTTCCGGCACAAGGAGAAGCGGCCGCTGTCGGTCGGGAGGAGCCGCTACCACGTGAGGGGGACCCGCGGCGTCCGGACTCCGCGCCCGCCATCTTTGCTCCGGGCAGCTTCCGCTGCGGACGGCCGGGCGGGGGCGGGGCGCGCGCCTGGCGCCGCCATCTTTGTGCGGGGCAACGCTCGCAGGAGAGGCCGAGGGGCTCGGCGCCGCCATCTTTGTGCGGGGCGCGTCTCGCGGTGGCGTCGAGGCAGCCGCACCCGTCCGCGCGTGTGCGGGGCGGGACCGGCCGAGCCGCGGCCCGGGCGCGCCCAGCTCCGCCACGGCAGCCCCGCTGCAGCACCGCTGTCCCCGCAGGCAAGGGCGAGATGCGGGGCTGATCGCGGCTCCCCTGAGCTCCGGGATCCGTGCGCGGCGCATCCTCCCGGCTGCTCCGGTAAGAGAGGAAGGGCCCGCATGAGTAGCGGCGGAGGGTTCGGTCTGGCGGGGTGTGGGAGCGCGGTGGGCCATGTGTCTGGCTGGTGTCTCAGCCCAAGGTGTCGGTGCGGCGATGGCGGCCGTCCCGGGAGCCGTCCCGGGAGCCGTTCCGGCGGCACCCCGCGGTCCGCAGGGCCGGGCGGGGGCCGGAGGTCGGCGGTGCCCGGTGCGGGGCAGCGGGGCCGTGCGGGGCGGGACCGCCCTCTCGCCGGCTGGAAGCGGCCGCAGAGCTCCGCAGGTCCCTGCTGGAGTTGCGGCTGTGCGGCTGCGGTACCGTGGATACTCCCTAAACCCGGTAATTTCCCGATAAATGTCCCTATTCGCTCCCCGCGTTATCCATGCGCATTGATCATCGGGTATGAGGGGTGGAACAGCCTGGGGGAAAAGTCCGGGGTATCACCTAGTGGAAAATCACTGTAGGCTGCTCCTGCGCTTAGGCAAAGCCAGAGTTAGGAAAATCCTCTTAGAAATATAGAGGTTAGCTAATGGGTGTCATAGTTAGGATTTGGCGTGGTGGAAGAAAGAAAGAAACGAAAGAGTGGCCTGTATGCCCTGAAAGCCAATATAAAATGAAAACTGTCTAAGCCTGTAAGAGGATATACTCTCAACGCTAGAATATTTTTAAATGTTTTTTCTCTGTGGGCACAGTACGTAAGGGCAGAAAAAAAATGTAATGGAAGTGACTTATCAATTTGTGTCTTGCTTGACTGGGTAGCCCCTGGTGCCTGAGGATAAAGACCAGGCGCCTTTGACCAGGTTACTGAGCATATTTTTGGCTTTTAGTGGCAAAATACCAAGTTTTATGCTAAACAGATAAAGTAAGCTCTCTACTAGAGCTGGGATTGGTGATGTCATTTTTTCAAGAAATGGGATGCACTTGTTTATTGATAGATTAGAAAAAGATAAAAATACGGTGGGATGGGAGATAAAATTCAAAACTACCTATTGATTGACGGAATATAAAGGAACCTAGGTCAAGAAATAGGAAAAGTGAACCTGAATTTCATGCACAAAGAAGACCAATTTTAAGTTTGGTAAAAATATAATTCATGTAGAAAAGTAATTGAGGGAATTTCTCTAAAGTTTTCTAAAAAAGCAACACAGACTTTTAGAAGTGATAAAAAATATGTATCTTAACAATCTGAATATGCCTAAGGCTATCACTTTAGTGGGCTTTTATAGCTTTGAGTGAATGCTGGTGGGTTTTTTCTGAACTGTGAAGAATATTAATAGGGTAAGTAATTACTGAACTTCCAGACCTCCTTAGTATTCTAAGTAATTAAGTGTTCAGGTACAAAGTTGCACCCTGTGTCACTCTTGCTTTGTTGCTATAAAATATAAATAAATGTTAAATGAAATTGTTCCAGTGCTTCACTGATAAAATAACTGTGAGTGCAACTATGAAGCCTGAACTTACAGATTACTGGTTTGAGATGCTGTTATTCAGAGCTGTACTGACAAAATAATAAAAGCCTGTAATGAAGACATGATTGATGTCTTCAGAATAATCCTTTTATCCTTAAAATCTTCCATCAGCATTCCTTTGCTGAACTCTGTAAAATGATCTGTTAAAACGGCTGCATATTTAGAATATCAGTGGAATACATAGCACATATAATTGTTTATTTTAATATCTGTTGAAATGTTCACTGCCGTAACTAGACAGATGAAATCATTAATCCAAAAATTTTTGACAGAATTTAAAATCTGTTTTGTTTCTTCAGGAAATATTGGGTTCCTCACCTGACCCAAAGATAATTTTTGAGATCACTTGAATTCTCTTAGTGTGTGATGGGAGTTTTCTGTGGGTGTGATAGGTTTTCCATGGTAGGCACCACACAAGTTTGTGATGCTGTGGAATTCTACTGAATAATAAATAGCTTGCTAGTCATGATGCTTTGGATTATCATCCACGTTTCTCTGATGGCTTAAATTTTTTTTCTTGGTGAATGAAAAGACTAGTCAGGAGCACAAAATAACCCTCCAAGTCTGGACTGCAAGAGAATTTTTTCTTTGAAGTATGACTCTGTGCATGCTCAAAGCAAAATCATGTTGATAAGTCCCTACTTTGGAGCATTAATTGATTCACTTAATGGGATGGGGTGGTATGAGGCATTGAGATAGGTGAACTGAAACCTCTGAGGGGAAACAATGGAGAGAGCTGGCAATAGACTGGGAGAGAAATTCTCTTCCAGATCTGTGGGAAGCATTTGATGAGAACCTTAATGCATGAGTGTGATTGTGAGCAGTTGGTATGGGAACAGGCTGAGAGAGTTGGGGCTGTTCAGCCAGGAGAAACGAGAGAGGGAGACCTTACACAACCTCCAGTGCCTAAAGGGGCTGTAAGAGAACTGGAGCAGGACTTTTCACAAGGGCCTGTAGTGATAGAACAAGGGGAATGGCTTTGAACTCAGAGGGCAGGTTTAGATTACATATTGGGAAGAAATTCTTTACTGAGGGTGGTGAGGCACTGGAAGTGTCTGAGGCCAGCCTGGATGGGGCCCTGAGCAGCCTGATCTAGTGAGTGTCATCCCTGCCCATGGTAGGGGCTTTAGAACCAGATGATCTCTAAGGTTTCTTCCAACCCAAACAATTTTATGATTGTGTGATCTCACTGGGATCATGAAATGGAGATATACTCCAGCTTTGGAACAGGAGTGTAAAATGAAATGTAAGAGAAACTACAAAAGTAGGCTTGTTGGATTATTTTGGGTATTTTTTCAAGTACTGAAAATGCAGAAAAATGATTTTTGGATGAGGCCGATGCAGTGCAGAAGGTGGTATAAAAGCAGATGTGATAATGAGCTGCAGGGGAAGAAAAGCAATCTCTTCACATAGAGTAGGAAGTGGTGAAATGGAGGAAGGTCAGTGAGCGAGGGAGGGGCTACCCTGGGCTTGCTGGGACTTAGGTGAAGGATGAGTCATGGCTTGGAATTAATTTTACAGTTTTAGACTTTAACATAAAATGTTACAAAATGTGTTTCTGCAGCTATGTATATTATGCTACCAAGGTTATGGCAGTAGAGTGAGTTATCACAATGCTGCAAGATGGAGGGTGTGTAAAAATTTGTTAACAAAAGGTGAAAAGGCACTCGCTCAGCTTTGCTCAGGTATTGACATGTGAAGAATCTGTAACATGAGCTGCACTTCCACAAGAGATGCTCTCCACATGGACAGGAATAGGGACCACATCCACAGAGACATGACTTTGAACAGCTTTGGCCTTTCTGATGATTATTAGAAGAGAGATGCAGATTGCACCAAGAAGCAGAAGCTGGCATGAGCAGAGCTCCTGGGTTTGGATTGTTCAGGAGTGCAGGTTTGGATTTGTGCAGTTTTATATGAAAAGTTAAATACATTAAATACAAATCTGGCAGCATGAGGTAAAGTCTCCATTCATTGCTTTGTATTACTTGGAATAATGCATTCAGAAAGCTTCTGCCATAAAAAAAAATAAGCCTAAAGCTTTACTAATCCATTATATCAGTCTTTCTAAAGCATTTGTATTAAATGATCTCACTGCATTTAATGTTCTCAGGGCTTTATTTGAAACTCACTTGTCCTTTTTTAACATTTGCACACTGTGGAAGATGTAGCAGGCATTCATGTTGCCATTTCTGTTCTGAAAGGGAACCTTACAGTTCAAAGAGGAATTGTTAATATGATGGAAGTTGAGGAGTTTTGGCTTGAAAATCTGTTGCCTTATTTGAAGTGTCTTTCAGTAACAGTGCATATAGATTACAGTCAGTTGCTGAACTGAGGAAATACTTCTCCAGCTGGAGCTTATGTTTTAGAATAATGCATTTTAAATGTCATGCCACTGGTCCTGGAAGACAATTCAGATCTCATCTAGAAAAAAAATCCTAAATGATTAATTTACTGTGGTATTTTCAGTCTTATGAGATAAGTTCTGAAATATTTTATTGAACAATTGGTTAACATGTTTAAAAAGACTCACTCATATTTGAGTCTATATATACAATTATATCTATAATAAATATTTATATATAAGTAATTGTATATAAAGAAAATTTATGTGTATATATGCATATATACATATGTGCATGTAATACAGCATAAAGTATCACACATTATTCCATTACAAATAATATGTAATACTTCAATAATATTATTTGTGTAACAATGTTTATAATATTAAAACAGACTATTTATACACATACACACACATCTTTCAAAAAATTATCGAAGGGAGCTGAAATGGCTGTTGATTCAAAGGGATCTTATTGCACGACAATAGAAGGTAAAATAAGTCAGACATAATAAGCTGAAAGTTTACCAGGGAATGTGCCTGAGATGTCCATTAGGCAAGGTTTGTTTTCCCCCACTCTGTCAAAACTGTAGGGTGCTTAATACTGAAATGAGTGATTCGTCCTATAAGTGGAAGGGCAAACCTAAAGCTGCCGAAGCACACAGGCAAAGAGGAAAGAGGTGCTGATAACAGTGCCAAAGGCTGCAAACAGATCAAGGAGGGTATATTGAGCTGAAGTTTAATTGGAAGTCTTGATAAAAGAGCACTACATTGGACAGATAATAATTGGGGAAAAAAAGTTAATTTTTTCTTGGCCTTTAGAGAAATTGAGTCATCAATAGTAATTGCTTAAGTGACAGAAACAAAGTTATTGGATAGTCCCTGTCTGAATTGAGTATTTATATAAAAGAACATTACATAATTTGGTTTTTTTTTTCCTTTCTGTTGCTTTCCATTCAACTATTGAAATAATAATAACAAAGTGATTGTAGCATTCTTTATGTCTGATAAGTTTCTGTGTCTGCACTAGAGACCTTGGATGGGCAAAGGGAACAAGATAAAAGTGTTGCTGAGTGTTTAGTGCTACGTGTGAGTCGCAAGTTTCAGTCTCCCTTGGATATATAATATGTCTGAATCTAGAAGGCGTCTTTGTAAATAAATAAAACCAAGATAAAGTTTCTTTCTCCTTTGATAAATGAGTCTTGTGTTCCTGCAGTTCAGCCTTCACAGCTTCAGCTATGTTGCAAAGATCCTTTTCCAGAACATAGAGGAAAGGCCATGGTCAGTTTTAGGTAGGCTTGAAAACTAATGTTTATATCCTTTGGGTGCCATGGCAGAGTCCAGAAAGTTAAATAATTAACCCAAATCAGCTCTGCTCCATTCAGAATTCTTTTAGTTTATTACCTAGAAGTCATTGGATTTCATTTTGCAATGAAATCAGCAGGTTTAGTTTTGGGCTATTGGAGTCTCTTAATAAAATTATTTATACTAACTTAGTCTAAGGAGGCACATTGTTTTAAAAGTTATGTATATGTTGCATATTAGATATCTAGTATTGCTGTTTATTCTAAGGAATTGGGTTTTACTCATTCTTACTTCTGTTGACAGGTGATTCCCTGGTGTTGAACATTCCAGCTACAGGATCTCAGAAAATACAGCTTCAGCAATGTCGTCCCCCAGCAGCAATTGCCCACACTTGGAGTCAGTTGGTGAGATAACAAAGGAGGAGTTGATACAGAAATCTCATGTGAGTTGTAGCAATTCACTTTCTTCCTATCACTGTTAACTGGTCAGGGTTTTTTTAGGTACGTGTTTTAGTGTATTATTAGTTGTAAGGTACAGTAAAGTGTCAAGCATGGCTAAAAGCTCCTTTACTGGAATAGAAAGGTTTAAATAAAGTAGGAGGAGAATTGTGGGCTTGATGAAGCTGAAAAACTATTTTTCAGCACTTAAAGAGCACTTTTGCCACAAGTGATGTTTTACTGGAATCATTAGTTAGAAGAGTTAGCAGAGCACCAAGCTGAACTTTGTTTTCATTGCCATTGCAGCATTTATTTATTTGGACTATCACTGTAGTATGGTACAGCTGACTTCAAGTAGAAACTGTAACAAAGACATTTATGCTTGAGTTTACTTGGGTAGCAGTTCTGGCTTTGATAGAGAAGCCTCAGTTTGAGAAACCTCCCCTCCCTGAACTCTTGGTTTCAAGCTAGTATTAATAAATGGAAGAAAGAAGGATCTTATAGTTCATTTAAGTGGCTGGGAGATGATGAAAAAAGAAAGCTTTTCTGTCCATGGTGCTTAAGTTCTATCACACTTAATTTGCTGTTGAGGAGTAGAGAATTTTTCTACTGTTGAATCTTGTTTGTGTAAACCTCTGCAGGTGATGTCTGCAAGAAATGAATTTATTCAAAGTTCGAGCAATGTAATTTCTTTTTATGTTAAATTCATAGGAAAGACCAGCTATGAGGATTATTATAATTATGTGATATGGTACATATTTATCCCTTATTTAGAAAAGCAGTTTTTGGTTTAAGAGGAAAACTCAGATAAATCTGAGATTTTAGTGGAAAAATATGCTGATCTTGAAATTATAGGAAGCAAAAACCAGGTTGGTTATCAACATACCTCTTTTTTAAAGTTAACTTTAAAGTCTTAAGGGTATTCATCTGATACTAGGCTTTACAGTATTTTTCCTCATTTTGTCTTGAAGTTGTGGTTTACTGGTGAAAGTGAAATAAAACTTGCTTTTGTGTTGAACTTTAGGGCACTTGTCAGGACTGTAAAGTCAGAGGACCCAACCTTTGGGCATGCTTAGAGGTAAGTTCTTCCACAGTAGTGTAATTTTCTGGTAAAGATAAACTTGGTAGTTTTTTTTAAGAAACATGTGTAATGAAGTTCTTGAAATTAGCTTGTTTAATTTATCATTTAAAAGCAAAATTTCTTCTGCAGCTCTTCATTTTTTAAATTATTTGACTTCTGTCTTAAATTACATACTTCTTGTAATTTAAGAATAATATGCTAAAAATGAGAAATTTTTTTATAAGAAGGAAGGTAGCATATTAGTCTCTTTACTTGAGTTATGACACTTTTTAGCTCTTAAGTTTTGAAGGCTTTTTTAATATTTTCCCTGGGTCTGTAGATCTAAAAAATAATATATTAATCCTGAATTAATTAAATTACTTTTTATAAACCTTTCTTAGCACTTGTCATAACATCTAGCAGTAAATACAGACGTTTTACAGAATAATGCATACTCTGACTTCTATTTTTAAGCAAAACAAAGAAGAACTCCGTATTTTGAAACTTGCAGAAGCTTGTGTTAACATTCTCCTTACTTTGTAAAAATTTCATAGTCTTTACCCCGGGTATAGCTCTGTCATAAATATGCTTTTGCCTGACTCTTGTTGCTGTCTACAAAAAACTGTAATTATAACTGCATTAAAAAAAAATACAAATATATTGCTTCTGACTTATCTGTGATCCCAACTGGAAAGCGTATAGTTAACTTAGTTTTTAAAATGTCTCATGAGTTCTTTGCACTTACAGCTGTTTCCAGAGATTGAAGTTTTGCCCTGTAGGCTTGACTTCCTTTCATGGCAGTTTTTCTCTAAGTACTCTCAGAAGGCTCTCTAGGCTAATGCCCCCTTTAGGTGTACAGATGAGCATTTTTTAAATCCCCTTCAGTTGTGTCCTTTTAGGTGGATGGTGGTTACAAGAGATCAGATTATTTTGCTCCTTCTGGCAACAGCAGAGATGAAGGGGGAAAGAAACAGAGTTTACTGTCTTTTGTTAGATGGCCTAAAGTTTTAATTATGTATAAAAAAACCTCTTGGGAGTGGGGAAGAGGTGTTCAGGGATACATCAGCCCAGCAGGTGGGAAAATGCTGTCAAGCTTAAAACATGGTGTTTATTTCTCACATAGAGCTCTTAGACTCTTCCTGAAAAACTAAATTTTATACCAATATTTCCATAGGAGAGTCTTGTAGTTGCAGTAGGACTCTTTATGTCATGCTGTGATGTTTCTCCTCTTGGATGAATTGGCATCTTGTCTTCACCTTTTTCAGTAGAAAAACCTGGTGAGATCCCAGCATGTAAACTGAGTCTAACTTATCAAATACCTGTGATCATTTAATACATAAAATTGGCCGTGTTCAGCTACTGTTAGATTGTATAAATTAACACGCTTAGAGAGTTACACAGATAACCTGCTGTACCCTCCTGTGTGATTGGCCTGACTCATGCAAATGAGGAGTTTGCAAAAATTGCTTGAAGATCAGCGGCTGCAAGATTCCACACTGGACTCAGCCAAATATGTTTTGCAATGAGCATGATTAAAATTGACAATTACTTTGCATGTTATAACCAGAACGTGGCAAGTTCTTAGCCATATAATGCTGGAAACTTACATAAAGGTGAAGAAGCTAATTAGCTGTGAAGTAATGCTCTGCTGAGTAGGCACTGCAGATAGGGGCATGCAGGGATTTTTGTGTAAACATGTCTGAGGCTGTTGCCATTCAGTATTTCAACACTCAGACACTGGATTAACTTTGTATTTTCTGTAACAATCTTTACTAAATAAGGAATTGTAAAAAATACATGTTGTCAGTAATATGAATAAATATATTAAAATGGCCAAAAAATTATATTCTAGACATTGCCCATCAGTGCGAGAAGTTGAGTTAAATCTTGCAGCATTCTTTTTTGCTTTACGTGATAGTTATTTTATTGCTTACTGTGCATGTCTCTTGGTTTGTGTAGGACTGTGCAAGTTTGAAATTGGAGTGAATTTTAAAGGGACTGGCAGTATATTCCTATTCTGTAAACCTGTTTGAGACCACTTTCTAATTCTGTATACTTCTGTGTCTCTTGCCCAACAGAACAGATGTACATATGTTGGCTGTGGTGAATCCCATGTTGATCACAGTACCACCCATTCCCAGGTATGTGCATTTGCTGGTAACACAGTGCCTTGAAGCAGTGCAGTTAGAGAGGTTTTATTTCAATGGAGTGAATAACCTATGTTAGCTGACTGTGTGGAGGTTTGATTAGCTGTAATTGTTTTTCATGTTATAGAAGGAGGTCTTGCTAATTTAGGAGCATGTGAGTTCACAGGTTTTGTGCAGCTGCATAATTATGCAATTCTTCTAAAGAAAACGGTGCAAATGAAAAAAAGAACGATAATTACTGATGATTTTTAAGATGCACAAATGAAAGACTTACTGAATACCTCTGCTTATGTGTAGTGCTTCACTACTTCAGTATAAATTTCTGGGACTGTGGCTGCCTGATGGGTAAGAGCAGGAAGTTGCATTGATTGACAGCTGAAGAGGTGCAAGATAGGGAGTATAAATTACTAGAGACAGGTGCTTTGTTTTTGCAATATCCTCCTTGTTTCAGATGAAGAAACTGGAGCCTGAGCTGAGCATATACTTTCCTGCTGCGTCCTGATCTTGGATCCAGCTTGGTGGGAGCAGTGGAGGGTGTGCACTCTGTTCCCCAGCATGCCAAGCTCTGCCAGGGCTGGGCAGCTTCTGTGCAGAGGTTTGGGTCTTAAACTCCCTGTGTGTTCTGGGCACACATGTGTGCAAGGGGAACACATGCCAAAATAGAGCAAATTAGATATTCTGGGCACAGAGAGGTGACAGTTTTATTAGCATGTCATTTCTGAGTTGCTGATTTTCAGACTGATGAAATTCTTGCCATCAATTTATAGTTTGTCAGTAAATGCATCTAAAGTTCCACACTGAGCAATTTTTGATCCCTAAAATTACTAAAAAACCCTGGAATATTAAAATGAAGGAATAGTTTATACAGGGGTTTTACAAGAAGTATGTGGTGTTATGACTACATTTTACCTCCACTCCTGATTTTTTTTTTTTTGTTTTGAAGGAGGACCTTGAGAAGAGTGAGTATTTATACAAGCCAATAGTGCATTAATAGAAATCTATATAAATATTTTTTATCAAGTGTTAAAGCTGAAGGGTTTTTTATCAAGTGTTAAAGCTGAATCACAGTTCTAAAGCCTTTACAATAGACTAAGAAATGAGGTGTTTCTAGAGTAGTTGGGGACCAGATGGTCCCCGAATTTCTTGCCTACAGTTCTATACCTCTTGGCTGCTTACAGTAGTTTATTCCTCCTGCCGTGCATGCTGCCTTAGCAGTGTTATGTACTTGCCAGGTATGAGAAAGCAGGCAAGCTATTCTCTGTCAGTAACATCCTTGTGCTGATTTTCTTATTACTTAATTTTAATTTGAGGATAGTAAGCACTTTTGTGGGTTCTACTTCAATAAAGGTATCAATAAACTTATTAAAATGGGAGAAGCGAGGTTGGCATGAAT
The DNA here is from genome assembly GCA_008694505.1 of Cyanoderma ruficeps. Taxonomy (NCBI): domain Eukaryota; kingdom Metazoa; phylum Chordata; class Aves; order Passeriformes; family Timaliidae; genus Cyanoderma; species Cyanoderma ruficeps. Next base: position 14,445,405 of record VZDJ01001247.1, read on the forward strand.
CAACTTCTGCTTACTCCAGTTTACATCAGCAAGGCTCCCTGTACTGCAGGTAGTCGTGTTCATTGCATCCACTCCAAGGAAGTCATTAGGCCATTGCTCCAAAGGCTTGTAATTATGTATGGATCTGAAGCTGCAGAATTAAGCAGATTCTTGTGTTTAAAATTGTTTGACTAATTTATGTAAATCTGAGGTTTTTAGTAGGGGAAGGGCTACCTAATGAGATTTTAGCCCACTTTATATTAAAACATTGTTCTTGTACAAGCTTTTACTAAATGAAGGAAGGAGGAACTTGGGCATCCTGCAGCAGTTGTAGTATTTTCCTAATTTCTAGCAAATCCTTTATTGTCTATAAACCTGTCTGATGCTGACATATAAGGAAGAAATACACGAAGGATAAGTGAAAACATTTGGATGAAGATAGCTGTTGTGTGCCCCATCTTAAAATAAGCAAGGAGGTTAAAAAAATACTAAGATTTGAACAATAAAAATACTCTTCATCTGTCAAGTTTATATTGCTTCAGAGTGTGAAGCTGTCAACAAAAGAACTATTTGAGTCTAGAATTTTTGCTTTAATATGAGGACCTCTTACTATAACTGAACTAAAAAAATTATCTTAGTCTTCAGATTGCTGCAAATAGCCTGAATTTCTTGCAGCAAACCAGTAGAAATAAACATTGTCGAGGAGGAAGCTCCTGTTGTGGCCAGTTACAGATATTCCTTGAAAACTGGTTTGTTGTGAATTGTGACACTTCTAACAAGAATAAGAAGGCTTTCTTCCTATTTTTTTCATTACAGAGAGGCATGTCAGACATGCCAGTGTCTTAGATTCTGATTGTATCTTGTTGCTAATTTGAGTAATTTGTATTAAAATGAATGTTTGTGCTAGAATTTCAGTAATTGAATTGCTCTTTTTTAATATTCTAACACATGTACTTGTTTCATTGTTGAAAAACCTGGAATTTGAGTATATATATTCTAGCTTGGATGTAGCAGTATTTAGTTATTCCCAATTTCTGAATCCCAGTTGTGGTTTTTGTTCTGTTTTAGGAGACAAAACACTGTCTGACTGTCAACCTTACTACCCTCCGTGTTTGGTGTTACGCCTGTAGCAAGGAAGTATTCCTGGACAGAAAATTGGGATCTCATTCTCCACTACCAAGTACAAGATTGTCTCACCAAGCACAAGGAAACAGTGTGCAGGTATTTTTTAACCCAGTGGAACAAAGGCAGCTGTAAACATTGTGTTTTCTCTTAAATGAGAGACTGACTTTTCCTCCATTCTTGTGGCTGAACTTTCTGTTAATTCCTCTCTATTTTCATAAAATTCTTTTGGCTTCACGGGCATCAGTAGTGTTCACTCTAATCTTTTTTTTCTAAGGTAAGTGTTGTCTTGGAGAAAGTTACAGTGCAATTTCTTAAGTACAATCATTTGGAATAATGCTTGTAGCTGAAAAAGGAAGTGTTATTTCTTTAGTGCATGGGAATGTGGTTACACAAACATGACAGGTAACTCGGTTAAAAGAGTCATAAGTAGAAGTACTTCTAAATAAGTAGAAGTATTTCTAAATGTGTTCTGCTTGACACATAGAGCAGTAGAAGAGAGACCATCATGCACAGGTTGAACAGAAAGATGGGCAGTTTTTCAGTCTGTGTAATAATGGAGTATAACTACTTCAAAGTTTAGTATTTAACATTAATGTAATCTGACCATTTTCTCATAAACTGCCAGCAGCTCAATTGGAATATCACCACTGGAATTTAAGAAAAAAAATCTGTTGTCTAAAAATTCTTGTCACTTGATATAAAGCTGAGTTCAGACTTCTGAATTTCTGTTCTATTATATTTAACCTTCTTTAGTCTGCCAGGGAAACAGGTATAACGTACAGAAAAATCAGTGGAACTTATGCAGTCTCTGAAGCGTTTTGTTTCGGGGTTTTATTTATGTGCTCACAAAAAGAGCCTGTCATTCAATAAATGCCTGCCTATCTACTAGTTTGTTTCTCTATTTGTACATTTCCTTTCAAGAGTTTAATTTGTCTTCATTAACTGTAGTGAGCCATCTGGTGGCACATCAGAAATACCTACACTGGCTTAGGTGATGACTCCTGCCTTAGCTCTTCTGTGCTGGCTGCTTTGTTAACCAGGGGAAAGAAATGCCATCCCTTGCTTTGTTTTGGTTCTTCAACTGTTGTTACAAAAATCATGCAGTGATCTGAAAACAAAAACATGGGGGGTTCTTGGTAAACTTTCTCGAAGTACCTGTGAAATCCTGGTGTTCTCACTTCCTATGCAGTGAGATTTCAAAATGCATTCACTTAATTTTCCAGGTTTGGATTTGTTGGTAAAATTACATGTAAGCTTAATTAAGTGAAAAAATGATCAATTAAAGTAAATATTCTTTTTCTCCTTCTAAGGATTTTAAAATACCCAGTAATCCCACCCTGAAGATTCCATTAGCAGCTGTATTTGATGACTTAGATACAGAAGTGGAAGAAGATGAATTGAAGACCAGAGGTAATAAAAGCAAAACCCCGTGCATTATTGCATGAGTATGTTTTCAAGTTTGTTTTCCAGCTGTGTTCTAATTCTCTTCTAAGGGGAACTGTTTCCTTTTCTGCTCCAACTCAGATGTTTGTTTTTAATTTCACCTTCCTTGCAGCAATCTTTCTTGCTTTCAGAGCAGAGGTTATTGCCTAGCATGTTGGAGTAATGTTCAGTACAGTTGGTATTGTAGCTGCTCTGGTTCAAGTAGGCTTTTTAAAAATCTGTTCTACTGGTTTTGCCTGCCCTAAAAGACTCCTCATTTAAATACTTTCCTGCATCTTGAATAATACTTTTCTGAGCCTGTAGTGTCCTGCTGTGGGGTTTTGGTTATTTGTTTTCTCCTTGAGGTAATTGATTTCATGCACTACCAGACTTTCTCATATCAAAGATTACCCCACTGTAATACTAAATCCAGTGTAAAGATGAAAATTAGAGTGAACAGTGAAACTAATCCCAAACAGTGAAGCTTTAATCTTTGATTTCATAAGAGAACATAATTTCTTAAAAGCTTCTAATTATTATTAGTCATTGTAAAACCTATTTGTGTATTCGATGGTAAGGAAAATATTTCCAAGTTGTATTTTTTCAGAAAAATACGCCCAGCAGATTGTCAAGCTGTTGTTTTTGAGATATCATTTCATGTTTCAAGGCAGTTTGTTTTCCATCAGTGATGACAGAAAAGTTATTTTAATTTATGCATGTGCCAGTTTTGGCTAGGCAGGAGATGGTTATCTTCGCAGTAGCTGCTGTGGGGCTGTGTTTTTGGATTTGTGCTGAGAAGACAGCTTGGTAGTGTAGAGATGTTTCAGTTATTGCTGAGCAGGGCTTAAACACAGTCAACCTTTTCTGTTTTTCACACCACCCACCAGGGAATGGGTTGGGGGTGCACCAGAAGTTGGGAGGGGACACAAGTGGGACAGCTGACCCAAGTGATCACTGGGGTAATCCATAACAAGTGGCATTCTGGGAGAGGAAGAAGGAAGATTAGGACTTTCCGAGTTAGGGGGTTTGTCTTCCCAAGTAAGAATTTTTCATGATGCTTTCCTAGAGATGGCAGAACAGCTCCCCGTCTGGGGGAAATGGTGGATGAATGCCTTGCTTTGCTTTGTGTGTACAAACAGCTTTTGCTTCACCTATTAAATTGTCTTTATCTCAACCCATGAGTTTTCTCGCTTTTATAATTCCTCCCCTCCATCCCACTATTAGGGAGGGAGGGAGTGAATGAGTGAGTGCAGCTCTAGGGAGTTGAGTTGCTGGCTGGAGTTAAACCACAGCAATGGATCTCATTTCTCCTTCACTCATCTACTAGCAGCTTTCCCTCTCCTAAGTCTACTGGCATTGGTCAGAAAACCTGCCTTGTCCCTTCTGTTGTCTGGCACACTCTTACAGGATGTGACACCACCCCACTAATTTGCCATCTGCTCTTACATCATTACACCATGTGTTCTATTCCTAGTTAGTTTCTCCAACCAATGCATGTATTTGTATATTTTTATCTCTTCTTGTATTATTAATATTTTGGGGCATGTAGCTTACACTGCAGTAGTATACAGTTAGGATGGCATTAAAGTTCCCAGTAATGATGATGTGACTTTGTTAAGACACTTATTCAAACTGAAAGAATGAAACTTCTTTAACTTTGTTTTAACTTTGCTCTTAAAATTTCTTTTGGAATGCTTTTGATGAAGCAGACATTAGACTATATCTTCACAAGAAATGAAGTCTGTTTGAAAACTTTCCTTGCAATACTACAGGCTGTGAGAGTATCTTCCTGGAATATATGCTACCTCTGAAAAAATTGAAATAAAATCAAAATCCTTTAACTGTTCCTGCTTTCCAATTTCAGTAAGAACGATTGTTCTTTTGTAGAAGAATTTGGAATGCATGTTCAGATACTGGAAGCAGGACTGTATTTCCATTCAGAGAGAAGAACATTTTGAAACTTAATTTTGAAGTCCTGTGTATCAGAAATTGGTAACTGAAGTAACTTGAGTGGTTTTCAGATGCAGAAAGATTTTATTAGTAACTTTTATTTTTCTGCCATAGACCAAAACTACCAGGATAGTTCCTATACTTCAAGAATTGCATAGTCATCACTACTGATTGCTGAATGTTTGTCAAGTTTTTAAAATTTTTTGGTTTTACTGATTCTTTGCTTAGAAATGTTACTGTTTCCTCATACAAAATCAGTTTTATTTCAAAATATTACTTTGTTAGTGTAATATTTTAGTAGCCATGAATAGCATAATTCATAATTATGGAAGGAATATACGTCAATTGTAACTTTCATGTGTGTGGAAAAAGTGACTATCTGTAGAGAAAGTAAACAGTGTGGGTTAGGAAATAAACTATGTGGGACAGTCTAAATCGAGCAATCTGTTAATAAAAATAAAGGTATATCATTGGAATAGAAAAAGACTAATTGCAGGACTAGCCTGGGATAATCACATGCTGGGCGGGTTTTGAATATTGAGTGTAATCTGATTTAGCGTGAATTTGGGACAGAAGAATAAAATCTTGAGGCTTTTGGTAATGTGATTAGTTACAAATGCAGCAGGGCAACAGGTTAACTGAATGGCTAAGTCATTAAGCTGAAGTAAAACTTCAGTGTTGATAAACCTATTTTAAATTAAAATCTGCAGGTGTCATAAACCATGAAAAGTTAGTAAGATGAAATACAATCCACTTGTCTGAAGTTTTTTTTAGTCGATCGAGATCAAAACACCTCATTACTACTTCTAGTTAGATTGGTATTCCTTTAGGAGTTCTATGTTTCTGTTAGTTGCAATTCTGCATTATAATTGGCATCCCAAATGTTCCATGAGTATTTTGATTAGTATGTATTTTTAAGGAATTATTGGATTAACAGTCTTGTATTTATTCTGTTTTTCAGGTCTAACAGGGTTAAAAAATATTGGAAACACTTGTTACATGAATGCAGCTTTACAAGCTCTTTCCAACTGGTAAGGAAAATGATGATTAATGCAATTTTATATTAGTCCAGGTGGACTTAAGGGATTTGGAGAGATGCACTACCATGAAAGAGGAGATGTATTTGTTGAATCTCAGTCTTGTATACTGCAAACTATTTATTATGGTGTATGGGCCATTCAGCTTTTTCCCTGTTTCATTCTAATGCCTCCTAAGTAAAAATATATACAGTTCTAGAAATTGGAAGAAAATCTGAAAAAACTACTGGATTTGTGGATTAGTCTTTGTATACTTTTTCCTTTGCTACAGAAGAAAGTAAAGGAAATGCATAAGAATAAACCCTAATTAAAAAAAAAAAAGAGGTATTGGGACCAGAATTCAGTTGTTACAAATAATGTATCTGGAGTATTCTGGGCTAAGTCATGGTAGAAATGATGGAATGCAAAGTCCTGTGTCATCCATGGGAATTCTAGGCAAGTTGATGAAGGAGAAATCTCCAGAATTGAAAGAGATGGAAGCAGTGTCCCAGCTGGAAAGCTCCCTGCAGCAGGAGTGGTGGGGCAGGGGCAGGTCCTGAGCAGGTGTCACACATTGTCACTGTGAGCCCAGAGGCCAAGGGCGGGCAGGGCCAGGGGCCTCGCTGAGGCTCTTTGAGGGCCAAGAGGAGAACTGAGGCAGAGCTCTCTAGAGGATAAAGTGAACAAGGCACCGTGAGGAAAGTATTCTGTTGTGATGTGCCACATTTTGGAAGTATGCTGGGAGAGAAATGGGTCCAATGTGTATGAGGGTTGTGACTTCAGAAAGGAGGGTGAACGGGGAGGAGAGAGGATGTGAGTTGGCAACACTGCATGAAGTAAGCACTGCATGAAATAAATTTAAGTATAAATTATTTGCCTACACACATCTTGTGGCACTGTTGGATTCTAGAGAAGAATTTTGTTGGGGGTGCTGTTTATGGACTAGGCTCGTGGTGATTGTTGCTGCAGTAGTACATGTGTACTTCTGTGACAGCTTGTAGGAATTGGCTTGAATTGGAATCCCATTAGACAATTCTGGTGCTTTGAGAAATGCCAGAGCACGTTTGAGGGGCAGTGTGGGTGCACTGCTGAAGTTGTCCTACCAGAAAATGTTTGATCACAGCGTTTAAGAATGTAGGAAGTGGAATTGTTCAGTTATAGAAAAGCATTATTCTTATGTTATAATCCTGTATGGATTTGTAGATTTCCTCTTGTATTTTAAGAACCTGTAAAAATTACTGTTTTCTTCTTTTTATTCAGCCCACCTTTGACACACTTTTTTCTTGACTGCGGAGGCTTAGCCCGAACTGATAAGAAACCTGCAATTTGTAAAAGTTACCTCAAGCTGATGACAGAACTCTGGCACAAAAGCAGGTATTAAATCATCTTGGTGATGAAATGATGATAAATAGATTCCAGAGTCATAAGGGATGCATTAATATGTCCTAGGTTTCTTATTTTTATTTCATGTGCTACAGAATTCCTCTTCAAAAAAAATTAGGAAGGAAAGACTGATTTTCAGGACTCAAGCACTCCTTATAACCTATTCCTTTTTATAGATACCAAAGATAGGACAAGAAATAAATTAGGCGACAGGTATTAAGCTCTTAAAAATGCTTATATTTGCCAGAAATACATCCTAGATGTTCAATGCCTTTATCAACTCTCTGTGTCCTTTATTCTGTATCAATGTTTTATTAGTTTCTCCTATTTCCTGATATGGAATATGTGTAACATCTAGCTAAGAAAATACTTCAAAATATAAATACAAAGGTAAAGAAATTGTAATTGTGCACAGAGCAAAGAGTATGGCTGATTTGTCATCTGACTGTCTGACAGGAAATTTGCCATAAAAGACCTGATACAGTCACTGTTTGGTTGGGTGACAGGTTTTTAAAAAACCGTGTAGTTAATAATTCAATGCCAATATTATGTTTTGTTAAGATTATTATTATTGGTGTTCAGTTGCAGGTAATGATATGATCCCAATAAACATAAAAAAATCCATTTAAATGCTTTCTTTTTCAGTGTTTATATATTTAAAACTTTTATTTTAGGCCTGGATCTGTTGTTCCTACTGGTTTATTTCAAGGAATTAAAACTGTTAATCCAATGTTTCGAGGCTACTCTCAACAGGTAAAACTTTCTGATGTCTTTTACATCTGCCTAAGCCATAAAGTTATCTCTTAATTAGAAATCTAATGCTTAAGATACCTTACTTCCTATATTTGCTTAAAGCAAATGTAACATAAACTTTAATGTGACTTGAATGTAGATCATCTGAAATGAAATAATTAGTAGTTAGGTCATGTTTTAGATTTATTTATATTAAATTCTCAAAAGGTCTTCAATTTAGAATAACTCCTTTTCTTTCAGGAAAATTTAAGTAGTAACATCTGAACTGCTCTTTTTTGTGAAATAATGCTGCTAATGTTTCAGCAGTCCCAGAAAACAAAATAAAGATGTTCAAAAATAAAAAAGAATATAACAGATTTTGAATATATTTGTCTACCAATGATGTTTTTTAAAAAATACACAGTATGCAGTTTCCATTTAGTATCTTGGAAAAAAGCCCCCCACCGTTTGTGTGTTATGGGAACCACAGTCTGGTACCTTGATCAATGGACAGGGATTATTGCATAGCAAAGGCATTCTTCACCTGCTGCTTCATAAAACATTCATACAGTGTGGAGCACTTCATTAAAAGCTTTAGGACTAGGTGAAAAATTTAAACCTTGTAATTAGAAAAGCTTACTAGTATCTTCTGGGAATCTGCATTTATTTAAAGCAATTTTACTGTTTCCATTATGTTTCATGTTTGTGGAGTGAAGGATTAGGACACGTTTTAATGTTCAATTGCTGCAAGTAGCTGTAAGGTCAATGTTTAAATACTAATCTTAATGTTCTGGGATCTGCTCATAAAGTGCCACCTAGATTTCTGAGAAGCAGAAATTCAGCCTTGATAACCAAAAAGAAACTGTATGGAAACTTAATACTTGCAGCTTTGTACACTGATGAAAACATGTTTTTCCATGCAGAGCAACACTTAACTAGAATGTTTTTAGGTTAGGCCTGGATCATAGCTGTGCTTTCAGCAGGTTTCATGGCAGCAATTAAAACACATCAGGGCTTTCATAACCAACACTCTCCTAGTGCCCAGCATTACAGTTGGGCAGCCATGTCCAGTCTTCAGGGAGAAAATTACATTGATCAATGAAGAGTGTTTATCTCTTAATCTGTGTCTTGATGTTTTTGGTAATTTTGGGGTTTTTTGTGAAAGGATTGCCAGCAAGTAGGCATAATGGGGGTTTTTTCATAACCCAGATCCAAACTCAGTTCTGTAAGTTGAAATTTTTAATAAAAGAAGTGTTTTGTAGTCAGCAGTTTTGAGCTTAATAAGTAATTGCTATGATGGATGGGTATGTTGAGCAGCAAAAATTACTGTTATGAACAACCAGAATACAAAAAGGAAAACAGAAGAAAATAAAAGCGGTGGTAGTTGCCAACAAGAGGCTTTTGTTTTCCTGCATGCCCGCTTTATTGGATACTTTGAATTGCCAAGGACCAGGCAGCTGTGCTGATTGATGAAATTTGGTGGCTTTTAGGATGTTTCCAAACACACATTAGACTTCTAGTAATACTTTACAGCTCTTTGTGGGAACACATTTGGGAAATCTTGTTGAGGCTTTAGAAGAAGTGTTGTTGGTGGTGTGGGGCACTGGAAGGAAAGAAAGAAAAGAAAGAAAGAAAGGCTAAGTAACATCATAGTACTTTTTAATAAAGTACTTCATACCCAGTGAAAGCAAGGCTCTGGTTGATTTTCTGGATAAGGTTTGTAAGAACTGTCTCTAGAATGTTCCATTACAAGCAGAGCTGGGGTCTGACCACACTGCTGGTACTTGTTTGAGCTACATTTATCGTTCCAATAAGCTATGGCAGCATTTTTGCAGGTGTTGTTAAAGTAATTTATTTTGGGAATTGGAGTGTTTTGGAGGAAACTTGTGTGATAAGATTACTTGTGATATGCAAGAAATATATGCAGGAAACTTGCATGGTCTGGAAATGAAAGACATTTTGAACATTAGACCCGGGACAAAGGAACTTGCTTTATTCTTCTGTAACAGCTGGCTTTCATTTTAGTTATCTGTGTCTTTTCTGATATGAATATCTTCCAGATAAAATAGAGTAATATGGTAAAACTTGTTTAAAATTCTAGGATGCACAAGAATTTTTGCGTTGTCTAATGGATTTGCTTCATGAGGAACTTAAAGAACCAGTTGTAGAACTGGAAGATGCCCAACCTATGAGTGTCGAAGAGAGTATGGAAGAAGATAAGAGCCAGTCAGACTTAAGCTTTCAGCCCTGTGAATCCTGTGGTAACTGTGACAAAACAGAAAATGACACAATTTTCAAACCTGTCTTAGAGGATCCTGCAGAAACAACCATGTTAATTCAGGATGATGATAACAACTTGGTCACATCCAAAGACTGGCAGAAAGAAAAAATGTCAAGCAACAAACTTAAACGAACAAGTTCTATGGAAGACTTGGAAAAAGACACAAACACTGCTTCAGAGACCACTGAATTTTTAAATAACCAAGGAACCGTCAAAGTACAGATACACAGCAGATTCTCAGGTAATGCATTGCTAAAGTGCAATTGAAATAGTCAAAATCTTAGCCAGAATATCTGTGGGACAGGAAATGAGTTGTAGAGTACAGTAGAGATATAGGTCAAATGGGATAGGTGGTTTTACCTGTAAACAATGTCCCTACTTAGTTAGTTTTTTCAGTTTAGGTGTTCTGAATTCAATTTCAATTCCCTTGAAATCTAACTATTTATACTGGGTAAGGTTTCAGATAACCAGAAGAGTGCGGTTTTTTCTTTGTTCTTAACTTAGAAGGAACTGAAATGGTGCTACATTCCTAAATGTCCAGTGGACTGACAGTGTGGTTAAATAAGTTCCATGACCGTTGTGTCTGTTCATTCTGCAGTAATTTTTTTCACAGACCTTGTGCAAATCTCAATTGCAGAATACATCAATGATGTTCACATGAGTGATGTATCTGCAGCCCAGACACCATCATCAGTTGAAGGAATGAACACACGCTTATCAACCAGCCCTCCAAAATCATTCCCATCATGCTCTTCACTGGCACAAGTCCACAAAAAAGGTAGAGGCCCTTTATTTTCTCCTTCCTGGTAAAAATTACTCTGTATTACAGTTTTCATTGTGTTTCTTAGGTCTTGTATAACAATGCAGTGTTGTTCCTAAGGGGGTTTTAGCCCTGTTTCTGGTAGAAAGAGGGAGTGTTATGTAAGCTGGACATGCAAGATTATTCCCTGTATTTCTGTAATGTTCTCATTCGTTTGGAGCATGAATACTATTTGCCTCTATTTTGGGAAGACAGAGTATTATTTTTAGACAACTTTATCCAGTTTGGATAGAAGAGAAAGGTATAAGAAGTTAGTACCCCCAAAGGTAATGCTCTCTAGAGAATAAACTCATTGGTTCTTCAGCAGAAGTTCAGTAAATCATCATTTTAGTCAGCAAAGGTTTGAGGAACCTTCTATACTTGTACTGTAGATAGACCTGTAAATGCTGGCTGCTTTAGGGTTGTTACTGTCCCTGCAGTGCGGAGTATTTCTTTTAGCACTGCAGCACGATGCATTTATGAGCATCCAGAATATTTAGACTTTCACTGCCTTTGCATATAAGACAGTGCTGCTTTAGGGCACGAGGAACATATATAATGGGTTTTTTCCCTGATTTGTTTCATGGTAGACTACTTGAGGCAAAGCTTGTCTTTCAGAGCATGCCTTGAAGTCATCGCATCAAATCCAAACCAAAAACTAATAAAACTTTAATATTGTGATCCTGCTTCGTTCAGTAGTCTATCCAGATAAGTTCTGAACATTCGTGTTATCTTTTTAATGCTTTATCACTGGTGTTGCATGACAGTGATTTAATGGACTTAAATCATTGACCTCCTTGGTTCGTTTGTTCAGCAGCTTTGACACTGCATCTGTACTACTGTCTCCAGTTTGGGCTTCACCATTACAGGAGGGTTTTAGACAACCTGAAGTGAGTCTGTCAGAAGAGGTACTCGGTCACTGGTGCTTGTCATGCCCAAGGACAGGTTGAGAGACCTGGGGTTTTTAAATAAGCTGCTGTTAGGCTGGACTCCAGTCCTACCTTTAGTCTGCGTTAATCCTCTGTCATCAGTGTTGTGATACAGTAACCTTGTGTGTGAGCTCTTCAGCCCAGCATGGTTTAAACTTCCCAGGAAGATCCGATCAAATTAAGTGTCAAGTAGAATGTTCCTTTTTATACCTTGGGGGATTCCTGCCAAGATAAATCCATCAAGTAGCAATGGGCTGTAGATTTCAAGACTGGCAGTTTGAGTTTTACTTACAGAGGCAAACGTTTCTGGTGGTTGTCCCCAGCTGCTTGAGGAACCCACATGAATTGCCTGTAATTACTGGCAGTAATATGATCTTGTAATTCCTCAGAAATATTTAGTAAATAGAGAACAGTGCTTGGCTCATAATTTAACTCTGAACCTGAGACTTCTAATTATATTACACAAAGCTGAAGTGTAATCAGAATCCACTGTACTTTGCCTTACTGCAGCATTTTGGTTTTGTCATTTTATAGTTTCAACGGTATCGTCACCAAAAAGGAAGAAGCGCAAGAAGTACAGGAGTGTTATCTCTGATATATTTGACGGGACCATAATAAGTTCAGTCCAGTGCTTGACTTGTGATCGGGTAAGAAGAGAAAGTTCTGGCTTTTAGTATGTTCTTTTCTTACTGCTTTATGAATATAGTCATTCTCTGGTAACTTTATATTCTTTTGTGGCAGATTTCCTCAGAAGATTGGGAATACCTGTTTTCATACTTGTTCCCTCAAATTGTAATAGTGGCTCCTATCAGCACTTGGTGTTTAGAATACCTTGTATTCATTGAGCTGAATATTTACTCAGAGCTGAAAAATAACATTTTGAGAATTGGTTTACAGCAAGGATGTAGAAAGAAGCTTGCTCTTCAACTTCATTTAGGTCTCATTAGTTTTTAATAATGTTCTGAAATTTCCTAATGGACACATGCTACTGTCCTAAGTTCTCAGGTACCTAATGTTTCTAAGAAAAGATAAGACAGTGATCTAATGTAGTGCTTTAACTGTCTTATCAGATGGGATTGAGACTAACAAAATAAAGGTCTTTCAAAAAATCCTAGTAAAGACACTAACTTTTGCAATGATAAGAATCATTAACTGCTCTTGGAAGTTGTCCATTACTGCAAGAGGAGATGCAACATAGGAAAGAAGAGTTGATATTTTTTTTTTCTGTACTATTTGCTCAGAGGATTACTTGGAACAGCACACGTGATCATTTTAAAAAAAAAGTTAGTTACCTAAATATGTCTAGTGGACTGCTTTAGTTTAAAAGCAATAGTATCAAATACTGGATATCCAAATCTTTATATTGGAGACAGCTTTCTCAACATAAGGCTTAAACCTAACCCTGGTGTATTTGCATGCCTTTAATACTTGTCTTGGTTTTGATCTAAGTATACAAGGACCTCAAGGTAATCTGGTGAACAAGTTCAAAAAACAAACAAGAATTTCTAAAATGTGTTTCATGTTTGACTCTGTGACTATGTGATCACTAAACGAAGCACAGGAGCAAGAAAATGCACAGATGGCTCTCCCTTGCAGCAAGTCCAGTTACATCAGGTCAAGATAATGTCAGAGTAAAATACTGTGGAAACAATGGACTGAAACTTTCTGAAACTATTTTATGTAACACAGCCTAAGGCAAAAATCACGGTGCTTTGTATGACTGATATGAAGACAAATAATAATGACCTAAAAAAATATTTCAGTGATAACAATGTTCAAGTTCATTCTGAAATGTTATTTTTTGGTTCCTCTTTTTTAGAAAATGAGTTTTTATTAATGTACTTTTTAATAATTAATTTCCTACCTAGTGGAATTTTCTGTTATGCAGTGACTTGGTAGTTACTAGTGAATTTTACAGAATTCAGTTTAATTACCGTTTCTCTTCAAGATTAACTCCATTGTGTTTCCTTTATTTTCTTCCTTAGCTGTCTGTAACCCTGGAGACTTTTCAGGATCTGTCCTTGCCTATTCCAGGTAAGGAAGATCTTGCTAAACTCCATTCTGCAAGTCATCAGACATCTCTAGTCAAGGCAGGGTCCTGTGGAGAAGCATATGCCCCCCAGGGATGGATAGCCTTTTTTATGGAATACTTCAAAAGGTAAATAATATTTATCTTGTTTGATTTAATTATCTATTTTGAAATTCTAGTTTCTGCTCTTCTGGCAGAACATTTGTTGGTTTTCTTTCTTTTCTGTCAATGATGTTTCAGGTTTGTTGTCTCATGTGTTCCTAGCTGGTTTTGGGGTCCAGTTGTAACCTTACAAGATTGTCTTGCTGCCTTTTTCGCCAGAGATGAGCTCAAGGGTAAGAGGTTAATTACCTGAACATGTTTCTTCTGTGCTGTTTTTCCTCCTGTCACAATGAGATGATCAATCATCTTCGTAGCTTAATGCAGTTAAGCAGAGGCCACCTGTTAAAGTGTTATACAGTCAATTCTTGTTCTTTTGGGATCATTCATTTCAGAAAGGTAAGCTTCTCATTCAACTGAGTATTTGAGATAAATGCCTATGAAAGCTGCTTTAGAAATGTCAAGTCAGTCTGAATTTGGTTTAGTGAAATTGTATCAACTGAAGGCTCATAAAAAATTCAAACCCACTGTATTAATATTCATTCTCATAACCTCAATTTGGTCATAGTAAATTATTTCCCTTTTAAATTATATAGCATCATCTCTTCAGATTATACTGCACTGCTTCACAGTTGAAGACATAAAACCTAAGAACCCTTCCTGTAGTTGCTATGTCAACACTATTATGACTGTTAAATATTGAATGCAACGTGAAGATAAATTCCCTTGAAACTTCTTTCTATCAAATGTACACACTTAAAGGATAACTGTTCAGATTTGGAGAATAATGGCTGGTTTTTGTCTCCCTGATGTTTGCAGGTGATAACATGTACAGCTGTGGAAGATGTAAAAAGTAAGCTGGCTTTTACCTTTGTTTCACTTTGTCTTCATTTGAGGTTTTACTGCTTCTATTAGTCAAGAGACATTTATTTCTGCTGGGTGTGTCCCAGTATTGTTCATCTTTTGATATGACCCTGTGTTCTGACTGTCAGAAATTCAGTATTCCCAAGGTGCAGGAGTCAGGAAGCACTGATTTACCCTACCACATGTGCTTAGTTCTTTCTCATGCATTTGCAATTTAGATGTAAATTGGTTTTGTTTGACAAAATAAAAGCTCTTAGCTCTCTCTAATACTAGCAGCTTTCTCCTGATATGCAGTAGGTCACTGAGGTGTGTTAGATAAACAAACTATGGCTTTAAATACTGAAGAACCAAGAAACAGAAGTATTCTGAAGACTGCTTAAAGCCCTTTCTGGTGCAGGAGTGTTATTTCTTCTTGTATGTGCTGTAGATAATTTCTTTTTTGTCTTTTGCTGGATTTCAGCTTTCATGAAGCTTCAAGTTCTTTCCTCTGCATTAAGAGAAACTAGTTAGCTGGTTGGGGCTTGATTGTACTTGCTGTTTCGAGTTTTTCAACAATACAGGTCTTGTCTTATGAACCATCATTGTTGGTATCATTTTGGCTACTCCATGTCTAGTCTACATTCCAGAAATATTTTGGGTTTACTAATGCAATGCTCAGCTTAGGCTTTTGCTGATCTAGTACAATAAATTAAAACCTTTTCAGAATTAATTGTTGGTTGTTTTGCTTTGGTTTTTCCCTTGCCTAGGTTAAGAAATGGAGTGAAATTCTGCAAAGTGCAAAAATTTCCTGAGGTACTGTTACAATATGTACTTTAAAGCACTTTTTCTGCATTATTAAGAATGTGGTAAGACTGAGTTGCATGGATTAAGTTGTGTTTATAATGCTTTATGATGAAAGTCTACCTTCATACTGGCATTTGTTTAAGAATGTGAGCAACGTGATTGTTCACCCTTTTAGAAAATGAGTCTTGTACATGACAAGGACAGGAATGGGATTTTCCTATGTTATTACTGTTGGTCTGCAGACAGTGACGACATTCCTATTCTGTGTTATTATATATACACTACTGTTTATATTGTAGGTCATAGAATTGAACACCACAGCCAGACTGGAAAGCTTTTATATAAGTAACATTTGTAATTTACATTTAAAAAGTAATCCAGTCTTACATTTCAAAGCATGGCTTGATATCTTCAATAATCAGGAAGAAAGTTGATGTCGCTCATTACAAGATTGTGCAACATGTGCATTGAGAAAGAGAAAAGGTACATTTTTCAGTGCTGCATCAATGTTAGTAGCCACAGCTGATTAAAACACTGAGCTTGTGAATATGCTTCAGGTCACAGGGAAAACGATTCTTTTTGGGAAAAGGAAAAGATGGCACATGCAGTTTAGGTGTTTAATATCAAATTGCATGTGTAGTTCTTGACTGAATCTGTCGCTCCTTCTTACAGATTCTGTGCATTCACCTTAAAAGATTTAGACATGAACTCATGTTTTCCACAAAAATTGGGACCCACGTGTCCTTTCCCTTGGAAGGCCTTGACCTTCAGCCTTTCCTTGCGAAGGACAGTCCAGCTCAAATCGTGACTTACGATCTGCTGTCTGTCATCTGCCACCACGGAACTGCCAGCAGTGAGTATGAGCTTGAATGTTTTATCTGTGCAGTTGGTACATCAGCACTTTTCTTCAAGGATGGTAACTATATACTGAGGGGTAAATAGATAAACAGTGGTAATTAGAATGTGAGAGATGAATGCTGCGATTTTTACTTTGACCCAAAAGATTTAAGGCTTGCTTTGAATTTATATAGAATACCTAAATAAAATTGAAGATGGAAAAAAGTGAACAGATCCAAGAATATTAAGTAAGAAAACTATTGAACAACATAAATGTACAAATAATGTTGCCAGCAGATGACCAGTTAGTTGATCAGCTGCTCTTGTTCATGTCAGTGTATGCCTTTGTGTGCCTTAATTTTTGGAAGCTCTTTGCAAAGCACCACAAAGATGTCAGTCATTTTTTTAAAATATGTTCTCTTGGATGATCACTGCCATTTAACCCCAAAACAGTTGGTAGCTGCTATTTGTGGGTAGTGATGAGTAGCTGAATAAACATCTTATTGCTGTATGTCGAGGTCATTTCTGCCTAGATGATTTCAGTATTTATAAGATTTGGAAAATAGGAGAAATAAACGTTTTAAGCCAGAAACTTCAAAGATTTTTATAGAAGTTACCCCATCATGCTTCTCAAACTTAAAGTATCCATTGTTTGAATTTTTCCTCCTTTTTATTTTAGTGCTTGCTAACTGGTGCTTCACATAACCAGTTTAGCAGATCTTTGATTATTTACTTACTAGCAGTTAAATATATATTTAAAATAGTAATAATTTAAAATATGTTATGAATAGTCTTTGAAACACAGTTAGTTATGGTTGTGATATGTAGCTGTTCTATATCTGTGTTACTTTCCATTATAAAGAATACAAAGATTTGAAAAATGTTTGTTGTGGGAGCTGATGAAGGTAAGTTGTTGAGACAAATGTCATGGTTCAGGACTATATTAAACAACCTGTTGCTTGAAGAGTGCAGGAATGTGCTGAAAGTAATGTTCAACTTACCACTGGCTTACAGAAATTCAGAGAAAAAGCTGATGTTGAGTTTGACAGAAGTTAATTTCAAAGTCATATCTACTAATGGTTCTGTTTCTCCTATTTAAGACTTGAGGGGGGTTTTTTTAGGACTTACTTCCTTTTCATGTGTTGCAGAGTAAAATGGGCATCTCTAGACATTCTGATAACTCTTGCTTCCTGCACCCTAGGTGGACATTACATAGCTTATTGTCGCAACAATTTAAATAATTTATGGTATGAATTTGATGATCAGAGTGTCACAGAAGTATCAGAATCCACAGTGCAAAATGCAGAAGCTTATGTTCTCTTCTACAGGTAAGACATTGGAAGTATAATCATACCCCTATAAGTCTATGTATGTAAATAACCTTTTAAGCAGTTGGGCAGCCTTCAGAATTAGCTGCCCCATGAGAATTTTAATGGAAGAATTTGACCAACGAGAAAAGCCTATGCTGGAGAAAAACTTTATCCTTCAGTTATGTTCTTAACACTTGCTCTGTCAGAGCTAAAGTGTTTTTATTAAAATGAAATCTGCATAGTAAGAGAACTTAAAGCAACAGTTAAGAACCTCTCTTATTCTCAAATAGAAGAAGGTAATTCTGCACATGGGGAGGTTTGCACACAGGTTTTTACTGTTAGAGCTCTAGCTGGAATTGTCCAAAGTCTCTATCAGATGGGATGCAGGACAGCAGCTGTTTGACTGTTGTAATTTAATCCATTATATTATCCATTTTATTATACATTTAATTTAATTCTATTCATACACTATTCTCTTCCTGAGAATTGAAATGAAAGGTGAGAGAAGTCATGTTGTTATCATCTTCAGTCTAGGAAACTTCTGTGCTTGAGATAATAAAGGCAACTCAGTGTTAAGATTTTAAATTTCTGGTACTAAGATCAAATTTCCACTAAAAGTTGGCTGCAGAATACATTGTGTCAGAGTTGCATAAAAAGAGATGTGTTCTGAGAATGTTTGAACTTTCATTAGGAGCACTCCCACCTGCCACCCCCACCTGTTCAAGCTGAGCCCATGGGTCTCACTTAGTATGCCATGTAAAAGGAATTTGGAAACCACGCTGTATTGCCAAGAGAGAACACTCTGTCTTTGATTGTGGGTTAACATATCCAAATAAATAAGAAAAGAATAGCGTTAATAAAATATGGCTTTAAAAAAAGAATATATCCACAAAAGACAACTACTGGCTTGGAGAAGAGAGATTCTATTCCATCTAAAATGGGAGAGCAGAGTTACTTCTCATTTACAGTGAGAAAAGTAGGGAGGATACAGGAAAGGTGGGGGAATTACCTGATCTGCTTACTGTGTAACCCTACTTGTGAAGGTAAACAAGGAACACCTGGCCAAGGAGTGTGGCTTGTAAAGCTTTATCTCAGGCCCTGCAGAGAGGAACTGAGCAGGCGGGCACCACCCTTGGTGCTGCTGCACCTCTGCAGCACAGTTGGCTTCTGTCTTGCAGCCCCACTGTTTGCTTTCTTAGGCTGTGTAAACTGGGAAGCACAGACAAGGCCCAGGTAATTTACTTGAAGGCAGAGTTTTCTTTTCACAAGATGAGTTATCTGCACTCTACACAGGGACCTGTGTTTATTTAATGATTTTTGTTTCTGTAATAGAAAGAGCAGTGAAGAAGCACAAAGAGAGAGACGGAGGATATCAGGGCTACTGAATATGATGGAACCAAGTCTTCTGCAGTTCTATGTTTCCAGGCAGTGGTTAAATAAATTCAAGACATTTGCAGAGCCAGGACCAATTTCAAATAATGACTTTCTCTGTATGCATGGAGGTGAGACTGTAACTGTGAATCATTTAAAAACAATTTGTCAACTTCTAGCTATAACAGTTGTGTATATTTATTTTAATTAAAACAGTTTGACTATTCTAAGTTCATATTATGACTTCTTTGGTAAATTATAACTTCTAAGTAAATTCTTTCATATTTTAGTAGTTGGCTAATTAGAAATGATACTGTGTGAAGTTATCTCTTTTTTTCTTTTCTCTGCACATTTGATTTTGTTTATAAATTTTCTTGATTCTTAAAGAGGAACAGTTTCTCTTATCTCTTTGCTTCTTAGATGTGTATATTCACATTTGAAAAAATCCTGTCACTGTATTATCATCCTTAATACTTTCATCTGCAAATTGAAATGGTTTTTTCAGCTTGAGGCTATAAGCAGTGAGAAGGTTTGAAAGCTGCTGTGGAAGAAATTGATCTGATGCAGAGTATCCAGTGCATAGCAGTGTGAAAATCAAGTAGTAATTCTGTCTATTTGGTATAGGAGCATAAAAATTTTACCTGGTGCTATATGTTAAAAAAAAAAAAGAACATTATAGTAAGGAAGGCACATTTGGGGAAATACCCATATTTGAGTGCTAACGTTGCAAGAAATCGTTACTATGTAGTACCTATTTTCTAATAAAAAATACAATTGCATTAGATTGGAAGATGGAGGTGCTGCCCTGTTGCTGAGGCAAAATGTTAACACAGGATGACCGTGTCCCTGTAGCCATCTGCAGGGTACCTGTGAGCCCTTTGGCTTTCCCTCTGCAGGGCTGCAGTAGATGTATGAGTACCCAAGTACTCAATTTTCCCTGTTTCCAACAATTCCTGCATAGTCCACTGTTGTTTGCCATGTGCTTTGGCTCAACACTGATAATTCTGCCAGCCCCTCCATTTCTGCCTTCCTCAAAATTTCTCTGCTTTCAAGTATTCATGTTGTTTGAAGTAATTCCAAAAGGTCTGCAGCAAATAAGTGAATTTTGAATAGACCGTCTGTTAGTGTTTATGTGCATAATCAAGATATTAATCATCCTGACATTCTAACTGTATACCTTAATAAGCTTTTTGAAATAATTTTGTAAAATGGATTCTAGCCCTTTAAGTTTAGCCATTCATACAGTTAGTTTGTTTCTGCTTTTTATGAGCTTTTCAGTCTCACGGAAGACTAAAATCAGAGTGGTGTCTCTAAATACAGTGATAGATTATACCTTTGTAAAACTTATTCCATAAAATTTCTCTGAATTCATTGAAAGGTTCTATTTTTTTATTTATTTAGGGACTTCTAACATAGTCTCCTCCCCTCCCTAAAATCCACAAGTGTTTTTTTATTGTTTGGGTGTTTGACTTGTTTTTATTCCTTCTGCAGGTGTTCCTCCACACAAAGCTAACTTCATAGAGGACCTCGTTGTAATGCTACCTCAGAATATATGGGATAATCTGTATAGCAGGTAAGTGTTGAACTGTAATTGGAAAAAAATCCAGTGACACAGTTTGAGAGCCAAGCAGCAACATCAGACTTTAGAATTAGTGGCTCAGGAAAAAGACAGCCTTCTGGGCACACAGCTGACTGAAGAGACTGCAAACAGCCAATTTATATCATTTTCTTGTGCAAAGTAAAAGACTGCATAGAGTAGTGTGTTATTGGGGCAGTACTTCAATATTAAACCAATAAACACGTATGGTATGTATGAAATAACACAAAGTAGGTCAGCAAAAGTATGCTTTGCCGAGGTTTTTTGAAAGAGCTCTCTGTATCAGCTTCCTGTTCTCTTGTTGGCTGGAGACAGCTTTTCTTTTTATGTTGGCTTTGAATCCATAGCCTCAGCTGCCAGTACTGCTTCAAAATATCTTAAATCTGAGTGTTCTGTGTTACTGCCCCACACTTTAATGTCAGTCAGGCTTGAGTGCTTGCTTACAAAGGAGGAATTCTTACAAGCTATGCCTTATTCTAAAGTAACAAAAAGCTGCAGCAGAGCTTTGCTGGTGGCTTTCAACACTGTATTGTACTTGCATTAAATACTTTTAGCTGTTAATTTCCTGCCACCTAAACAATACATCTGAGGGTTTGGGGAGTTTTTTATTGATGTTTTAAAGTTTTGGTGCACACAAGTAAAAAATAAATACAATGCTATTTCCAGTTTATTTCCCTTTTCCTATATGTACTGTATTTTTCTTCCATTATCCATTTTCTGTATGCAAAGACTTCCATGGATAGTTTCACACAAGGAAAACATGAGGGAAGGGTCAAGAATAACCTATTAAGAACAAAAACAATAAATAAGTTTAGAGGCTGGGGTCAGGGAGGTAGCAAAGCTGATGAAGAGTCTGCAGTGGGATGGAGGAACATGTTTAAGACAGCACAGGCTGGAATTTCCATAGGTGGTTTCTTAAAGGCCTTTGGTAGAATCACACCTGGTGTATATGTAACAACACTCACTGCCATGTTCTAACCATACTAACTCCTTCTGAAGTCTGTGATGCAGCTGAGTTTGAGATGGTTTGTACTGGCACGAGGCAGCCAGAACTTGCAAGATGGTCTCAGGATGGAGAACAGAATATTACTAGGAAAATAAACTATGGCTTTTTAGGATCACTGTGACTGGCATGTGCCAGCCTTCTGTTCATACTGACATTTTCCCTGTCTACAGGTCCATGATCATTTTACATGATATTTTCCTCGAGGCTGATTTGGGTTTTTTTTACTTTCACTGCAGATATGGAGGAGGACCAGCTGTTAACCATCTGTATGTTTGTCACACCTGCCAGATAGAGTCTGAAAGAATTGAAAAAAGAAGGAAAAATGAATTGGAAATGTTTATACGGGTAAAAAGGGAAACACTTATCCATTCTGCTACTGGCCAACACCTGATATTCATGACTAGACCCAAGGGATTACTAGGATGCACAAGGGATTCCTGTAACAAATCACTTCATTAAATACCTCTGTCCCTATATACCACTCCATCTCTTGTAATGGCAGCAGTAATGTTCTTGTGAAATCCCAGATAACTGCTTATAGAAAAATGTATTTAGAGAAAAATTTTGATGTGTTTCTTGAATTACTTTTTTATAGTATGGAAACAGCCACGTGACCAACTTTTCTTTATACACTGCCAGTGGTTTGTTCTATGCAGTCTGATAAGGTTTAAGTGCAATAATTTACTAAGTGCAATAACACTGTGCCAAGAAAAATTTAATGATAATCATTAGTTATAATTTAAAAAAAAGTCATTAGAAACATAAACAAATGTAAGTAATTCAATGTGAAGTAAATATGTTAATATTGCAGTGAATCTGTAAAATTTATATCAAGGAGCTCCTGTATTTTCCCTGGGTTAGAGAAGTATATGCTTGAGTCTGAAAGTAAATAACTAGTGAAAATGATTTTGAAGTTATTAAATGAAAAATGTGTTTTGAAGTTTTCAGTGAAAATAAATGCAGAGACATTGGAGTCCCATTCCTGGTATCTCAGCTCATGTAGGAAGAAAAATAGAACTGACTCTGTTTTTGCAGTTCTGTTTGTCCTTTAATCACACTTTGGAGATTGTCAGCTTTCCCATGATTTTTTGAAATTTTTAGAAATTTTCATTACTCTGGATTAGCATTGGTTAGTAATTGTTATTAATGACGTTGAGTCAACTCCATTTGCTTTTGGAGTCAGTATCTTTCCAGTAAAAGCAGTGATTATATAGGCACCATTGTGCAAGTATTGTTACTGGTTAGCTCACAGAAAATTCTATTGTCCTCTATAAAGATGGCTTTAGGGAATGATTGCAACACTCTTATGAAACCTTAAGTTGTGTTGATGCTTTAGGTTTACGACTTCAAAGGGGAAGTGTAGTTGTATTATTACAGAGCTAAAAAGATCATGGTTTAAAGGTTTAAGTGACATTTTGCTTGTTTCTTCCTAATGTTGTAAAAAGATCCATAAATCATGAAAAGTCCCAATGTATTAGTTCACTGTACCTTCCTTGGAATTGTACTGCCATCTGCTCAAAATACTTGAGGAAAAACAAACACAGGTGAAGATACATTTCATCACACAAAGAACTTTCCATAAAAGTATGGAAAATTTTTCAAAATACTACTTTATTTTATTTTACAAAAATAAGGTCTCTGCATTTTTTGCTACTTAAAAGTTCAGTCTTCACAGTAATTATCTATTAGTGTTTGATGAGTAAGCACTTATGCTTAAGAAGAACTTGCTGCTGTTTTCAGGAAATATAATTTCTCAACTAAATAGTAAATCACCTTTTAATATGGAGGCTACCACTCCATCAGAATCTCATCTTGGGTATTCACCAGGTGTTGACTGTTTTTATGGTCAGCGGTTCTTGAAAATGTTCCAGTGTAATGTTACAGTGTTAATAGTTACAGTGGTTCAAAGAATTCAGTAGTTTAAAGGAATAAAAGGGTAGAAAAACACAGATTTTTTTTTTTCCTTGTAGCTTAATAGAGCATTCCAGGAAGAAGAATCTCCATCAACATTTTACTGCATCAGCATGCACTGGTTCAGAGAATGGGAAGGATTTGTAAAGGGTAAAGACAGTGGTAAGTTGTGCCCCGTAGTAGTCTTCTGTTGTATTGTTGTTTGTTTCTGCTTTGGTAGAAGACTGTAGGAAGGACAGATAGCAAAGACAATGAAAGCTTTTAAACATCTAAGTCACAGGTTTTAAAGGTTACAAATACATCCAGGATACAGAACATAGTGAAATAATTCACAGCAATGGGATAATGGGATAGTGTTGGAAAGAATGTTGCTTGTTTGCAGGATGTTTGCTGTTAGCAGCAGCAGGAAAGTTGGATTTTGTTGATAAATGATAGATGGTGCTGCAGCTTCTGGAGGAAAGGTAACCTCTAATCTAAACTCAGAAACCTCAGTAACAACTGTACTAATGTCAGTTTAGCTGACTTCAGACGCCTCTAAAGTTTTAAAATGGAAAGTGATAAAATGTTCTACAGTCTTATCAGAGTCTGCTCTAGGATAGCTTTGGTAAGGGTAAGAATTAGGATTAATTTGTGGTTTATGTTGCTTGAAGACTTAACTGTGATCATGAATGCTTTGGAAAACTCACTCCTAATTAAAAATGTGATTAGCTTTTAACTACTTAGAATGTACTGTTAAGTAGTACAAGAACAAGCAGTAAACAAATGAGCTGTTTTTCCTTCCCTTTGGAAATAAAACCTCCAACCTGCTGTTTGTTTTCAGCTCTCCCAATTTTAATAATTTTTCTGTTGCACTAGATCCTCCTGGCCCCATTGATAATGCTAAGATTGCAGTAACAAAATGTGGCAGTGCTGTGCTAAAACAAGGTAGGTGTCAATATTGCTGCAGCTTTGTGCCCATTAATGCATTTTCTGAAGTTTGGAAAATTTATGATTTTTAAAAAAATTATTTATTGTAACCATAAAATGAATGGCAGTTTCTAATGAATCTGTGTTGTGCCCATTTTTGGGGAATCATTTTGTTCTTAAAATGAAGAATTAGTATCTGTAATAGACTAATCCAAGTGAAGTTGAGAGTGTAGGAGGTGCAGAGTAACTTGACAATGGTGAAAGTGTGCTTTGGCTTTGTATCAGTTTGTTTGATGGGGGTTTTCTTAACAAAATTGGGAGACTGTTCTATATCTGTATGTAGTTATTTGAATCTTGAAACCTAATTTGAATAGAAAAACATCTACTCACAGAGGGAGAAAACCACTGTAAATAAAATCTGTTGCTCATTTTTCTGCAAGTCATTTGATGCTGTACATTGCACATTAGAGAAGTTTTTGCAAAGATACAGATTTCTTCGTTATTCTTCAGAGTTAAACACAACATACCATTTATTTGGAATTCATAGGTACAGAGGAAAACATTCTTATATGACCTGCTTTAGGAAGTCTTTAGACTTTCTAGGAAGCTTTAAATTCATTGCAGCTTAGCCTAAAAGACGAATTTGCATCAATAAGATTTAATAAGATTAACATTTATTTAACTGGGGGTTTTTTCCCAATTTTGCTTAATGCTTTAGCATACACTGGATGTACCTATAAACCTGCCATAAACCTCACCAACTGTAGAATGCCAAGAGTTTATTTTGAAAACAATGAGTTTTGGCACTCCTGAGTGCCACTCCTTTAGTGCATTTTAATGATTTAAGTGCTGATGATAGAATTCAAGTACAAGGTATAAAGCCTGATAAAATTTAAAAATCACTTTATAGGCAGTAATTGATAGCACATTAGCCAGTTGTTGGTTTACTTTCAGCTACATTGGTACAAATTAGAACTCAGGTAGAAATAAGGTGAATAGGATGTGGAAAATTTGTCGTGTGAGTTGTAAGAGGTGGGAACACCACTAAATAGTGTCCAGGACTACATATTTCTATGATCCAGTGCCTGAGTTCACTGTGCCTGTTGAGTTTAACCTGACTGGCTGCAATCTCGATAAGGCAGTGAAGATCTCTCTACTCCTGTGCCTGCAGAGATGGAGTTGTTTCTTGAGACCCTCAATGTGAAAGAGTAAAACTGAGGCATAACATCATTAGTACTGGCGTGGGATCTGTTTGATGAATTCCAAGTGAAGCTTTGTATAGTTGAGTTACTGTAGGTAAACAAAAGTGGAGCTCTTTGTACCCTTCCCTATTAGAAACTCTTAACAGGTAAAGTACAACAGTAGGCACCACTGCAGCAGGTGATGAGGACAGAAAAATACAGGAGGCAGGGGGAGAAGTCCTGTGCTTATAGTGCTGATTTCCTTTTTTTAAGTGTGAGGGTGCTGAAACAAGGCTTAACAAGACAAATTAAGTGTCTAGTAAGGATATCAGGGGAAACATCCTGTCAGGCAGGGTTTTGATTTGCTAAAAGAAGAGGAGGCTTATTCTGGTAGAACAGAAATGTGACTTCTCCGCATGGGTTAATAAGAAGAAATCACTCAGTATCAGACAGGATCCTTGTATTGAAACCTAGAGGGGAGATGTGCTGATGCATCTTGTGTTTGCCACTGTAAAAAGTTGTGGAAAATCAGAAATGCTTGTTGGATTCTGACTTGAGACAGGAGACAGACCTCTAAGCCGGAGCCATGGAATCATAAGCAAAGACTTGAGTCAGTGAATGAAATCAGGCTGACCCACAGGAGCACTGCTGGAGCTGTTATTATCCTAATAATAGTTCTTTCTCTCTGGGAATTTCACTGTGCTTCTCATACTTTTATTCTTTACTATCAATATTAATTTCTCTGATGAAACAAGAATTTTGAGTCCTTGAACTTCACTGTGTAATTGATGTGACTGCATGTCTTTAGAATAATATGAATCACTGTTTCCTGATTACCAAGGGTTACTGGCTGTCAGCTTGATTGGTAGATATTGGTAGATATTAGATAAGATGTTTATCATAGAATTTTCATATATTTTCTGCAAGTACTGCATAATTTAGAGCAGGTAGTTGTAAGAATCAAGAAATATGAAACTAACACAACATAGGTAATTTGGTTTGGCAGCTGGTGCAAGATAAAGCAAAAATGAAGGTTATAGTGTTAAATTTGGATCTGAATTCTTACAGTTTTAAATTTTAATCTGGATTTTTTTCCTTTTCATATCTGTTTTGGATTTAAATCATTAAAGAATTATTTTAAATAGTAATTAAATTTTTAAAATTTTTCAGGTGCAGATTCTGGACAAATATCAGAAGAAACGTGGAATTTTCTTCAGTCAATCTATGGTGGAGGTCCAGAGATTATACTCAGACCACCTGTTCCTCCCGTAGAACCTGATATATTGCAAACAGAAGAGAAGATTGAATTAGAAACTCATGGTCTGTAGCTACTGAGAAAAAGATGGACTTGTAAGGAATCCAGCTTCCTTACAAAATGCCCAAAACACATTCCTAAAAGTTTTATTCTCTTATGTCTGTTGGAGGCACAGCTCACTGGGCATTACATTAACTACAGAATAGTAAGTTGAAATATGTATTGCAATTTGTTTCAATAGCGGCTGTTTCTCTGTTTTGGAAGGCATGTGGTTTGTACATTTTGGAATGTTTGGTCAATGGGAAAAATGTAATTTCTGAATTTTTTGCTAAAAGTTAAAATCCTATTATATCCTTTGACTTGAAAAACAGGGACAAATTTTAGAGATGTTCAGTAACCCTTCTGATTCCTGATTGGGCTCTGATATCTACAAACTTTTGCCTGTCTTAATTGTACAGTCTTGACAAGCCTAGGTATGTGAGGAGTATATTTTAAATGGACTGTAATGAAAGATAAAGAAAAAGGATTTTCATTTCCTAAATGCTCAGGAAAATAATTGTCTCTTACTTTGCACTGTAAGTATATGAAATGGGTAGGATATAACATCCAAATACTTATTGTATTTGAGTGGCTCAAACATTAGGGTAGACTGAACAATGTTTTAGTCAGCAAATGTCATAACTTATTACTACTAAATTTTACATCTTATTATAGTCTTCTGTAACTCTATAAACCTGGCTAGTGTCTTTAATAGTATATGTGGCAAAAAAGATTTAGTCTTCTCTAGGGTAACATTTGAGAGCATGAAGTGTGAAATGTAAAATTATTATGGACATGAGTGATACAAATTTCAGAAAATTAGATTGTCTGGTCTCTTGAATTACATTCATAAGCATTTATATTTGAAGGATTTTATTGTATTGTTAAAATTTTTCATTGGCATGATGACCTTTAATGTCAGAAGCTGGATAAAATGTATATATTGCAAAACTTTATTGAATGATTCATACTGGAATGCAGAATGACACTTGCTCATGTTTTTGCCTGATATTGTTACCAAATAAGCAGCATTATTCAAGACTGGCTCAATAAAAAAACCCAAAATTAACTGTGGAGTAGGCGGGGGGAGCTTTCCTAAATGTTTTTCTTTTATTATATAAATACAAAAACTTTTGAAGTAATGCTGAGGTAAAACTGCTCTCACACCCATACAATTACAATATTTGACCATTTTAAGTTTAGACAATGATGTTGACAGTTCTAGCTCCAAAGTAAGAAAATGCTGACATAATATTCCTCTGAATAATTTTATATGAAATTCAAAAACGTATTAATTTGTAGGACTTCATGCTATTCTAGTTTAAAAGTCACCTATAACAGCCTTAGAGAAAATGTAAAACCATAAGTATTTGTAAATGTTATTTTATATTAGTAGATAAAGCAACTTGAAGCTAATTTCGTGTTACCTCTGTAATGCATCAAGTGCTTACTACTGACTTGTCTGACTGATTCAGGTAAAGTTAACTTGCTTAGGAAGGGTCATTAGGAACTCGCTGATGTTGGCCTGTGAACTACTGTCTGTTTTAAAGTCTATTTAAAGTCTTTTTTTTTGCTAAGGTTTTCTAGTTTTCTTTTATTTAAGGTTCTTTAACATA
Source organism: Cyanoderma ruficeps (assembly GCA_008694505.1). NCBI lineage: Eukaryota > Metazoa > Chordata > Aves > Passeriformes > Timaliidae > Cyanoderma > Cyanoderma ruficeps. The sequence continues at coordinate 14,473,825 of VZDJ01001247.1, forward strand.
CTAAAGCTAAAGAACAATGAATTGAAGAATTTTTCTTACACGATGTTCTAAATTGGAAATTTAGGAAGTATTTTCTTGTTCCTGTTAAAGCACAGTACAGTGATCAAGTTTATGAATTTATTCAATGTTTTCGTTAATAGTCTGGATGGTAGAACAGCCTGGCCCCGTAAAATTAGCAGGGGAGAAATGGATTTGAGTGTTAGGGGCATCAACTTGTCAGGGAATGAAGTAATTCTGTGCTGAATACTCTGGGTATTACAGCAGATCAGACTAAGAGTTAAAACCCAGTGATTCCAAAACAAAACCTGTTCTGGGTAATAGTAACAAAAGCATCAGATGTGAGGCACAGGAGGTGATTATTCTGCTCTACTTGGTGCCGTGCCTGTTGTAAAATCTCATCTGTACTCTGCCCAATTTTGAATGCTATGCGATGATAAATACAAATTGAGGTTATTTTAGGGAAAGCAAAAAGAGTCAGTGTTGAAAAGAAGTCATTTTCTCCCTTAAAAGAATGCTGAAAATGCAAGACTTCCAATGTGTAAATGATTGCTGGATAATACTGAACAATTTTTTTCTGAGATAAGCAAAGATATTTGCCTCAGCTTTAGCAGTGGGGCCTTGTGCTGGGTTTAGGAAGCTTATTTCAGAAATCCAGAAGTCTTCTAGTCAGTCTTTTCTACTGGGTGTCTGGGAATCCATAGTCAAACATAATCTGTCATGCACACAGACCAGTAAGGAGACACTTTATGGCAGCAGAGTTTGTGAAATGCTTTTGTCACTGTGGAAAAAGGCATTTTCACACTGGAGCTCTTCGACATACTTAGAAAAAACCCAACCCCTGAGTTTGCAGAGATAGATAGATGTGTTTTAAGACAGTTCCAAAGGGATGACTGTCTTGCTTCTAGCCTTTTGAAAGCTCTGCAAGGAATATTATGTCACAGAAATGGAAGTAGTCTTTTAAAGGAAGGCAGTGTGGGAGAACTCCAGATGGAGGGTTTGTGTATGCTGGAGGGAAGGCAATAATTCAGAGAATAGGTAAAGGAGAGGCCTTTACTGGGAAAAGCTGTCATGATTCACAGCAAAGAAAGAATGCATCTCAGGAAGGGCCTGTGGAAATTATTTTTTCCATACACCTTTCACCAGACTATTTGGATTCTTTGTTCATTTGTTTCCAGTTGAGGAAACACAGCAGTGTGTTTGGGTGCCAGAGAAACGGTCACTTCAAGAAGGGAAAAATCCAGTGGACTCCCTTGTTGTAGGCCTGGAAATCTAGATATGAGCTGTTACAAGCCTGCAGTTCAGTCTGATAGCTTTAATCCTCTCTTCTGGGGAAAAGTGCGTGGTGGGTGTCAGGGACTAAGCAGCTCAAAATTGATTTGGCTAAATTTCAGAAGGTTTTTTGCAAGCAATGTAACTAATTGTTCATCTGAACACCCAACATCGAGAAGACTGCTTCAGATGCTGTGTAATGTAGCTGAACAGTATAATTGGAGGGAAAAAGAATAGTAGAAGAGGTGCTGAATTACTCAGGAGTAAAATAAGGCAGTTTTGTAATGTGTTTCAAAGGTGAGAGCTGAATAGTCTGGCTGCCCAGTGATTTAAACTGAGGAGTCCAGAAAGCTGTTTCTGCAAGTATCATCCAAGTTGGTCCTGTGTACAGGGGTACATATATACTTACATTTATTATGTATATTAATATAATTATATTACTTACACATACATATTTATATACATACACATGTATTTTATATATGTATATAAAAATGCACATAATCTACTTCTCCAGTATCATAATTGAACTATGGCTAGAGGCACTACAATAATTATTTTGGGGTTTATGCTGGAGTAGTGACCTCAAGTAGCTACATTTGATAAAGGTTGTTTTTTTTTGAAATAGGCAAACGACATTCAGTTTACTGCTGCAATGGGTGTCAGCCTCCCCATCAGTAATGGCCTGTTTCAAGATAAGATAAAAAAGTGTAAAGTGTTAGAAATGTGGTTGGCTATATTATAATGGGGATGAAGAGGTTTTCATTTGTGAAGCAAAACTTCAATATGCCCACAGTTCAGTAGTCCTGAACTTTTCTTATGAAATCTAATGTAATTTGATGTGCTATACTAATGCATTATTTAAGAATTCTCCTTCTCATATTCAAAACTTACACAGTGACTGGGTTTTTCCAGCACTGTATATCCTACTTCTCCTAAAACCAGAAGGCATTTTATTATGATACTACTAACACTTGACTTTTTTTTTTTTTTGAGTATCCCATTATTCATAATGTAAGTTCATTTGGAAAAGCAAGCCTGGGATTTGTAAATTTTACTGAAAAACTTAAGATATCATCTGCTTAAAGGGACCAAGTGCTTTCTTCATGTTTGCCATATAACTATTCTATACTGAACTAAGAAAATTCTGTTTCATTTAATCCTTTTGAACTCCCTGTATACATCTGGCTTAGTGCAGTCTAAGCAGTTTTCTCACTGAAAACCTTTCAGTCTTCATTTTGCCCAGGAAATGAGTAAAACAACTAGGCTTTCTCATTCTTCCTAACAGATGGCTTTTCTGGCTTCCCTCTATACTTAAGCCATCCAGAGCTGACAGTTAATAGCAGGAAGCAAAATAAGACTCCTGGGTTTCTGAAGTGTTATGAAAAAAGACAAATCACTTTCAGTGTTAATTCACAGAAACCAATCCAGTTACAAACAAACTTGGTTTATATTAGCCTTCAAAATCTTAGAAGATTAGAAAATAGCCTTGCTCAGTAAAATTTTAAAGTGCTATTCTCACTAACAATGAAAAGTGTAACTTGTTTTCTTGAATATGTTTGATTATATATATATCTGTTTAAAATGGATGACTTGTCTTAGGTTAAACTTTAGGCTAGCTTTAAGCTGTTCAACAAGGTGACAAGTCTGCTTCTCCATAGAAACCAGTGAACACTGCCACACAGAAAGATAAAATATGCTTATAATGCATCTAATGTTACACATTTGCTTACACTCACAGTCATGGTTTTCACAGAAAGCTGAAATTATTTACTCTATCTCAAAACTTTTCTCTCTTCTAAATGTGTGTCAGCTCAGACATGCAGCTAGAAAAAGAAGATCCATTTATGAGAAACACATCACTGAAGTGTCCAGTAGGTTTTCTGTACCTGGATTGGTACAATATGCAAAGTGGCTCGATGGCAAGTTCCCACTTAGGTTATACATGGGTGTGTGTGGGCTTTAAAAAATGCAGTAGGAACTTGATTACAAATAGGATGTTTATAAGATGAATAAGCAAGTAAATTAATTTTCTATTCTGAGTTGTTCAAGACTGAGTTGACTAACTAAAACTTCAAATTCTGATTGTTGAATGGACATGTAAAAATACAGCTGACACTTGACTTGCTGATTTATGTGCAAGTATAAAATGAACCATCACTAAAAAAGTAAAGCTGGCATAATAGGAATACACTGGTTCTTTATGCGGTTTTGATATTTCTTTAGGCAGTACTAGTGAATCTTAAAGCACTTTTCTTCCTAGTCATTGGGAGCATAGGAGGTACAAAAATAAAGCAGTCATCATCCACAAAATATTTTCATAACACAAATCAAGTTGAGAAGATTTCATTTCCAGATATGTTCCTCCTTCCTCACTTGGAACTCACAAACAATTCATTATGCATTAAAAATTTTACTAAGATCTGTTTTTGGAAAAACTTAGCACATGAGAAAGTAAATCTAAAAGTACTTTGTTGAGAAGAATAAAGAGGGCAGAAGAGAGGAGGCATTTGATTCATAGGCGTAGGAAAAAGCTTAGAATAAATTATCAGCTGCCAAAAGAGAAAAATAGCAATTTTTGTTTCATATCTCACAGGATACTGCCAAGAGCTTTTCATGTTCATTGTTCATTAATAGTTCTGCTCAGAAATGAATATTTTTCTAGGTGACTAATTTTTTTTCTGTCTAGTGTGTTTAACGTTAAATATGCTAAACATGTTAAACATTATAAAACAAGATGTCCTGGTTACCATGGGGATACACTGCTTTTCCCCCACCACCACTTCCCCTGGGTGTCTGTTAAAATGCCAAACCCAAATGAACATGCAGTACTTGCTCACACTGTGAATGCATGTTTGTTTCCACCACTGCACACACAGTCTCTTTAGCACCAGAAGTAAGGTTACTCTGAGATTTTCAGTTACAACAAAAGAAATGCACTTGTGCATGCCAAAGTGCTAATGAACTGGCAGCTAATAATTCACTTAGACAGTATTTTCAATTAAGTGTTTCATGTAGTAACAAGGTTTACAATTTAACTGTAGAAGCCAGAAATAAAACACGTTTTAGCTATAAACTCTTTGAGTGACCTGTCTTCTGAATAATTTTTAGTAAGGGAAATATGCTCTCTTTTACCTTGTTTGCTTGTAGTATAATTAATTTGCTGTCCAGCCAAGCAGGGTAGTCTGAGGTAATCTGTCTTTTGAACTTGATCAGTAGGAATCTGAGCTTCATATGCGACCTTACTTTTGCACACTCAAGTGCAGAGACAGGTCTTCCTGGGCTCTTTCTGTAGATGTTGGAAAAGATGCAGGTAATACAGAGGCAGTTTCTGGGCTTCTGCTCTGCTTTTAAGTTAAATCTGAAAAGTGTCTACTGTCATTCTGGATTTGAGCCCTGAACAGGAATCTGTTCTTAAACTGTCAGTGGTGCTGGTGTTCACTCCTATGTGATGGCAATTTGTCTGAAATTTTATTTAAATCTTTCATATCGTGTATGAGAGGGCCCTAATCATAAGCCAGGCTTGTCCTTGAAATGCTTTTCTGCTTGGAAAAGGAGGTGCCTAAAGGCTAGGCAGAAGTGTGCCAGGTATTTTTGTTTATTTATTTTATTTAGACACCTAACATCTTACTTGAAAACTGCTAATTTATGTTTTTCTGGTTTACATTGAACATTGTACATGCTGTTCAGTTTTGAGTAACAATAGACCCCTTTATTGTGGTGACCTGCAGGAATATGCAAGGTAGTCAAAACAGTAACAGGCATATTCTGTGACCTGATGCACCTTCATGTAGGTTATACATAATTCAAAATATTAATGCAGAGCCACTAATACCTGAGAGCTCCAAACGTGGAACAAAGGGATGTTTCTCAAGGAGAGAGGAAAGATAAAAGGGACTGTTTGGACAGGAGTTGATAACATCTGTAAGGGCTAAAACTCCCTGATGAAGGTGACTCGGTCTGTGCTGATGGGAACACTCCAGGAAGGTAAATGGAGGTGATGTGGGCTCCAGGGTTTTAGCCTTAGGCAAAACCACTGTGCCCATACAGGTCCAGCTCACCCTCTCATCCTACTTAGTCAAAACTTCCCTAATTCACATCGGTGAAATGTCCCAGGACCTGGAATTGTCTGGTTTGTTGTATTCTTGAAGCCTGAGTCAAATTTCCTACACTAGAATAATAACACACGCAAAGAAACTGCAATAAAGCAAATTTTAAAAACTGCAATTGGTTGAAATAGGTAACATTATTTCCATTTTGAAATATAAAGATCCACTTCTGAGTAAGTAAAAACTAAGGAGAATAATACATTCTGAAAAACAAATATCTTCCTTTTGGTGTGCAGCTTTTATGTTTAATGAGTTCCATTGTGGAATTTTTTTTTAATAATGTACTACAATGTAGCTATCATTTAATATCGATCTGACTTTGAAGCCTCTACTGAAATTAGAAAAAGCCATTTAAATGGGAATACCTCATATGTGAGGAGTGTTTATACATGGTACTGAATATAGTTAATGAATTCAGTTATTAAAAATAAATATCAGATTACTTCACTGCAGCTCCTTAGACCAATTTGTCTTAGATTGTCCCTACTTTAAATATACTTTAATTATTGCAGAAAATGCAAATTATAACTTCGAAAATTCATTTGACTTTTGTGATTGGTAACTTGCTTTTTCAATATGGAATATGACTAATTTCAGTAACTAAGGTCAAATCTGCAATAATCTGTGTGGGTTGTAAGACTCCTGAATTGTCTAATGTACTTTCCCTTTATCAGTGACTGTACTTTCCCTTTACCAGTTCTCTTTAATGAAGAGCTAAAACTTATTTCCCCCTACCTTGTTCCTACAGAAAAGAAAGAAAAAAAAAAAAAAGGCATAAAACCCAGGAATTCTAAACTTATGGCTGAAGTGGATTTATTTTAGTAGATATTAGAGCAGATGACTACATATAATTGTGTGAAATTTAGTACTATTACATTTTTAAAATTATTTGTTTAGTAATGTTTTAATAATATTTTTGACATGCTAGCTTCCATACAACTATAAAGTCTTTGTCCAAGCTGTGTTTGAAGTAGTAAAGATATTATTAAAAGCATGCATTTTGTTGTTATGGCACTAAATTGGTAATATTGTCAAATTTAATGCAAATTGTGCCAAAAAGCAAGAACAGTCTGCTGTAAACTGGCTACTGAAACCACACGTAAATGCATCAGTAGAGTATGTCTTCAGGCAGAATAGTTCCTAAAGGTTAGACACAAAACAGAATTGTTTCTCTAAAGGATTTTGCTTCAGGTAAAACTAGTGAAAACATTTCACTGAGGGCAATCTAGCCTTTCTCATATTTATTCTTTATATATGGTAGCATTAATGGGAAAAAAAATCAGAATGTCAGGGTCTCCAAGGAATAGAGCAGGCAGAACTGAGCAAAACAGGGCACCTATAGCAATAATGAAGGGGTTGTGTAAGGATGTGTAATGTATCCAAGCAGAAAATGGTTTTAACACGGTTAAATTTTTTTTGTTGCCTTTTGTCTCAACAAAAACTATCCTTTTATAACTTCTATAAGTATCTACAAGAATGCAAATACTTTTTCTTCTGTTTTCTCAAAATGGCACCGTTAAAATGCCTACAGACAACATTATTAAGGTGGTAAAGTAATTAATGCTGAGGTATCTAACTGTTGTGCTGAGCCAATTCTCATCTAATCCAGGATGGTTTATTGGGTTTGGGCCATGGAAGTTGACCCAACAGAACCTAATCTGGCTTTAGGAAAATTCTCACTGTCCAGGGCTTAACTGCACATCCACCCGAGTGATTCTGCACACCCAGCCTGTCCAAGGTTTCTCTTGAGTCGGATCAAATGAGTGTCTGGAGCTGAATTCAGCCATAATCCCCCTTGTCCTGCTGCCCTCCTGAAGAGCCACTGTACATCCAGAGCTGTAGCCAAAGATATAAGCCCCATTTAACCAGAGCTGGGGCAGGAACCAGTAATAGCTTGTTAATGCTGTTTGGAGGGCACGGTGGAAAGAGAGCAGAGCAGCTGACAGAACTAACCTAGATGTCCTTGGGATCAGCTTCTCATTTGTGCTGAGTTCTAATGAGTGAGCTTTGTTAATCTTCTCTCAGGAAAAAAAATCACATATTATTTGCTTTAATAACAGCAGAAGCAATTAAGCAATTTCATGGATTGAGATGGGTGGGAACAAGGATGTTGCTGCTGAAAGCAGGAGCTATGTCACAGCTTCATCAAAGCTGGAACTTGTAGTGTTGGCAGTTCTTCATGCACAAACATGCGCTGAAGCGTCCCACAAACATGGAGAGATTTCTGCTCTTGTAGAAAATACTGCTTTGGGAGGGATCTGATCTACTAATTTTTAGCTCGTCCCATTGTAACTTGCTGAAAAGTTGTCATGAACACCATTATCCCCTGATCAGAATAGGGGGTGGTTTTGTTGTGGTTCCAGTTTTATGGTTTAGGGTTTTTTTTCCCCACTACCAACATTGATGAAGCCTGATAATTTGTTATTGCCTTATAAAGGAGTAATATGTAAGGCTGCCCATAATAAATACAACTACCAGTTACTGGTATGAGACAGGTGCTGTAGCACAGAGGAAGCTGTAGCCACAAGAACTAGAGATGTGAGATAGTTTGGGCAGAGTATATGAGGAACAAGGGACACCAACTGGAAGTGAAAATGTGTTGGAGAAAGCAGTATGGTGCTACTAGGCAGGAGTGTATTCTTTTACACTTAGAAATTATTTCAAAGCTGCTATAAGATACTGCAGGGAAGGGGCTGCAGGATAGCACGAGTGGGTGAAAAAGATTCTGAACTGTGGGGACATCAGAGTATATGTAGAGCCTCAGGCAGTTTCAAACAAAGCAGGTTTCTCCAGGTTTTAATGTAAATTCTGTTGGGTGGAGGTGTTAGTGAACCTGATCTCAGGCAATACTACACATGGGCTGCTTTCTCTTCTTTGCATATTGTTAATTTTCCTCTGGAAGGTTGACAGAGCCAGACTACACAGTAGGTACACAATGGCTGGATTTAAATCCAGGAAAAAGCAGGGAGCATGCAGAGGTGGGGCAAGAGCCTCAGGAGTACATATCCCTTTCATTAGCAGGAACCATGACCTCAGACATCACACCATTAACAGTTGCTCTTTGTTAACCTTCCTCACTAGGCATCACTGCTTCATAGGCAAGATGGCAGAACCTAATATTTAAATCCTGCTCTCTAAATTCAAGGCAAATCCTGGTGTGGGGTGTGGTTACAGTATAGTCAGACTGGTTTAATCCTATTGCCAAAAAGTTACTGCTGCCAAAGGAGGATTGCCTTGTTCCTCGCCTCTGCTGGCAGCACTCCCTCCCCCATCTCACATGCTGGCTCTCATCAGCCCCATCGTGAGCCAATGCAATTTAATTTCTAGATGAAAACGAACACACCAGAAACAGGAATAGCTTCTTGGTGGTTTAGGAAATCCAGCTGGTTTACCGTGTGCGTAGATGAGCAGCCGAGTGGGCAGTAGGAAAGACTGTGGGGCAGGGATGGGGGGAAGTGCTGCCTCCCATGTCAGCAGCCCCTGGATTCGGTCACGTCTGTTGATCAACTGCATCTTTGCAGCGCCATGGGAGTCTGAAAAAAACCCCACCATCAAAACACCCAATCGATTTTGCTCAGAAGCAGCTGAGCAGAACCCTCAGTTCTCCTGTGAAAGCACTAAGGCTTGTCTGCAATGCAATAATATCCTCAGCCATTGCAGCTGTTCAGCTAAGTGAGCATATTTCTAAATGGATTGCAAGGCACAGCGCTTTAGTGCACACAGGTGCTCCTGCAGTAATGAGAACACTGCTCTTGCTTCAGCACACACAGAACAGGGCTGCAGGAGAGCAGTGGCACAGAATCGAGAGAAAATTTCCCTCTCTCTCTCTTGTGGGATTTCTGTTGTTTTAAATTTGATCACAGAAGACTTCCAAGTCAGCAAGATGTAGGGAAAAGTGAGAACTGCTTGGGAGAGTAGAAAAGCTGCTGAGGTTTTTCTGCAGACTCTGCAGAAGGAATGTCTGTATGACTAGACTTGCAATTTGGGTAATTGAGATTTTATTAAATGTGCTTTCTTTACAAAAGTGTCCATCACTTGAATTATGATACAGTCACTAATTACTTTTAAAAGCAACTGAAAATATTCTTCAATACTTAACTCTGTTACAAAGAACTGTTTTACCTAAGGATTTTCCAGCAATCTGGACATGTTCATTGTTATTAAGAGAAAGGTTTTTTGAATTTCCTTAGCAGTCAACAGAAAACTTGAGTCTCTGTGTTTCTTGTCTACGCAAAGTTATAATGCACTGTGGTGTTCAGGAAAAAACAATGAGAAGTTCAAGAATAGTCAGAGACAGTAATTTTGTTGTCTCTGTAGGAGTAGAGGTAAATGATGTATTACAGCAGGCTGCGGGCGGTATGTAGTAGTAACTCTTGGTGATTGCACACCGGTGAGCTGAGAACCAGGCAGCAGCACCACAGTAAGAAATTTGAAAGTGCAATCGATTAATTTTTAGTCATAATCCAGAGGGCTGGAGTACCCCACGGCGCCTCTCCTTGCGACACCGCTTGAGCTAAGTCGGGAGACAGCGCTGGAAATTGCTCAGGAGCTGCGAACCGAACAGCCCCGCTTCTGGGGGCACGAAACCGGCAAGTGTGGGCAGTAGCCCCTCCAGCCAGCAGAGCGCTGCCCCCGAGCCGCGCTCCCAGTCCCCTTCCCGGCACAGCAGCCCTGGAGCGTTCCCGCGCCGCCGTCCCGCTGCTGGCGCGGGCGGAGCCGGGAGCCGTCCCCGTCCCTCACGGCGCCGCGCCAGACACCTGCCCGGCCGCGCTGCGCTCCCGGCCCCGCGCCGCCGCCGCGCTCCGCCGGCAGGGGGAGCTGCAGGGAGCGGGTCCCCCCGCAGCGCGGGGGGGAGGGGAAGGAAGCGGAAGGAGCCGCCGCCGCGCTGAGGGGAGCAGGCGCTGTGCAGAGCCGCCGCCTGGTGCGGGCGGCACGGAGGGAGCGAGCGGCGCGCGGGGCTGCGCGGCGCGGCCGCGCCGAGGAGCGGGCGCCAGGTGAGGGTCCGGCCCGGCCCCGCAGGAAGGGGTGCGAGGGGGGGCCGGGCGGTGCCGAGTTCGGAACCCGCGCGGGGAGGGGGAAGAAGGAGGAGGGAGCGAGCGGGGGAAGCCCCCACGTGACCAGCGCGTGCGAGGAGGAGGTGGCGGCTCGCGCGCGCCGTTCGAATCAGCTGGCCCGCGGTGGCGCCTCCCGCGCGTGCGCGGCGGCCCCGCCTCCCCCCGGCTTTACGTGTGCGCGCCCCCGGCGCCGCGGGCCCGGGGCACGTGCGCGGCGCCGCGGCTGCCGCCATGTTGTGTTTGAGCCGCGCGCGGGCACTGTGCGCGCGCGCGGGCCGGGCCGCGGGAGGCGGGGGCAGGGGGCGGGCGGGGAAGGACGGCGGGAAGTCTCGCGAGGTCGCGCGGCCCCCGCGGGAGCGGGCCGGGTGCGGGATGGCGGCGGCGCTGGGCGCGCTGGGTAATGGTACCGGGCCGGGGGCGGGACCGGGACCCGCCGCCCCTCCCGCCGGGGAACGGGCGCTCGGGAGCGGGCGGGGCGCGCGCCCCGGGGAGCGCCACTGGCTCCGCGCTGCCGCCTCCTCCCCCCGCCCCGGCCCTGCCCCGCCTCACCTCACATCACCCCGTGCGTGCCCCGCGGCCGCCCCCCTCCCTTCCCTCCCCCGCCTCGGGCTCTCCCCGTCCCGCCGCTTCCCCCGCGCCGCTCCGCCCCGTCCGCGCGCCCGAGCCCGCCAGGCGCGGATGCCCCGCGGAGCCCCTTGGGTCGTCCCCGCTGTGCCACCCCCGCACCGGGTGTCCCCGAGTTCCCGGCGCTGCCCCGGCCGTGCGGCGCTCGTGGCTGCCGGCCCGCGTTCAGCCGGAGCTCCCGGGCCCTTCGTCGGCCACCCCGAGGCCGCGGGCCCCCCGAGCCCCCGGCGGTGTCCCGCTGGCTCGGCCTGCCTTGCACCCCTGGCCCGGGCTGCTGCCTCTCCTCTCGGCCGGGTTTCTGCAGTGCTACCCGAGCGGCGCCCCCCCCGCAGGGACAGGGGCGCTGATGGTTAAGGATGCTGAGGTCCAAAAGAGCTGTTTAACATCCCAAGTCTGATCTCGATGGAGGCTATGATATATCCTCTCGTCGCATCGCAAACTTGTAACATACAGTTCTGTTTTCTTTTGTATTTAGAAAAATTATTCCAGTTCTATCCAAGTATCCCAGCTGAGCAATATTCCCTTTGTCTCCTAATCCTGATCTCTTTTAAGGGAGAGCATATGGTTCTTCTTCCTTATGGTGTTTTGTATTCTGTCCTTGTTATTATCCAGTAATGTTGGCAGTTTTTGTAGTCTTGGAGTATTTTACTAATCTGGTTCTAGGCAAACACATAATAGAGACTAAATTTTTATAAACGGATATGTTCTTGAAGCTTTGACGTTCTGAATTGTATTTTGTAGATATGTTTCCAGTTATTATTAAAAAAACTGTAGTAATTCTATCATGGTTGAACATATATTTGCATGTTTTCCATTGATACTGTCATTATGCTATACTAATCACTATGTAGTGATTGTTTACTGAGGCTTTTAAGTGAAGCTCTACATGTACCCTGTATTTTACATTAAATACTGACTTGTGTAGCCTTTTAAGAGCGTGCTTTTTGGGTGTATTTCTAACCTGTGGTTGGATACTAGCTTCCCATCCCAGCTGCTCCAAAGACTGGTCATCTAGTAGAGACTGGTAGGTTTGGGATTAGGAAAATGTGATTCTTTACATAAGCAAGTGCAGCTTTTCTGAAAAGAAGTTGACAAGGTGCTGTTGTGGTTTGTTTTCAAGCATCTTTTAATCTTACTGTACTGTCTTTTGGATTAACAGTAGTAATATTTGCTTAATCAGAAGTGAAAAAAAGTGTAAGGGAAAGAAACCCATGATGTATGTTTAAATAGCAGGGGAGAAAAATGAATCTCTTTAAAGAGTATGTGGGAAAATGTTAAAAAAAACCCCAAACTATCAGGTGAGAATTGTCACTCAACTGAAGAAACTTCCCATTACCTTAGAAGGGCTTAGCAGTTGAGTCAGTTTGACATGTGACTTCTAGCAAGTCGTTAGCAACTTAACTTTGGTTTCAGGCTTTTTCCAGCACTGTCATGTTTATTCCATAAAAAAATTTGTATGCCTTGAATTTACAGGCTTGAATTTAAAGGCTGTTTGTGAAGGAGTGTTGTGCAGTGCAACTGTGTGTGTCAGTGAGGAGCAGCCGTGAATGACCTTACATTGAAATACTGCTGATAATTTATGGGTTTGGTTGTTTAGTCTGTCATAGGTAGTTGCTGCAATTCTCAGTTGTACCACTGTTAAGTGAAATGATTTTTCCTTTGCCTTGCATACTCCAAGTGTATAATTACAAAGTGAGAGGCTATTTTAAATAGCTTTGTTATTGAGTTATTTAGTGATGGAGCTCAATCATATGTCTTGTCTCATCATTTTTAACATTTCTGGAAAAGGAGAAATAGCAAATAGGATTCTTTGGCTCAGTGTTATTATGGATTTAATGTGCAAAAATAACTAGATCTTTATTTTACAGAATTTGGGAATGTGTCCTAATAAGGGCTTTTGTTCTACAGCTGAACAGCATGTGACTGCTCTGATATTTATCAGTGTTTCTAACATACTTGTGTAGTGAGATTACATGGTGAGATATGCTGGCCATAGTCTCATACAGAATGAAGGCTTTACTCTCCCAGTATTTCCAGGAGACTTCAAGTTCTTGTGAGGTTTTTTTTGGTTGATTGGGTTTTTTTGGACCATTTGTCTGTATCTGGTTCTTTCAGGTCATTTTAGGTACTTAGGTTGACTTCTGGTCAATAATAGGTGTGTGGTTGATACAAAGTGGAAAGACTTGTATTCTCTTTTACCATCAGAGAAATAAGAAATGTATTTCTTAATGTTCCCAGAAGTACTGAAGAAGTCTTTGCAGTCTGCCATGCTTCCAGTTGTGCTTTTTTTCTTGTTTAGTTTTTTTGGGGTTTTTTTTTTTCCTTCCTCTTTTAAATTACCTTTCACATTTCCAAACTCCTCTTTAAGATCTCTAGGGCTAATCTGTTGAAGTTGGGTTTTCCCAGAGTGTGTGGGAACTGCTGATACAGGTCTCTCTGGTCATAAGGAAGCAGATTGGCAAGAGAGAATTTATTCATGAAGTATTTGGCACTTGCATCCATATATATAAATTGTACTCACTGTTCTAGAAATGCAGTACTGTAGAACCTATTGTTCCCTTTCTCTCAGATTGGTTTAAAACTACTTGGATTATTCCAGACAGATATTTGTAGACCTTGTCCTTAAAAATCTTGAAGAAGAAAAATTCTCCCACTTCTGTAGGCGGGAGTGAAGTTGCAGAAATTGAGAAACTTTCTCACTTCTGTAGTAAGGTGTTTTTTGGTTTTGTTTTTTTAGTTTCCAAATTAAGTGTTCTTTGCTGGAAGTCAAGCTGCTGCTGCTAAGAATTTGCTCCTGATAAACTTTAACACTTAAGGGTATATTGTTCCAGTTCTAAGAACACTGTAAATATGGTTTGTGGTTGAAAAACTGCTGTGGCTGTAGGAGAACCATCATGGTAGGTCCAGTTTTCTGAGAACCTTCCTTCTGTTTGAGTAACTCTAAAAGACACTTCAGAAGTGTAGAGCTGAACATTAAATGGTGTGTTCTTATTGGACACTTGTGTTTCAAACAAAAAGACCTTTAAAAAGATTCCTTTTTGGAGTGCAGCTTTGTAATCAAAATTCTTGGGGTTTGTAGTGTTGCAGGTTGATAATTTTTATGGTTTGTGTTGAAAATTTGAGTATTTGTTAACGGTTTGCATTTAATTGCTTTCCCTCATACAGGCAATTGGTTGTATCTTCCTTTCATAAGCTTAGTAGCTTAACTTAAAATAACTGTTCTTTAAAGTTACTTCAGTAACTTTGATGCTTATAATGAATTCAGTTAAACATAGAAATCCATAAAGCTCAGTGAGCCCACTCCTGTGCCCTTTGGAAGCACAGCGGGATCATTCCCTCTGATGGCAGAGTTCTTCCTTGTGTTGCTCATTTCAGCAGCTCCATCACCCACCCCACAGTTAAAGTTTACCTGATACTGAATTTCAGTATTTTTGCTTTGCATACAGCTGACTGCTTTGTCTCTTGTTGCTTGTGTAAAGAGTTGATTGTCCTTGTAGCAGTGTTTTAGGTTGCTCTTTGCTTCCCTCCAGTTTTTCTGGTCTTCTGAACCTCATCACAGGACAGAGGACATAGAAACGTGACATAGGAATTTGAACGTTGGCAAGATAGACAATTTGATTGTCCAAGATTTTAAAGATGTTTTTAGTAGTTCGGATTTAAATACAGTATTTAAACACAAATATGTGTTTTGATTGGGGGTGAACACATGCTGACAAAGTATCAGTAAGAAGTGTAAAAGCTCATCTTAAAAGCTTATGTTAGTAGTAGAGAAGTGGGATTTTAATAATCTCTTGTCCTGAGAAGTAGCTAATATTTTTGCCTGAAAAGAATGATTCTGACTTTGTTTAAAACACTTCAGTTAGAAAATGTGTAAGTCAGAGAGGAAAGGAGTGTTCCTGAGAGTTTACCTGTTGGTACATAAATTGTAACATCTTGCTTTTTGTTGATGTATTAGTTTTATTAGCATATATATATATATAAAAATATACGTACACGAGAGCTGAATTTTTCAGAGCTAGTGATGTGGAGTTTTTTGTGTGAAGTGTCTCTGAAGTATCTCTAGTTTAGGGAGGAAAAACAGGGAGATAGCCCATACTGGAGGAGCTATGCAACTGGGTTACTGTGCCACACAGAAATGAATTAAAGAGGGAGGAGAGTGGCAGAGCCTCCGGTGTATGTTTGTGTTTGAAACATACTCTGCCTGTGCAGTAGTGTTGAAGTTAGGAATGTTATCTCCACAGCCAAGGAACCAAAGATAGACACTGTCAGAGAAGTTTTGCCATGCTGCTTAATTACTTAAATAAATGCTTTAAGAACATTTCGGATTGAAGGCATGGGTGTGTCTTGTGCAGTTTTATTTTCTGAATTTATTCCTGTTTATTTTTTCATTCTGTGGCCTGGGTAGAACAAAGCAGATTTACTAATTGCCTGACAGGACAAATCTGGGAGGGAATACAAGCATTCATGTGAAATAGTCTTGGAAAACTGGATGAAGGACCTGAACTGTATGGGGTGCAGTTCAGTAAAGAGAAACACAAAACAGTACCTTTGGCTAGAAGCAATAAATTTAAATATGAGAAATACTTGGCTGGGCAGCAGTTCTGTAAATAAGCAGCCGTATCACAAAATGAACACAGTGGAGTGGTGACAATTCTGTTTAAAGCCCAGGGTCTCCCTGGGATTTATGAACAGGGTCGTTGTTGCCTGTGACAGGGGAGTTGCTCTGCAGTGCTCAGTGTCAGGCCTGGGATAATTCAGTGTTTCTGTTCTTGCTACTCTGCTTCAAACAGATTTGCACCAGCTGAGAGTATTTAGAGGAGAGTTGCAATAATGATCTTTAAGGAAGGACTGAAAGAATTGTACTTGTTTAGTCTTTAGCAGAGATGGGGAGACATAATAATAGGCTTCAAATATGGTAAAGTTTGTAACAGAGAATAATGTAAGAAACTGTTCTCTCTAGGTGGGATATGAAATAATAGTCCTAAAGAGCACAAAAAGAGATTTTGATGTCAGGAAAAACTTTGCAGCTCCAGGGAAGATTACCTATCCAGGATAGATAATCACAGGGTTGTATATCTGAGGGAAGTAATGGGATACCTATTGCTGAAAGTGCTCTAGAAAAGGTTAAATAACCTCCTTTTAGAGGTGATTGAGGTGTAGTTTTCTGTCCTTGGCATAGAAAATAAGATGACTTTTTTGGCATTAGATCGCTCCTCTTTGATTTTTGTAATATTGCTGGTCATGGTTTAAAAGTAAAACAACAAAACAACATGGTGGAGAAAAAAAGAGTGATGTAACAGTTGCAAGATTTAGTAAAAAAACCTCTATAAAAACTCTTTAATGAATATATTTGGTAAAGTATTTTTTAAAGCCATGTGTAATGTAATATAGAAGATAACTTTAATAGAGCCTTCATTGTAGATTTAATATCTTTGACTTGCCTTTTGGTGGTTTTAGTGATCCAAAAGAAAGAAACTGAGCTAGAGTCAAAGTCTTTCAGAAGACTTCATTCAAGAGAAGCAAAGCTCAGAAGATAAATTCTAATGAGCCAGGGAGTGAGGTGCATTGCAGGCTCTAAAATAGAGCACACCATGCAACTTCACCTCTCTGTAAAACTGAGATTGCAGTTAATATCTGAGACTTGTGTGCTGAGGGTTAGTCACCACTGGTAAAGCCATAAGGTTCCTGAAGGGTTTGTTATATAAATATATTGTTATTTAAAATCGGTTTGTGTTCCATGTATTAGGAATAGATTTCGGTCCTTTATGCCATTGCTGTGTAATAGCAGTATAAATAAGCTTGAACTGAAATGTATCCTGTCTATTACATATACCAGTTTTAGCCAAAATTTGTCATTTGGGACTCTTTGGGGGGGATTTAAAAATATTTGATTAAACTGGAAGAGCTAACCTTGACATAAATGATTTAAAGCTTTTAGAGTTAAAAGTACTGAAAAATTTGATAGAACTTTTTGAACTAAATTCAGTTTAATGCCTTATTATGCATTTTTTCTGTTCAAAAGCAACTGCCTGCGTGCTATGTGGCCTTGTTCAAGCATTTCTGATTTTTGAAATTTGACAAGTTGCCTCACGGTTAAGGGCAAGTGAAGGATAGGCTTTGTGTCACATATGTCTGTGCTCTGGAAAGAGTTAAAGTGAAACAAGTGGCACATTCCCAACAATTTAAAAAGAGTGTAAAGGATCCTTTCAGTCTATTATGGCCTGATTGTAATTAGACTTTTAGTACATTTTTCCATCTCACCAGTTATAGGGATTAAACTTGATGTGTACTTTCACTGCACAGGCTATCAGCATTATCTTTATTATGACTGATGGGAAATTGTGACTGAACCACCGACAAACAAAGTGTTGGTAACCAGCAGGGCACTGGGTTTAGATCCTGGTGTTGTGTTTGCTTATATACACCTGGAAATCAATAAAGGAAGAATGCAAACACTGTTCACCCTGTTGGACTGATGTCAGAAAAGGAATTTGTTCCCTTTCTCAAGTGTTTTAAGTCTTCCAGGGATTTTCCTTCTATGTATCACTGCAGCACAGAGGCTTTTTGTAGCCTGTTATAAAGGCATCCTGGTATCTCATGTAGTAAGGGCACAAGGGCCTAAGTCTTAGGCAGAGGCAGATGCACGTGTTCCCTAAGCTCCACCTGAAGAGCTGGAACTGAGGTGCTGTTGTCAGCCAGCACTGCCTGGAGAAGGCTGCTTTAACCTGGAGTTTGGAGCAGCACGTCCTGCAGAGTTGACTGGAGCGGTGTGGAGGTGGTGACTGATTTAAGATTTGGACTAGAAAGTTGTTAACTTTTCAACAGATGCCATGGTTTGTTTGCTTTGGGTTATTTTCCTATTTCCAATGTAAAAAAAAATTGGCAACTTCAAAAACTGTACCTTATTAATAATTTTAAAATTAGAATATATTAGTACATCTTTTCTACCTGTTACCTTCTTTTCATTTACTTGTGCTTTCTATGTCCATGTCTCTAAAAGTCAGAGTATAACTAGCAGCAAGTTTACTGGTTAAGGATACATGATTATATTGCTTTTGTTAGTAACTAATCTGTCTAATTGCTCCTTGGAAAGGTTTCACAATATTCCTGTGCCTTGCTATGCTGCCAGCAATGTTCTTTGGGGATTTCCTTAAAAGCTAGGCTTCAGGAAAAAGAAAGCTAACTAGATGTTCTCAGGTCTTCTCACTAGTCAACATTTCTGGTTTTGTTTGGTTCAGGTCTGTTTATTTATTTAGCCTTGGGAAAATAGGCAAGATGAGAGGCCAGTATAGCTTATGGAGGTTTTTTTTTTTATTTTTAACTGGTGTTTTATTTTCAGCAGAATCATGATGTCTATTGCATCAGTTTTCTGGAAATTCTGCTATATTCAGTGCATTCTAAAAAAGGCAAAAAGACCAAAAAAAATCTTTATGCACAGTATTATTGTAGAGGCTGCTGTAGTGCAATTACTTTTCATATATGCCTGGATAGTTTTAAATCCATCTGTGGGGAAGTGGTTTCTAGCGGAATGAAGTGTAGTTACATAATTTCTCTTAAGGGAGGTCAGGTGAAAATTTTTCTGGATCATGGGAATTCTGTGATCCTTTGTTAAGAGGATTCCTAAAATACTTCAGATGAAAAGGGTTGTTCACACATCTGTTATCTGACAGCCAGTGCTGAATAGGACAATGAATTCACTCTTGGTATGGTGATGTCCTCGGCCCCCACCTTTACCATCCCAAAGTGAAGTCTGTCTTCTTCAGGTTTCTTGACATGTATTTTGGAGCTCTGAATTGTTGAACCAAAGTGAATTTTGCAAATCCTTGAGCATCCTCTATCTTCATAAATGGATTGCCTTTTTGGAGTACAGTTTGCTGTCAAAACAATTCAGATTTTACAAGTATACAGGAACAGATTTGTTGGCGTTAAGATCTTGATAGGTAGTCCTTTGTTGTTGTTCTGACTGCCCCTCAAAAAAAACCCACAAAAAAACAGCAAAACAAATTAAAAAAACCCACCCAAAAACCCCCACCCACACCAGCAATACAGGTAACAAATTTCTTCTTAATACAGATGAATTTCAGTTATATCTCTCATGGTCTGAAAATCTCTCTGGTTAATTCCAGCCAAGAAGCAGTTTGACTGGAAATTCACCTGTTACAGGAAGGGTTATTTTTTCCTTTGGTCAGAATTCTGAATATAGAGGGAGAATGTTTTGCCTCTCTTTTGGGTTCTGGAGGTAAAGGCAGGCCAGTGCTGTCATTTTATCCCTTGTGACTCATGTCTCATTGATTTTCCACTTGAGAGGCAACTCTGGTGATCAGACCTTTGTGTCCTTGGTTTTAGGGTGTATCTCATAATTGAATTAGTTGCAGTTAGATCAGTTACCCTTTTAAAACACTTCTTACATTGTTGTATGTCTGTATTTACTTGGCCAAAGAAATTCCCTCAAAGAAACCGTCCCAAAAGGTCAGGAGACTCTCTGTGAGAAATAGGAGAGCTCTGCAGAAGCTTACTGTGTAATATTCTTGGTACCATTTTCAGTTTTGATTCATGTGTCACTACAGCTTTGTTACATGACTTGTACCAAATAATCATGTGGACGTTTGTTGTCATGCTGTGTGTTCTGTCAGCAGCCCTGATTTGCAGACGTGGCATGAGCTCCAATTTAAGTTCTGTTTGTTTCTCTTCCTTTAAACGTGCTCCTCCTTTGTGTGGGCTGTAGTGTGGCTTCCCTGGTTGGTTCACTCCTGCAAATGCCTTGAAACAAAAGTTTGCTTTACTAATACTTAGAAATTAGCTTCTGTTGAAGTGTGGACAACTGTTGCTTTTTTGACCTTCACTGACCATATTTCCGTGATGAGATGTCAAGAAGAGCCCAGGGGTTTGAATCAGTAACAAAAAAGAATACAGAAAGTTTGCAGGGCTTTTTTTCTTCTTAGATGCCTCTTTTTGTGCCTCAGATTCTGTTCGTGAAGACTTGTATCAGCTGGATTTCAGTTCCATTTTCAATAGAATTTTAACAGATTTATATTGAAGTGAACAGTTAGCCAGAATGAAAATAGAATAAAACGCGATGCTCTGACCTCTGCTGTGTGGAAACAGATGTGAGGAATGTTTCTCCAGGATTCACAATTCCAGAATAATAACAGGCTATAGCTGGGCAATACAGATAGATGGAAACAATAACCTGCTGGAATTAGTTCCTGTGCATCAGTTAGAAAATATTTTTATCCTCAGCATGGAAGTTTAGAGTTCCCAGATAAGAGGAGTACCTGTGCTACTTAGGCTTACATAGCATAAGGCAGAGCCTGAGAGAAGGGCTTCACGTTACAGCAAACCTGATCCAAGGACTGTCTGTCACCAAAATGCAAAATCGCGGGTCCTGTTTTCCACTGGTTCCTGTGCTCATTTCACCATTACAGTGAGCCTGTCTAGGAAGCTAAACTAGAAGAAAAATGACTCTTTTGTAAGGACTTGTGTTTTCCAAATCAGCTCTCTGTGAGATCAGATTGAATACAAAAGCAAATGCATGGGGAAAATAGGAATGATGTGCCTGAGAGTTACAGGAGAGTGGGGTTGCTCCTTTTTGCAGATTAAATCACTTAACAGTAAATGAAACCTCACCTGGGAAGTCTTGTTGCAAAATTAAAGAGAGAATGACTAAAGGCTCACCACCAGCCTGTGAGTCCCCCCTGTTGATAAAGGAGTGGGAATGTAGATGGGTGTGGTTTTGATTGCTGTGATAGGAACGTGGAGGGAAAGTGGGGTCTGGGACAAAACAGTAAAGAAGGAAATGCTCTTTTGGGAAGTTTCTAAATGGATGTAATTGAGCAGGGACAGAGAAAGGACCATTTCAGTAGTTCAGATGCAAAATTATGAGATCCTTATGAGAGTTTCCCACTTGGAGTGGCAGTGAAAACCTTTGGATGTCAAGCCAGATGCTGAAGGAGGGTTCAGTCTCTAAAAAAGCTGTTTGCTGTCTTTGTAACCTTCGCTGTTGGTGAATGGGTAACCTTTGATGTAGGCCCCTGGACTTGCCAATGTATTTTTCATTATGATTCTGTTACCTCACACATGGATTTACATTTTTATTTTCAGAGCGGCTCTTTAAATTCACATATATAATTGCAGAGTTGCTCCTTTCTTATCACTTAGAGCCAATTAAAAAATGTTTTAATGTTTTCCTCAATTGAGCAAGGATAATCCAAACTGTGTGCATGCAGAACTAACAAAGGAAGCAGCACCCACCTTAGCTGGCATGTGTTTTAGGGGGGGCATTTAAAGCCGAAATAGGCAGATGGTCATTTCAATTTTGATAAAAATCAATAGTGGTATTTCAGTAAAATTATTACAGTGATTGCAGGAAAAAAACCCCCTCCTCTAGTCTAGAGGTGATACAAATCTGATGACTCTTTATTTCCCCACTGTCTTGAGTCAGAAGAATCTCAGAAAATTGAGCAAATGGGTATTAAAATAGAATCTCATTGTTAGGAATGTGAAGTAATGCATAAGAATAAAAGAACTTTATGCAAAAAAGCCCAACCCTGACTTGAATCAGCTATTAGTGCTCAGGAAGGTCTTCTGATAGACGTTTCTGTAAAGCCATCAACTCAGTTTTCACTAGGTGTCAAAAAAAGTAAATAGACTTGAGTATTAATAGAAAGGGGTCATGACATAAAATATTAACTATTCTGCAGTAAAAATCTGTGACATACATAGGCCATGCTTCGAGTATGATTATCCCACACTGATCTGTCTGCCAGACTTAGTACAGAAAAGAGCAATAAGAATAATCAAAATTTGGGATAGCTCCTTTATGCAGAACAGCAAGGAGATAAGCCAGATAAAGTAACCATAATTCTAGGATCTTACAGCAAAGGTATGTCCTCAGGTACTGTGAAACTTAATTTTTAAAGGCAGGTGAGGTTGGTTTTTTTTTGCCTACTGTTATCAAGGAAGGAATGTGTTTAATTGTTTATTGCCCTAGGAGAGATAATATGTCACTGAGTTATAAGGGCTTCGTGTGTTCAAGATACAGCAAAGGCTGCCTAGGAGATATATTCTTACTGTATTTATTTTTCTTCTTTTATGGCTACAGCTTTGTGCTGTGAGTGATGCAGTTGTTCACAGCTGAATAATTGTGTACTTTTTTACAGAAATTTTAGGTGTTCAAGATAACTGGCAATCAGGGTTGGGGTTTTTCTTCTATAATATTTTTAAGAGGTTAAGCAGTTTTATGGATGGTATATAAACTACATTAGTCAAGTTAATACTTACTTAATATTTCATGTCAGCTCTTTAGGGGTACTGAGTAAGGAATAAGCCCAGCACTTGTTTTGCTATAGTGCTGTAAATTCCTTAGAATACTTTGTAAAAACTGTGCCTTAGAAAGACCCAGTAAGGCTTTTTTAGGACATCACTGGTACACTTTAAGTGATTTATTATTAAAAAGAACCATATATAGAGTCTTCTGCTCGCTATCTTTATAAATGTAAATGTGCAAAAGTGAACCATTATGATTTCTAACCTTGTAACTACTTTTATTGATTGTTTTCAAATTCATACTCTAAAGACTCCAAACTGTATCTGTGACATACTCAGAAAGCTACTGGTCATCCTGGTTTTGGTGTTGTAAGACATAAACATTTGGATATATCTCTGTAGCTGAATGTTCCGGAGGGATAAAGTAGCAAAGAAGTCAATTTTATATTGTATTTGTGTAAGTCGGTGTCTAAGCCCATAGTAAATAATGTAACCGTTTAGTCTAAGCTTTATCCAAATGAGGAGTTGCTAAATGTGTTGTCATTTGATACAGTATGTGAGCAATCCTGGTGTGCAGCTCAGAGACAAAGCAAGAACTGAACTGCAAGTGCAGGTTTTTTACTGCTGTGAAGGGTTGGCCATTTAGGGAAGTGTCTGAACCCTGGCAATCTGCTTGTGTTTGCTCAGGATAGGTATGAAAACTACATAATTCACACTCTCTGACCCACCTTCTGGCAGCTTCTTTCTGCTTCCTGAATCTGTGATAAAATGTGCTGAAGGTAGAGGGTATCTCTTCCCCCTCCCCCCTTTTTTCTTGTGCTTCGAGAAATTCTGGAGTGGCTGAACCTGGAACTTGAAGAGCCTTTTAATCTTTCTGCAGTCCTTTAACCTGATGTTACAGGCTAATTGCAAGGAATAGTAAAATGAGTTTCTCCTTTTTATTTATGGAAATAGATACTATTGAAACTTTTAGATACCATAACCAGACATGTATTTTTATATAAAAGGTTAAATGTTCTAATTGCTATTCTACTAAAGTGTGGTCAGAGTTTGCCCTGAATTATTAAATACTCCCATAGTCATGAATCCTATTGTCTTGAGACAAAAGAGGAAAGTCAAATCTATGAAAAATTACTTCAGTTTCAGGAAACTAAAATGAGAAAAGGCAAGATGCTGTTTAAAGCCTTGAAGTTTCATGTGTTTTATTAGGGTAGATGCAACTATATCATACCCCTTTTTTACTAGAGCTAAGTGTATGTATTTGCAACATCTGTGGCATTACAGTTGCAAAGGCATGCTTTATGCATGTTGTAGCTTTCCCTCATCAATAATACCGTGAGACTTTTTTTTCATCACTGAGAAAGTGTATCTTAGGCAAAGTCAGAAAAATTGAAGTAGAAGGGGGAGCTCTGAGTAAAACACAAAAAAATTATTCTGCCAATAAAAAAAGTTAAAGCAATACAGAAAAAAGCCAATTGAAGGCAGAATGGAGAAAGAGTTTAAGTTGCTGAGAGAGTTGCATTGGGTATCTAACCTTGCCTTTTCTTTTTTCCCAGGTCTTTCATTTGTAAAAATGAAAATACAGAATTCTCTTTTTACAAAAACCATCAGTGGGATAGCCTGAATGCTAAAAAATTATGGGAACTCAAGGGAAGACAAGCAAAGTTCATAGAAGAGAAATTCACTGAAGTTTAGAAAATAAATAGAAATCACATATGACTTAGGAGGACTCTGAGCTAAAAATATTTGGGAGCTATAATGGTATTATACACAGAGCTCTTGCCTCACCATCTGCTTATCGCGGCTGTTGGAGACAGAGCACTCACTGCAGAGACGGGTGGCTTTCCTCTGTGTGAGAAAAGAGCCTTGAAGTTAATAATGTTGAGCATAATTGATTTGCATTTAAATTTAATGAGGAGGAAGTTTTGGAAGTGAATAGTCAATTAACATGCAAAGGGAATCAAGTGTCTCTGTGCATAGGTGACAGATATGTTCATGTGCTTAGGCAGTAACAAGTATGTCCCTTTTGGTCTGTAAATGTAGTGCAGCATCTCTATATCAACAGAGATCTTTACAAAGTCCTTGATAAAGCATTCGGCTGCTGGGACAGGGTAGTAGAATCAGAATGAGTTTTTCACTTCATAGGCAGTCTTTCATTTTATACTTGAACATTGAGCATAGTTTTGAAAGTAAATTGTCTCATGTAGTTGCAAGAAATCGTGAACTGACTGTTACAAAACAAAACCCCGAAGAATGATAAATTCCAAGCAGAATATCTGGGTATTCGTTATATCACAAAGATGAATAAAGGAAACCAAAAGAAAAGCATGTGTAGGGTAAACTGTAGTTGTATTTCAGCAGTGTGTTGACAGGTTAATGGTAGGTTTAGAGTAACAGTGTAAAGTCTTAGAAATGCTTTGAAATGCATTTTAAATCTATCAAATATGTATATTTAGCACGTTAATAAGATGCTTGGAGAAGAAACAGCTGATGCGTAGTGGTGCCGTATGAAAAGTTGTACTATCCTGGCTTAGTCTTTCAAGGGAATAAATTTATGACTTTGAAAGATTTAGAAAGTGGGAATGAGATTATTTCGAACTTTTACTGTGCAAGGGCTGTAGGAACTACAAAACCTACCAGTAAGCCTGCATTTAGATAAAAAACAAAAGTAGAGGAAGCCTAAAGGTTATCAGTGGTCACAGGAACAGCAAAAACCTGTAGGAAAAGAACAAACAACTCCCTGCATTCTGACAGGGCAGTTACATTGGCAGTTAATTAAATTTAATGCCAAAGTGTTCAAATGAAAAAAATGTTCATACTGAGAAAATGAGAGTAACTAAAAGGCTGAAATTTTAAATGTAAATGTAGACTAGACAGAACTTCCTTTGTATTTCCAGTTGGTACTGTAAGCATAGGCCAGACAGAACATAGAAATTGTGGGAAATAAAAAGCAGCATATTGTTTATCAGTGAATGTACTGGCCTACAAAGACCTCCTGAGCACAGCAAGAGAGGAGAGCAGAATGGCAATCAAGTAAAACAAAATTGCATGTGGTGTGGTCATAGTTCTATTTGAATTATATATATTAGACTAGAAAAGTAAATTAGGCTACCAATGTACTATTAAATCAAGGAAATTGTGGCCAGTGATCCTATCTGAAAGTAGTTGGATATGAACAGTAGCAGCTAGAAAAAGGTAGTGTACTAGTTGAACTGAGAGCAGTCTTACAATAAAGTTGGTGGGTTTTTTTAAATAAAGGCCTCTATTAGCAGTAGATGTACTGTGATTAAAAGGAAGGGGTATGTGATAGTGTTCTTATTGCAGGTTTTGTTTCCTGTCTGAAACAGGACAGCAGCAAAACAGAAAGCAGCTGCTTGCTGCCCCATTAAGAGCTTTTAAAAACCCCAGTTCTAGTGCACTTAAAACACTTCCAGTGCTTGCCAGTGGAAGCTCCCCAGCCAAGTAGACTGAAATATGCATAACAGTCTTGTTACTCAGAAAAATAACCACAGCCTGACCATACAGTGAGACAGTCAGGCTGTAGAGGTCTGTTGAAACCTCAGTGTCGGTCACAATGCAGAATTCAGAAAGCATCTAAGAACAAACATTTTCAAGTGCTGTTATCTGCAGTTTTGTCAGGATGCCCAGGCATTGGGAGAAAATTTGTCTGCCTTCAGGTCCTTCTGGGGAGAAAGATGCATTCTTGGTGTAGGTGAATCTGACATCCAGCTCACAGAGCAGGAACTGCTCAGAACTGCTTTGAAAGACTGGGATGGCAAAGCTGTCACGTATGGCTAAACATGACTGTAGCCGTTGTGCTGTGTATTAGACCAAACTGCAGCATGAGGCAATGTGGGGTTGTAGGATTGTTTAAAAGTTTATATTAAGTTTAGTTTAGCTTTATGTGCCTAAGATGGGCCCCTTTGTTTTTTTTAGAATGTTTTCCTTATCAGAAGTTAGTATGTGTTTTTTTTTTCTTTGCCTAGAGACGGTTTTTAATTAATCTGTTTATTATAAATTTTTTGCTTGTTAGGGAGAGTGTTGCTTTTCAAGGATAAGGGCCTTGGAGGAGTCTGCTTGATGCCTGGGCCCCCCCCAGAAACTCTACCTAAGTCTTTGATATATTATGAGCTATGTAACTTAGTTGGAATGTATACTTTGTTAATTGGCTTGGAGATTGTATCCCCCCCTTTTGAGCTAGCCCTGAAAAGACCCCCGAGCCCAGGGACTGGATCTCTCCTGGGGTTGTTGATCTAGGGTGACGGGGTCCCCTGTCCCCCAATAAACCCTGATTTATATAACCTCCGAGAGGTCACTCTTTCTTTCATCGCCACGAACCATAGCAGCAGAAGGTCTGAAGGCCTGCAGAACCAAGAGCTCACCTTGCTGTTGTCGGAGCGTGCTGGAGCGGCTGGGCAAGCCAGCCAGCCAGGCTGACCAGCGAGGCACGCACCCCGACAAGGCAATGAAAATAAACAGCATCCTATATGGAAGGCAGAAGGAGGGATGGGTCTTTTTACTGGTATCACTGTTTTGAGAACTGCCACAATATTGAGGTTCTAGCATAGAGTACAGTACTGAAATATGTCAACAGCTGTAGCACCTCAGACAGTTTCTTTAGGAAATAGATGTTTCTTTGGCTGTTCACCAGAGAAATGACTTAGTGCAATATGATTTTATTAATATGTCAAAGTCAGTTGTAATAGAGCCACATGAGCATTTAAAACAGCTGGGGCTCTTAAAAATAACAGTCAAAAAGTGACGTAAGGCAAGTAATTTGCAATTGGACACAATGAACTTAAGGGTGTTTTCCAGCCGAAATGATTCTGTGATTCTATGGCAGCCGGCTACTACTGTGTTTGAATTCAAATCTAAAGCATACTTGGCTTATAAGCTCGTCCATTACTTTGCCAAGCCCCTTGCGTGTGGGAACTTGTCAGTGTGGTGGTGGTGACTGGAGCTGTGATTGTCCACCCAGGATCAGCTGGTGTGCCGAGAGGGATGCCTGGAATTCTGGGAGCATGAAAATGCACCGGGTGAGAAGACACAGCACGGCCTCAGCTGTGACAAACTGCTTTTTTTTTTCTTCATGGGTTTTGGGGTAGTTCTGCATGCCCTCCCTGCCTTCAGTCTATCCAGAGTATGTTTTAAGCATTTAGTGTGTGAGTGTGATTTAGATTAATTGTTTACTATTGTCACTAAGTAATGTTTGGGTCCTTAGGCAAACTTAGCAACCTCCCTAAATTTAGCCGAGAGTAAACATCTCAGAACTGTAGAGAGCTTGAAGCTTCCACAAAATTTGTAGCCCCCTTTTTAAGGGGGATTTGAGCCTAGTAGTTACCTGCTATACATGGTTTGCAAGCAGTCTAGTCAGTGCATATGTGGGTTGGAATTTACCTCGTTATCCTTGAGGTTTGGAGATGGCCAGAGGGAAGAACATGAAATTTTTCAGAGAATTGAAGGTGTGATGGGGTCTGTGGCAGAATGATGCTGCGTTTAAGACCTCAAAGCCAGCCCACTGCTGATCTGCTTATAGAGTAGTGTGTATCCCCTAGATAGGGGGAAAAGTCTCCATTGAGGCAAAAGTGTTATCAGATGGGAAATAAGTGGCTAAAAGAGTTTTCCTGAATGTAGATAGCTGGAAAAACAGCCTTCTCGCTTTTTGTTTCTTTGGGGAGTGAGGGCACATTTAAAATTTTGAAGAAAAATATAGAACAAAAACATTTTAATTCTGAAACAACAATTGAAAATGGTTTACAGGAACTGTTGCATGCCTCACGTGTCCCTTTTCCAAACTCTGGGTTTGTATTTGCCTTAGTACAATGCAGGAGCACTTCAAAGCACAGCCCGTGCAGAGCACCTGGTTGTGTGTGTGGTGCTGCTCTGAGTTGTGCATCAACCTTGTGAGGCTTATGGAGCTGATGCTTTGATTTTGCATATAAAAAGCTATATTAACAGTTGCATTTCAAATGCGTGCCCTTGACTGAAGATCATCTGGGATAAAAATACGTTCTGGACAGTATTTCATAGAATATACACTTTACAGTGTCCTTCTTAAGGTAGCATGTTCATAGTCACTGCTCCAAAAAATAAATCAGACAGAGTAGTAATTTCCAGTGTAATATTCTACAAAAATGAGCAAACTGTTTTTTCCAGGGGCTTTTGAGAAAAAGTAAAGCATTGATTTTCTCCGCTGAGTTCCTTTTAATCTGTAAACTGCTACCAGGATTATTAAGTACTTGATGAACTCTTACAATGGCAGCCTACCTATGGGAAAAAGCAATGTCTTTTTATGCTAGATATTTTCTGTGCATTGTTACAATAACTTCTTCAGGGAATAAATGATAGTTTTCCTATTTATATAAAACTCTGTTCTGTATTTAAAAGATTAAATACGATTGGAGTTTTCTTCTAGAGTAATAATTCGATAAATGGTTACTGTAATTAAGTTAGTGTAATTAATTTTATAATGAGCTTTTCAAGAACCTGTGTGATTTAATGTATCTCAAAGATGTTAGTCACGTGTTTTGGTAATCCTGCACAGGAGATACTCTTTGGCTAACAGGACATCTAATTAGCAATGGAATGGTTTCACATGAAAAAGGCATATTATAATTTAAAGTGGGACTTTCACCTAGGATGGTAAAGTGGATTGGGTAGGTGTGGTGATAAGGATATAGAGGGATGGCCAATAAGTGAGGCTAAGCATAATTTTTTTAACTTGGATGTGGAAGTTATTTACATAGTCTGGTTTTAATTTTCTTGGTAAGTTAATTGTATCAGACAGTAGTGACTTTATTGACTAAATAGTCAGTAAAGTAGATTCAGTAAGGGTGTTTACTTAAAGCTACTGTCTTTATTCAGGACAAATGCAAGTTGTATTAAATGATCATTTTTTGCATTTTTCAGTTAAGATGATGTGCTAAAGATGAACACACCAGGTGATGTGTTGAAGTGAGGAATGTGTTTTTTTGTTCCACCTTATAGAGTTCACATCTTCACCTTTTGTTGTGGCCGTGTGATCCCCTTTAATATGACCCACAGGAAAAATTGATTCATCTGGAGCCATCTGAAAAGAAGAGAAGAAATGGTGATATTTTCAAACCTGACCTATTTGTAGATTTATTTCATAGTATAGTTCCACAATATTTGTATTGACAGAGTTGTCCCAGGTATTTGAGACAGATAATTGGGATGAGTGAGTGCTGTGTGGTGTGTGTAGGTGAGTTAGCACTAGGTAAAATCACAGATTCTGCCTGTTCTTCCAGTTATTCCCAGTTCTAGTTTTCTTTTTCTGCACTTGTGATCTTTCTGTCTTCTAGCAGTTCTTCAGGATTTCCAGTCTGTCTCTTTCTCCAGTCAGCATCCCCTCATTTTGCCAATGTAGCTGCTCTCCTTACCTGTGCATTCCCATTTAGCATTCCCCTCAGCCTGCCTGCATCACAGCTCCATCAGGATTTTTGTTCTCAGGCAAACACTTCTCTGTGCTGAATCCCAATTTCTTACTCCAAAATATGGAGGAAGAAAACCTTCTTGAAGGAACAGTCAGATGTGTCTTAAGCAGCAAGAAGGGTTTAAAATAATTTCCATATTTGTGCACAGAAATGAGTAATTATTTTGACTGAGAATTCAGGAGAGAGACAGCAGGGTGGGAATATCAGTCTGAGACAGATGCTTCAATGTATAATTTCAGCACAAACTCTAATTTGGCCAAGATACAAGAAAGTGAAAGCAGTTAAAGTGTTTCAGGCTTTAAAGAGAAGAAATTTGATATAGTGGTTGCTTTTCTAGAGTTCTGCTGTAAAGTCACACTTGTATAATTCATATTGAGTTTTATGTGAAGTAATTTTGCAGACTTATCCTGGAATGTCTGGCTGGAAGAGGAGTGATGCCTGTATCACACCCATCCTCCCAGTGAGTTTCCTCATATAGGTAGCCCAGAAGAGTGAAAAATACCAGTGCTGTCAGCAGTTTTGATAGCGCTGCTGAGTGGAAGGGGTGCAAAGGAACAGATGTACATTGCTGGTCATTGTCATACAGCTCTCTGGTTTGACCTTCTTTCATGGCTTTGGAGAAAGAGTAAGACGGTGTTAGGAGGAGCTTGAGCTTTTGTTTGTTTTCATACATCCTGTTATTTAAGTGCCAATTCATTTTTCCTGCCCATTACATTTTCTTCCAGAAAGAAGTAGAAATAGCTTTCCACAAGATTCTTTCTAAAGAATTTTTATCCTTTTATGTAAGAATAGGTTTGTCTAGAGTAGTGAACCCATCTTTTTTAAAGAAGAAAAACAGCATATTGAACTATCCATGCTGATTCTTTGCAGTTTTAGTTTTGAGTAAAACATTTCCCTTGCTAGTTTGTTTGCTTTTAAAACCTGTTGACAATTTTTTCATATTATTCTATTTTTTTCTTTTACTTTCTTTATTTAATCTTACTAGCCTTTTATATATAAGATTAATATAAGTAGTCCCACTCTGGCAGACTATATTTTGGCCATATGTAACATAATCTTTCTGTGTCAGAGACAGCTAAAATCTCAGGATAACTCCAGTAACATTCATTAATTTTTTATTGCATTGAAGCTTTGGTTATAGCTTTAAGCTGCTTATTGTTACATATTATTTCAAGTAAGATCTTAATAATGTTTTTTGGTGAAGGTTATTTCTACAATTTGAAAGTACTGTCTGTTTTGATGTAATGTATAATCAGAAGAATAAAATGCTCTTTCCAGAAAACTGTTTTCTTGCTAATGTAGTTCTGCGAAACTCAGTATGTGTGGGAAGAGATGCTGGCATACTCTAGATGTGATAGACTGCTGAATATAATTTGTTAAATGAAATTCATCCCTAATTTAGTAATACTACTTTGTTAGGAAGTGATGTATTTTCTGTGTGAAGATAATCCAAAATCTTGATAATCTGGTGTCTGTGCAGATTCTCATCTTTTCAGAGGTGCTAATTTTTTTGTCTTGGGGAAATACTTCTGTAAGGGATTAAGTTCTGTTTGGATAAATAGCTGCTGCTTTCAATTTTTAAAAATGTACTGTTGTAAGCAACATTCCATTGCGCTGCAGAGAATTTAAGAACTGCTATTTTGTACCAGAGAGATCCACCAGCTTTACTTATTACTTTAGGCAATTATATGTGTAGCACATTTGCTCTTGTAAATGGTATCTTTGCCAATAGACGATATTGTCTCTGAAGTAATTTGGGGATTTTCTGAAGTATGGTACTAGAGAGTGCTCCTGCTATCAGATATCTACAAATGTCATATCCAAACACTAGGAAAAATTTCAATCTTTATCACTGTAGTATTATCACTGAACACACTGATTGTTAGATGAGACTCAGAGGAACAAGAAGAGAACAGATTATTTCTCTTCAATATGGAGATGATTCATTGTACTCTAGATCAGATGAACACATTATTCTGTTTTCTAGGGTTGAATTGTTGTGGAAGACTTTAGATATTGCCCATTTTCATCAAATAGTGACATCAAACAACTGTTGGATGCTTCTCTTGAAAGTCTGTTCTCCCCCACCCCCAGTACTCGATTATTTTTTGATTCATTAATGTTGTATGTAATGTTAATTTATCCATCTTGAGTTCTATATATATAATTCCACCACAGTTATAGTAGAGATGTCTGTTGCTTTGCTGGTTTCAGGTCTGGTGTACACACAGTATGTTCAGGTATTGACTGCTTCTTTTCACTGTCTCTTTTCTAGCTTAGGGCCACGTGGAACATACTTGGAACTGCATCCATGTTTCTGAATTCCTTTAAACAATTGGGCTAGTACTTGACTCTCAGATAGACAGTACCAACATAATGCAGAAAAAAATTGGTTATTCTGCTTATTTAGGAAGGGTTTTCCTCATTCTGCTGATGTTAACTGTTGGTTTCCATCTCTATGTAAATTTGTTTCCTTTGTTGCTAGAAATTTTCAAGCACGCAGTTCAGCTTTCAGTAACTTTATTAATAGGCTTGTGGTTAAGTTAAATAAAAATTCTAGCATAATGTGAATATGGTGTGTATTGGTAGAGTCTGCTTAAAGCTGAGTAAGTTGAAGGGTTCTTAAACTCAATGTTGTCATGAAATGCTTGATTGTATGTAAGATGTACAGAGAGTTTCTGCAAGCAGTTGAACTTCAGTCTCACTCTGAAGATGGTCCATACTGATTAATGTGTGACCATTTCCTGTATGATTTCAGCAGCAGCATTTGCTCACTGGCTTCTTACACAGGTCCTTCCCCATGAGAGACAAATTCAGAATCCCTTACTTATTTCAGAGCTCTGTATGCATTACACTCTATTTAACCTTTAACTTCTTAATTTTTAGTGGACTCTGCAGACCACAGTGTGTTGTTTCTTAGCTGATAATCACTCTTCAAACTTTCAGTCTTTATTGCAGTATTCCAGTATTCTTCCTTAAATGTTGATGTAGTTTCCTGAAGAAAGGCTTTTAGACCTAAAGGCTTAGTTTCCCTTGCTCTCCTTATTCCAGCTCATAAATAGCTTCTAAAATGAGTGGTGTGCAAAACATTAAATTACTCTTCCATTGCATTTCTCTGCCACAGAAGATGTGATTGTTCTAAGTGAAAAATGTCATTGTAATTGGTTATGCAATGCAAAGGAATAACAGTTAATTTTCAGGACAGTTTTCCCAAGGAAACTTCTGGGAAAAATATATAATTGTTTGTTAAGCTCTTGTGAATGTTATTTTCTAGGTTATAAGCGTAATTAAGGTGCCCTCATTTCACTGTATCCTGATTAAAGTTTCCTGATTTTTTGAATTGTTATTTCCTCCTCCATCCCTGTGAACTGTTACCAGACTAAAAATTCTGACTAAGTAGAACTTTTTTTACCCACCTTGGTTTGTTTCTTCTCTTTGATATTTACACAGTCTTTTTGCCATGTCTGAAATGCTTCAGCTGTCCCCAAAGGCAAATAGATACAGCAGGGGTTGTGTCTTTCCTGCTGTGAGTAAAATAGGGTTGTTTGGGGCAAAAGAAAATCGGGAGAGATAATGTGTACAAATCTGACAAAATACTGACGCTACTATTCCAGCCATTCCTGAAAGAACTTTTTCATATGTTCTTTACTTAGGACTTGTAACGTAATTAAAAATTATAAGATTAGGCCATCTTCTGCTTGGCTCCCTGTTATATTTTGTTTAAGTGTTTTTTTGTTTAAATGTATTTTGTATTTTTACCAAAGTTACTGAGCTAGTATTTTTATTGGGTATGTTGTTCTTTTGCAAAAATTGGTCACACCATTTCGTTCTTTTGGTGTCTCCAGATGCATCAGTTAAAGGGATCTTTAGGAGAGGCAACAATATGGATTAAGAGTAACATGCATTTTCAAGTGCTTGTCTTTGCCTTCTTTGTTCTTTCATTCCTTGTCTTATTATGATGGTAGTTCTCTGCTGTTTGTTAAATAGAGAAATCCCACTGAATAAATGAAACCTGATTTGATTTAGTTATCTCCATAATAAAATTTATGATACTTCATGTAGCATCACTGTAGAAACATCTTCTGTTTCTGAATTTCACCGCAATTAGACATAATTAATCTCTTCTCCTCTTATGCAGCTCAGTTTGTATTTTGTATTGGCAACTTAATGGTGAATTAATTTTCTGTTCTTACCAGTATGAAATCCTAACTAAGTTGAAAGTAAAGACAATTTCCAGCAGTCTAAATATAAAAACTGTGTAGAATGAAGAATATGGAGGAACCTGTCAGCTTACGTTTTAGATCATGAAATTTAGATGAAGGTCACTTGAATGAAGTCAATAGAATATGAAGAAGCTTTCAATAACCACTATTCTTTAGTGAATTATGGCTCCTTCGTAGTACTAGATGTTCTTAAGTTAAATGTGATTGCAGGTATGTTTTTTCAGGTAGTAACTTGGTCATTGGCACAGATGCCCAGTTGGGGACGACTGAAAGCATTGTGTGACTTCTGGATCTATACATGTATTTTGTCTTTCAATATCCAAAATATTTCACTTCCAGTACAAATGAGGTGTTACGCATTGTTTTCCTTGGATGAAGAATGGGCCTAATGTGAACTCTAGAAAGCATTTTAGTCCCGTGGTATAGATGAAGGTTATTCAGGGATTTGGAGCCAATATGAGTTTAGAGGTCTGCTCAGTTAATTAAAATGAAACAGAGTTTTTCACTGTGTATCTAATTATAAAATACACTTGACAGTGCATTTCATAATTCGCTAGTTGTAGTAATACTTTTCACTACGTGTTTTCTCGTGTCTCTTCAAATACCTTCTGAAATTCGAACACTCCAACACGACTCCTGCGGATTCATTTACTTGCGCATTAAGTGTGTGGTACAGTGAGTCGCTGAGAAATTACCAAGAAAGACATTTTACATTTGAAACCTAAATTAGCATTTCATGTGCTTAATTACTTCACAGCATATTGATTTTTCCTTTAGTAGGACACTTTTAAAATTGATAATTTCTTCTTTAAAAAGCTGTTACTCTATATATCCTGTTGCATTCTTCTTCATTTTCAGTGTGTTAATTTAAATGTTTTATCAATATCTTTGTCTTTTTCCCAACAGTTTTCAAAATCTGGTTTATGTGATGGCATGAACTGGTAAAGCATTTGGATTGTATGATGGATATCAGCAATGGTGATTGATACTTTTTGAGTGGTACAGTAGGAGTCTGCTGTATGAAATGCCGGAAGTTTACATTTCTTCTAGTTTTGCAATGGTAAGTTTTCTTATATTTGTTCTAAGGAAATAGTAACTTTTTAGCTTGTCATGTAAGGTGTATTTCTTTAGAAAGTAGCGTATCAGCGAATCAGTAAAGACTTCTCTCTTACATATGATTTCTAAAGTCTGTTGAGGTCAGCAGTAATTACTAACCAAAGTGTACATTTGAATTTGATTTGGGTTATTTTATTGGTATTGATTTGAAATGTCAGTTACTCACCCCTAATGTGTGCTAGCTTTAATTAGAGCAACCTAGGGGAATGTAGACTATGTAAATAAACCCTGTTTTTCATGTTTGGGTTCAACCCCAAATGAGATCACTCTCCAGATGGTATTGAGCTTCTGTGCAGAGAGGGAGAATATGGAGGCAAGTTTATCCATGTGGAAAATAGGTGTAAAAACCATTACAGAAAGCACATAGTGTTTTGCTCTCTTCAGTCAGCTGCTGATGTTTGACCATTTGCTGCTTGACGTATTATTTATATTTTCTCTTAAGGCAGAGTGTGTTGGAGAGCTCCCACTTATTTAATTTTATGTGGACAGAATGAAAGTTAGCGCTGCAGCATCTCTTTAGATGTATTTTCAGGAATACAAACATTGCACCTTTCCAGGCATTCATCTGAGGCAGCAGGAATACTAACAAACAGGAGGGTTGTAGCAGCACAAATAAATCACAGTTTTGAGAACATTTGAAAATTTTACTTTGTAATTGTCTTTTTCTTCATCGCACAAAGTGATGTGCTGTAATACACAGTTGTGTATAGAACTGTACCACATGTACACAAAATTATGTGCTTTCTTCTACAGTTTTGTCCAGAACTACACCAAACAATACTGTTAGGATACATTGCTTTCCTTGAGAAGTACTGCTTGCATTTTGAATTCCTAAACACACAACACAGTAAATATGAGTAATTGTTAAACAGATTTGTGTTGGATGAGAGCGTACTTGTGTTGTCCCATTCTCTCTTCTCTTCTAGGACCATCTGACACTTACATAGTAGATATGGGAGAATGTGTGAATTTATGTTCTTTTTGTTTTCCTTCTTTGCGGAAAATGAAAAACACCTTGAAACAATTTTCTCCATTTGTTCTTTTCAGCATTTCTAAGTAATATGTGAAATGTTTGAGTCCATATTTAAAAATTTTAATCTTTACATCACATGACGGTTGAATGGGTTTGTATAATCTGGATTTTAGGTAGATGAAAAAGGGCAGGTGTGCCATTCTGTACAAATATGAATCTATTCATTAGCAAAGCTATTATGACAGATCTGTAGTGATATGGAGGTTGATGCTTTAAACTTTTAAAGATTAAATGGATAGAAAGGTAAGAACTGAGTTCTCTTAAAAATTATTTTGAGATACTGGGCAGGTGAAGTACTCCTACATTTCACCCTGCAGTGTGAAATACGGGCACTCTGAAATGGGATGTTTTAAACTTATCTTTGAGTCTGAATTTACTTAAATCTAATGTGAGCGATGGTTCATCTCACCAGCTGAGAGGGAAACAGCCTTCCAGTACCTCAGAGGAGATTCCTGATAGAGACAGGCTTTTGTTGTCATAAGTGATACAGAAGTAGGAGAGGCCCCACCTGGGTATAAGAAAAAATATTTTTGCCTTAAGGATTGGAACAGGTTGCCCAGAGAAGCTGTGGAATATCTGTCCTCATTTTTTTTCATGAACCAGCTGGGTAATGTTCCATGTAACTAAATCTGAATTTAGACCTCATGTTTGTTTGAATGGGAGGTTGGATAGAATTGCCTCCCAAAGGCCTTTCCAGCTGGAATGATTTTATGATTCTGATTCAGAAATTTTGTTTTATTTGATTTTTACTAATAGTAACTGTAAGTATTTTTTAGTGATGTGCTTCATTTTCTTTTAATTCCCTGCTAAATTAGAATTGCAGTTCTGTTTTGTTATTTATGAGAGATTTGTTTTTTCTTTAAGCAACAACTGAGTAAGCAAATGCAGTTTTAATGGTTTACTTCTTAGTCCGTGAAACCATGTAACTGGAAACTGGGGGATATTAAGAATGCAATCTCATACCTTTTACTTGAACAGACAAATTTAAATAATAATACCAATACATTATAACATATTTACAATACGTAAAAATAGTGTGTTTTAGTAACTAGAACCTAACTGGGACATTCCAGCCTTACATAAGGCATAAATATGAGCAACACTCGCATAACTACTAAAGCCAGAACAACCACAAATACCAAGTCAGCTACTTTGTAGCTGAGATGGAAAAATTTAATGCACTAAAGAAATACCACAGAAAGAAGCAGCATGAATACATTGAATGGGCTTATTCAGTTTTACACTGGTACGTTTGTGACAATACATTCTTCAGATTTGCTGTGTCTCCAGGTGTTTTTTTAAATATTTTTTTTTCTGACTGTTTTGTTTACATTTTTTCCAAAGGTTTCCCAGTGAGTGGATCATGATGAACATACTATAGGGACTTGCCATAGTATGGCTGCTTCTCGATCTACTCGTGTTACAAGATCTACAGTGGGTTTAAATGGTTTGGATGAAAATTTTTGTGGTAGAACATTAAGGAACCGGAGTATTGCTCATCCAGAGGAAGTCTCATCCCATCCTCAAATCCGATCCAGGTCACCAAAGAAGAGGCCAGAGTCTGTGCAAACTCAGAAGGGCAGCAACGGTGGCAGAACTACTGACCTGAAACAGCAGAGTGCTCGGGAGTCATGGGTGAGCCCTAGAAAGAGAGGGCTGTCCACTTCGGAGAAAGATAATGGTGATAAGCAAACTGTGGAAAATAGTGAAAAAAAACAAGCAGAACCTGTTTCACCAGTTTTGAAAAGAATTAAACGCTGTCTACGTTCAGAGGCACCCAACAATTCTGAGGAAGAGTTGCCCACTAAGGCTGAGAAGGAGCCATTGGAGCATAAGAGCTTAGTGTCGGACAATGATGCATCCTCCACGGGGACTAAGCGAGCTTGTCGATGTCTTATATTGGATGATTGTGAGAAAAGGGAAGTTAAAAAGGTGAATGTCTGTGCAGAAGGGTTTAATAATTCTGCAGTAGTTGAAGAGGTTGCAGGTTATCAGACTGTCAATGGAGTTGGTGAGAGAGACTCAAATTCTCTTAACTGTGATGACTGTCAGCTTGATGGGAACAGTAAGCAAAACAGTGCTGGTTCCTGTACGCCCAAGGACAAAACAGTAGCAGAAAATGGAAACTCATTAGCCCATTCTTCGTTGTTGCTTAATAGCAGCAAAGAGGACAGTGTTGTAGACCATTATGTGCCTTGCACAAACTCTCAAGAGCAGGTAAAGTTAGAGGACCACAAAACAATAAATGACTGCTTGCCTGAGGAGCATGCTAATCAGGCATTTGAGCCAGCCACAGGGTCCTTTTCTGAAATCCAGTCATCTTTGTTAAGGGATTCGGAGGAGGAGGTGGATGTTGTAGGAGATAGCAGTGCCTCTAAGGAACAGTGTGCTGAAAACACCAATAGCAACCTGAATTCTCACCATGACAGTGCATCAATCTCAGGTGAACCTGAACCACATTCTTCCGTGCTGAACTGTGTTTCAGCTCAGATGACAAATATGTTGGAACTTCAAGAACACAGATACACGTTGAGAACTTCACCACGAAGGGCTGCCCCTGCCAGAAGTAGCCCTACTAAAAATAACTCTCCTTGTAGAGAAAACGGACAGGTTGAGGAAAATAATCTTAGTCCTACTGAAAAGAATGTACCTATAGGTATTAATAATATCAATGGATCTCCCAAAAAGTCTGAAGAAATCAAACAGAACGAAAAAGAGAAAAATAGTAATACAGAGGATCATGGGAGTGATGGACTAAGAAAGCCACTTTCTGAGTCTAGGCTTGTTGCTGGATATGTACCACCTGCCAAAGAGAGTGCCAACATCCACACTGCAGAGGAGGATGAGGAAGAGCCTGATGTGTATTACTTTGAATCAGATCATGTGGCATTGAAACACAACAAAGAGTATGTGTAACTATGGTAACCATGAATTCTGCTTTTGTTTCTTACCAAAAATATATTATTATTACAAAATTTATTACGTATTTAACGTAGTTCCATAAAAATTTAAGTGCTTTATAATTTTCATACTCTTCGGTCTTCATTTTTCTTGTTTCTACCTCAAACAAAATTAAACTCTATTTAATATGCAGTATGGTACAGCAATGTGGTTTATACATTTCTTGCAGTCAGGATTCTTGAGCCAGAATTTGGGTTTTTTTGAGTTTCTTCTTCGGACTTTTATTTCTTTAAAAATGCATCTGTTATTTATTTTCCCTTAAAAACTAGCTGGAAGGAAAACCAAAGGAATTCTAACCCTTAATTAGATTTCAGTCATTTATCAGCATATCCAATGAACACTGCAGATACAGCTTACACAGTTATCATTTTGCTGTACATAAAAGTTAAAGTCAGATACTTTTTTCAGAGTGTAATGGGAAAGAACTCAGCATTATTGGGTTCAGGAAGATGAACTGATCAAATGCAGCAACTTTCTCCAAAGTAAATTATGTCTACATGACTATTTATATTAATTGCATGTAAATATCGGATGATTATTATTATTGTTGTCGTTGTTATTTTTATTATTACTACTACTACTATGCTCTGAGTTGTTTTTATGTTTATCATCTAAATGTCTGTAAGTAGAACTGTGGTAACTATACCTTGTGGTAAATGTGCAAGAGATGTTTAAAACAAAAGGCTGATTCACTGAAGGAAGTTTACATGAAGAAAATTTGTCTTCAAGTAGTCGACCAGGACACAGTTTTTTATTTCACAGTCTTTGTAATGCTGTTTTGATTGGTGTGTTTTGCTGTTTAGTAGGTGTTCTGTATTTTGTTGTGAGTTCTGAAAGGCCAAGTGCAGATCTTCAGTTTGCTTCGTTTGAAGGGTTGAAGCGCTGTTAGTAGTTCAGTGTAAATGTTCATAGCACAGTTACCGTGAATATGGGACACAAGGCACAGGTGATTGTTTAGTCCAGTATGACTGGATTTTTGATAGTAGAGTTGTATTATTTATGTAGTGAAATTTTGTTCAGTATTGGACATGAATGAATGGTTTTAATCAGAAAATTTTGAATTTGAGCATGGGTTAGACAAACTGTGATTTCAAAATAATGATCAAATATTTGAAGCTTCAGCCCTCAGTCCAAAGTGGACACTTTTCCCAGTAGATAGAAAGAAAATGACAAATGGGGGAAATGGACTGTGTCTTTTGACTCTCTTAGGATGACTTTGGATCTGTATGTAATATGACTCCATCTGATGTTAGTACACAGTTAGTGTGTGTTAATAATGTGGTGTGATGTAGGGGGTTGTATTTATTAGGAAAAAATACTGTAAAAAATATCAGTTTTTTCTATTCTTAAACACAGATCCAAATTGTGCGTGCAGATTTCAGGTGTGTGCCCTAGTGTTAGCTTTTGAACGCACACAGCTCTGAAGAATGGGTGGCTGTTGTTCAGATTGGCAGCCTGTTTGTGAGACCTTGTTGGGGAGCTTTTGAACTTGCAAGTAGGACTTGGTAGCTTGCTACTAACTCATTGCCTGAATGCAGAATTCCAAAAGAAGTGGTTATTGTTTTTATTATGTCTTATATTTCTACTTTCCCAAAGGGAAGCCTGCTGCTGGGGGGGGAGGAGGTGTTAGCCATATCTATTCTTCATTTAAAAAGATCTTGATAGAACTGAAAAATTACAAGCCATCCTTTTTTGTTGTTTACATTTACAAGAAAATAGGTCTGTTATTTTGATGATTCTGCATGGTAGTAGGATCCTTCTAAAGAACTTAAGTCAATATTTTGACATGAGTGCAGTTGTCATTTATCCAGAATTTCATACTTCAAGAGTAAATCAAGTGCAGTGCACTATATCCTCTATCCAGTTTTAAAAATAGCAAAGTTCATTAGAGGATACTCTTAATTCATGTGTAACAGTTTTTGAATAGTGTCTTAATTATACCCTTATTTAATCTCATTTCGTGCTTACTTTCTAAAGTGTTAAACTAAAAAAAAAAAAAAAAACCAAACCCAAAAAACCCCTGCCAGTTTATCTGAAATGTATTCCTTTACTGGTCATATGCAAAGAATTCCAGGGTTCCCATGCTATTAATGTCGGTTTAGCAGGAGGTAAAGGATACTCACTTTGCATGTGGTAGTTCTGGCTAAGCCAAGTGTTCTGCATATCACTTCTTCAAATGGTAGAGTTTTGTTTTGCTGTCCTTCATCAAGTTGGGATTGTTTTAGGTGATTTTTTTTCTCTGATTTATGTTTCAGTTCTCTTTTAAAAGCCAGTTCAGTGAGACATTAGCATCTTGGCTAGGTTGAGGAGGCAGATTTCTCCAATGAGGCATTAGTATAATTCTTTGGATTGTTCCACAGCAGAAAAAAGATACATTCCTCTGTGTCATAAAAGCAGTTTTATATGGCTCTAAACTTATTTCTTGTTACATGACATAGCTTGGTGACATACACATTCATACAGTTGATTTTTACTCTCCAAGAAATTATTGTGACGTTGATAAAATACGGATATACCAAAACCTTTAAGAGCTATTGATAAAACTTACTATAAGAAAGAAAAAAATCTAAATGCAAATTGGTGTATTTCTGTATGAATTTTATTGCTTTTTGAATCTTAACATGTTTAAACAATATTCATATATTACTGTTTCTGGGAAAAC
This sequence comes from Cyanoderma ruficeps, assembly GCA_008694505.1. Classification (NCBI taxonomy): domain Eukaryota; kingdom Metazoa; phylum Chordata; class Aves; order Passeriformes; family Timaliidae; genus Cyanoderma; species Cyanoderma ruficeps. Next base: position 14,515,595 of record VZDJ01001247.1, read on the forward strand.
GATGATACAATAGGAAAAATAACTATCACAGATTAAGGGATATTATTATTCAGAGAGAGAAGGCTGAAATGATGGATGTTCTTTATTAAAACAGACCTGTCCTACAAAGACAGAGATGAGATCTCTAAGCAGAAATTTTATCACAACATAGATGTTTTTGTAGATAATAACAGACTGATCTGGGGGTTGTATAGTTATGAAGTGTTGTTAATGTTTTTTGTTGCTACGCACATAATTGGAATTTTTGTGTATTGTAACTGCTCTCAGAAAAGTATGGTTTGGTGTGTATTTGAGAATTCTGTTTCTGTGTTCTAGCTCAGAAACATTTGCATTTTCTCCTGAGATGCTTTCATCAAGACTGAAGTTCTTGATTTAAAACTTTCTACACTGCTGAATTTTATCTTCTATGCTCAGTATTTTGCATATGTCTTTCCTCAGGCATTTCTCATATTTCTTTGCTGTATCTTTTTATACTGTAATTCTGTCTCATACTGCAGCAGCTTACTTTAATTTTGTCTCTGGTGCAGCATTTTACTCTCTTTCTGCCTTTCCCCAGTGTTTCATTTAGTGCCCTTTTTTAGTTTTGGTTTTTTTTCTTCTTCCTCTCTATTTCCTTTGGAGATTTGCAATGTTTAGCAGGTATTGCACGAAGGGACAATCCTGGTTTGACTCTTAGTCCTGGGTTATAGATGAAAATGTGGTTGAGGAATTGGGATTTCTAGGACTCTATAATAAACTGCAGTTTGGCTTTACAGGAGACATTTAGACCTGGAGGCGAGATCACTGAAATAGAAGCCTTATGCACGAGCAGTTCCCTACAGGCAATTAATTCTAAGAGTTAGGACCTTGTTCAGTTGATAGGTATCTTCTTGTATCTTTATTACTTGATAGTATTTAAAATTATAACAGCTGCACTGGCATTTAAAGTGAAGAACATATCACCAATATAAAAGAATTGATGAAGAATATACAATTTTAGTGAAGAAAAAGAGAAGTTGATAATTTTAGAAAATCAAGCATAAATGTCATATGTATTAGGTTACAATGGGATTTAATTCATCCTTTGTTTCACAAAACTGGTGTGGCATACAGTGATGTTTTTCTTAAATGACCTGTTAATGTGAAACTAAAACATAAAAAGTCAGTGTTTTACAGAGAGTAGTTTCTATTTTCTGGTAGATTGTGTAGATTGGTAGATTGTGTTCTAAATAACCAAAACCAAGATTGACTTTAGGTAAAATCATGTAGAAGTTGGATGCTGCAGTTAGTTGATCCACCAGATAGAAATACAATGGAAATCAATTAGAAATTGTAATATGACTTTCTGATCAACTTCAGTTGCTTTTTCAGGTAATTGTATTATTAAAATGTGACACTATAACAGGCATGCAACCACATTTATTTATGAAATCCTTGTATTTTACTACAGCTTAAAATACAAAGTATTTTAAGAATTTTTTACAGCCATCATTACTGTTTTAGCATGTTCTGTAAGGTAATTTCTGTCTATAAATACTTGTCAAAGGAAAAGTTACTTGTCAAAATTTTTGCAGGACTAAAGATAAACGTTTACTTAAGAACATTGTAGTAATGGATTCATATTTTATAATTATGTAAACTATTCAGTAAAGACTAGAGCTCTTACTTTGCAAGAGATAATGCAGTGGGCATGTGCTGCATCAGCTTTTTGCTCCCTAGGAATGAGCACACTCTGGGAGCCATTAAATGTCAGGTGCATTTATCACATTGGTTTTTCTTCCCTGGGCAGAGGCATCTTGCTGCCAACCGCAGCATCATCCCGGTGAACAGCACGAGCAAACTCAGTGCAGTCCTCACTTAAATGGTGTATCCTGTGGAAAGTAAAGCTTGATTTCTTTTGGATTTTTGTCCTGTACCCCTTGAATTCCTTCCTGATTTGCCTGCCTACATCTATGTTCTCACTTCCAAGAGTGCTCTGTTGCAGCAATCCACTCCTGGAAGACTTGGAGCTCTCCAGTGCAGAGATGTTTCCCTGTTGGTTGCCTTGATGTGGTAGCTCTGGATGTGTGGGCTGATGGATTGATGGAGGAGTGTCATAAGTAGCAGTTGAATTCTGCTTGCCTCTCTCTTGTAGTGACAGTAGTTATGGTCTCACCTCCTTTCCAAGCTGCCAGGTATTGGAGAATACATAAGAATTCACTTTCTTTCCAATTTCTTTTGTCAACATGGACCAAAAATCATGGAAGGGAAAAATACACAAATAAAAAAAAATCCAACTACAAGCAACAAGAAACTTATTATTCTAATACAAAAAATGTAGAAAATTGTTTTTCTGCTTGTTCATTTGAAAGTGCTTACCATTCCTAAGGATGCTCATTAGCAAATTCATCTAAACTGGAGAATTAAGGATCAGTAAATAATAAAAGCAGTTTTGAGGTGTAGGAAATACCAGTTGAAAAAAAAACCAAATGCCATAGGAATCATGGTCCTGATAAAAAAAAAAAAATCGAGAAAGCCAAGAAAAGATAGGGCAGTAATGTATTGACCCAGCAGCTGTGTGGAGAGTAAGGCTCTGACTGTGGTTTTGGCTGCTGACACAAGGACACTTAAAAACAGAAGCAGTAAATTGTGGTTATACCAGTTATGTCAGTGTAAAGTTGTGTGGTGGAACAAAGAATAAATTAATGTTACCATGATTGCCTACTTGGTAGGGATCACTGAAATATTAGTAACCATAATGATGTCACTGAGAAGACAAGAACGAAGCAACTGCCTTTTGATTGAGAATGCGTTATCTTTATTTGTCAGTTTTAACCAACCCAACTTGAAATTGCTTCATTACTAATTTTAAGTTTTTGTTCTTGGTCTTTTGACAGCACGAACTCATCTCCAGCATGAACTGCAAAACTGATTAGCAGTATCTTTAAAAAAGAGATTGCAGTACATATTGTACAAGCTTCTTTCAGTCAGCAGTGAGTCCTAATCAATACAGTTGTTCTTTGGTACAACACTACATGCATTTGAGAGTTAGACAGGTTTCCTTTATGCTTTGTTCTTGGTAGGTATAGCCAGCTGATTTTTCATTTTCATTATTGCACATCTGTATTTTGCTTTGGATAGCTCAAAGTAAAAATATTGCTGCTGTTTTGTATAGCAGTCTTTGAAAGTTTTATGCTTCCTAAGCTAAGGACCAGCTGTGTTCGTCCATGGTTTATTGTAGTGAGTCCTAATAAAAATACATATTTTACTACTTTTCTTCCTTATTTCTAACTTTTGTTCCACTTCTTTAGCCAAAAAAATATTGGTGAATAATGTTTTGTATTGCTGTTAGAACATTCAGCCGCTCATGATTGTAATTTGGTTCTGATATTCAGATGTCACTGTAACATACTGAGGGGAATATGTTAATTTGTTCCTATAGCAAGAATATACACCTGAATAATTGAGTGTATGTGTGTGTCTCGTTTGGGTGAAAACCTGCAGAAACTAATTCAGAGTGAGTTGAAGGAGTTGAATAATCAGTGTTGTCAGCTTTCTCTGCATGTTTAGAAATCAGAGGATTTCTGTGCACTTGGGTCAGTTTCAAGGTAACATGGTTGCTGTTATTTTGTCACTGGAATAAAGCCCCTTCTGAAGGGGTGCTTTCCCCAGCATCTGTCTAGAGAAGAGTAACCAAGTGGGCATGCTGGAGGAATCTCCATGATATTTTCCCTCAGTATAGGAATTGAGACCGTTCTCATTAGAGAGGGTGAGAGGGAAGGAGAAAAAGTTTGGCATGTGCTGTCAGTCTGTCTTTCTGTTCCATTTGTGAAGAAAACAGTTTCTGTCATTATCTCATGTCAATTCAAGCCTGGAAAACAGAGGAATCACAGGGACCTGTATCTTTTCCCCTACTGAATGTCCCTGTCCTGTAGGCAGATGGTTTAGAGTGCCATCAGTATCAAAAGGCTGTATGAAACTGGGAGAGGACTGATAGGTGCTCTTTAGTTGAGAAGACTGAAACTTAAGTTCTGTGTTCAGAGGCACAGAGACCTAATTGCTACTAAAATTTTTGAAAAGTTGCTGGAGTGTGGGTATTTGATAAGGGTGCTTTTGTACAGCTAATACTAAATCTTGCTGAGTGTGTTGGACAGCTCTTGACAAGAATGAAGCCTCTAGAAATACGAGTGGGTGTTCTGTTTCTTGGGAAGAGTTAAGAATTTAAGAGAGAAGGACATCACATGTTGATAACCAATAAAATACTGTTCAGATGGTTGAAACACAAAATCTGAAGCTGTGAAAGATGAAAGAAAGGTAAAATTTGAGTGGAAAATGGTTCTTTTGCATCCAGGTAAATTACTGCAGTAGGATTTGCTTTTTTGCCTTAGGATTTATTGGGTTTTTAAAAGTGTGCTTTTTGGGTTAGTTCTGTTTTGTTTTAAGTAGGTGTGAGGCTGGCATTCAGAAATAGTGCTTTGTGTTCTGTTCCTGGCACAGTAGACTTGAAGAAGCCATTTAATGTGTACTTTAGTTGTTTAATATATAACACAGAGATGCAGTTTAATTATTTACTTACCTTTGAAATGCGTTAAGATGTCTGAAGTATGAATATTAAATATCCAGTGAAAGTACAGTAAATGACAGTCTATGCTGTCAGACAGTAAAGAGATTAAGCCAGAATAGAAAGCAGTTTAATAGAGTTGCAGAAAAAGCTGTAAATAGATTACCTTGGTCATAGTATCTAAGCATTAGGTAGGTAAAATCCCACCATATGGTGCTTCCTCCAGGCAAAGGTGCTTTTACAAGCCCTGACAGGGGTTCATGCATGCATGCTCTTATTGATTATCCCCTTAAACTCTTTTCTCTTTCTGAAGACAGATCAAAGAAGGCCCATTCTGCATCAGTCTTTTGTGCTTTCTCATTGCTGTCCTGTGCTCCACATGTCCAGCACTGAATCCCAGACTCTTCCAGAGTGCAGTTAGAGATTTTTTTAAAATCTTAGGTTATGCATCAGGATAATTTGCAAGATTTGTACACTGGCAAAGATTTCAGGCCAAACTTAAGAGCTGGGAGCATTTTCTGTTATATCTGAACTCACAAACAAAGCCCAAACAAAAAACCACACGTCTTTGAAATGACAGGATTGTGTTTGATCTGATTTAAGGTTTCTCCAGGGACTGAATCTCTCTTAAGTACAGCACCTTGGGTGACTTGGAAATTCTAAGTGCAGTAATGTTTCCCTTTTCCTACATAATTTGTGGTCTTACAAGATGTTTAATATCCAGTACCTTCTCGTCTTAGCGTACAGTGAGAGAATTTTTTTAATAGCTGTTAGTAGACCAAAATCCAGAGTAATAAATGGCCTGCATATGGGAGAGCAGGTTGTAATCTGTACTTTGCTGGAGTGCCAGCAGATGGCAATGAAACAAAGACTTGCTCAAATCCTCCCAGTGACTAATAACCAGTTTTGTGTCTCAGCTCTTAGAAATACGAAATAACAAGGTTTTTTCTATCTACATTTTAGCTGTGTCTTAGTATGAGACCTGTATACACCCTCACATAAAACAGTTCCTACCTGCACAAAAACTAATGAGTATTTCTAAATTATGGTACACACTTTTAGTGTCAGAGCCCCCCAGAATTGATGGGGCTGTACATTTTAACATACTGTGAACTATATAACTGGAGAAGTGAAGTTAGTTTTGGGAGGGGAAATTGATGACCACCAGCCATACAGCATTTTAGAAGTCAAGAGGATAAATCACATCTCTTTAATTAGGCATCAAAGTACACGTTTTTGCAGGGTACTGAGTGATGTAAGGCAAGTGTAGCTGCCAAAGTAATTTCAAGTGACTTTGTGTATTGATTTTTAGTTGATTTTTTTTGGTTAGTGTGAATGTTCTCAACACCCACTTTATTTCCCCAGGTAATTTGATTTAGCTACATAAAAGTTACAATCTTTATTTTGTACTATCAGTTTTGCTCACATCACTCATTCAACTAAGGCGTAAAGTACAGGATGTTCTTCTCTTCAAAGGAGAAAAAACCTGCAGAAAACATGGAGTCACTGTCTGACTGAGAGACTCTTACTGTAAAAATGAAATTATTTATTTAAAAATGCTGAAAGATGTGGCCCCTTTTACAGGTCAGTGCCAAGTCATTTAGTATAAAAAACAGGAGTTAAGAGCAGTTGTTAAGCCTGATTGATTCCATCTTCATATAGTTTTTTCTAAAGGCTGTTGTTAGGTCCTGACATAGAGAAATTAAAATCTGTGATGTGACTCTGAGTACTCTGATTTGGAAATGCAAATGCTTTTAGAATGGAAAAAATAGAGGGGAGAAGCATTTTGAAAGTAGATCTCAGCAAACTGGATCAGAATGGATATGGGTCTCATTAAGACAATAGTTATGCTATTCTCAAGTTTTGTCACAGGCAAGAGAGGAGGCGACTGTGTCCCTAATCACTATTAGAATAAGATTAATGGAAATTAATTGTCTAAGAACTAATTGCTTATGGCATGACTTTCAGAAATCTGGCTCTGCTCTGTGATAATTACTTCATGGAGCAGTCCAAAAGAGTGGAGTACTTACTGCAAAAGAAAAACTGAATCAGCAGAAATTCCTGCTGATCCGTGTCAATCTGTAAGAAGTAGCTTTCCTTTTTTAAGTATCAGTCCCTCAAACCCTCTGCTAATCAGGGTTTTTCAGCAGAAAATCTGAAGCTGTTTCTGTGCTATGCTGAATGATTCAAGTGTTCATCCTGAAGGTTCCTGGCAATTAACATGATGTAAGAACTTGCAGGAGTGTTTCAATACTGGGGTTGTGGAAACAGAATTACGTTCTCTGGAGTGAAAGTTCTCCTGCAGAGAAAACTGCTTTGGGTTTTGTATGTGCTGACAAGTTAGTATTTAGCACTGAGGGAACTGTAACTTCAGTGGAAGGGACCTGTTTGTGAGTTTACTCAAGAGTGTGTTTGGTTTTGGCAAAGGATGTGGGATAATTTTCCTTGGTAATTCCTGACAGGTCTTTCAGAGAAGATGATGCAACTGTAGCTGTAGAGGTGGTTGCTCTTTGAGTGCCTTGTTGAAGGATTGAGCTGGTTTTGCAGCAGATTAATGAGCTACTTTCTCTTTTATTAGAATTTTTCATTTTTGAAGAATTTTAACGCAACTGCAGGAGGTAGTTTGGATCTGGAAAGATAGAGAGTAGAATTGTTAGCCACTTCTTAAAAATAGTTCTGGAAATTATTCATTCACATGATCTCTTGCATAATGCAGCAGGAGCATTATGATAGCATTTGAGACTAAGAGGCCAGAATTGACAGAGGCTTCAAGAAAGGGCTCAGTGTGTGTGTGTTATGTAGCTTGCTGCTTCTTCAGGGAAATACTTGGCTTTGCTACAATCATATAGGGCCAGAGAGCCTGTACAAACCTGTGGAAATAGTTGTTTGAAACTTAAAAGAACATTTGCAGACATACAGCTCGCTGAAAGGTCCTGTTGAAGTTGAAAGGGATGTGCAGTGGTTTGGGGAGAAGGCAGTTCTGCAGCAAGTACCAGAATATGGAGTATGCAAACTCCATATGTATTTCAGGACTAGTATTTTCAATTTTTTTCCCCAGGCAATGAATGATCCCAAAATCCCCATTTTTGTGCATTTCAGTACTTCTGATACTCACTTGATAAAACTGTAGTCTTATTTTGGAGCTTCAGAATATATTAATTCATAAAGACTGAATATGGAAGGTAAAGTAAATGGCTCCAAGTTAATCTATATCTTAATAGAGGTACAAAAAAGTGCTGGGAGCCTTTTACTCTGAAGAGTTGGTTCAAAAACCCCTTTTCTCCAGTTACAATGCTAGTCTGTAGTCACAGATCAGTATCTTGTGACATGTTTTTTGAATGATCCTGACATTCTTGTAATTTTACTTAATTCCATGAAGACCACTTCAGTGAGGTCATGTGAACGTTTTAATGAGGGAAGTAACTGAAGTTGAATATTCTTGGGTTTCTGTTATTTTTCCCCAAATGTAAATTAATCTCTTTCCATTCAGACTAAATTATTTAAGGCTACCTCATTAAGATGATTTCTTTCTTCCCTTTACATATGTGAACCATCATTAAATTATTGCTTCATTTAAATCTCCAACATTTGGTTGCTTTTTACTTTTATGTATTTACATATTTTAAATGAAATAATTCCCTTTTTTTTCAATTTCATTTAGAAAATCAAGTGCTTAAATACAATTTGAATAAATGAAGTAAAATGGCTCAAGAAAAAAAATGCTAAATACCTGCCTTTTTCTCAGATGCAGATTTGTGCACCTGCTGAGCCTTTGTTACTGTGGCTCTGTTAACACAAGTTTGGGCAGCTGCTGTTGGAAGCAGGCTTTTTGTTGTCCAGGGTAAATCCTCTCCCCAGGTATCCTTAAGCTCTTCTCTGTTGTTACAGCTGCATCTCCACGAGGGCGTTGGAGTCCTGCCTGTTTGATTTCCCTGGAGCCTCCAGGGCTGTGAGGTGCTGGCCGCCCCTTAGCTCACCTGTGCAGGGTCTGAGTAAAGATCTTCATCCACAGCCCGTGGCTCCTGTGAGCCTGCAATAGCCTGAGCTGTGCTCTTGTCTCAGGCCAGTTCTTATCCCCTGTCACTAAGCTGTTGCTGGAGTTAGTTTTTCACCTGCTGAAGAATAGCCACATTCATTATCTCGCTTTATGCAGAGTTATTTTGATTGGAAGAAATTGGAGTACTTTCCCAGTAGTGAAAATATTCAGTACTGTTCAATATTAATGGCCTATTAAACAAGCATTTTAGGTCTTGGTTCCAAATAAACCTGAATAAGTGCAGACAAATGTACATAGTAATAAATTCATAAGAGAATCTTGTCCTATTGTTTTTAAACAAGCTCAGTATTTTAGTTTCAAACTTCAGAAAGTATGGCAATATTTTATGTTTGTAAATGTTACATTTGATTGGAAAGAAAATTACTTTTTCTCATGGAGAGGCAGCAGTTTAATGTCCAGAAAGAAATTTAAATATTTGAAGGTACAAAGCCTGTATTTTGCCTTGAGACTGTTTACTTCCGTCCACTTAAAGCCTTAACCAATTATTAGTGCACTCAATTGAACAACTTGAATTACCTCAGTAACCTCTGGATCTTTTCTGTAGTACACATGGAATTCATTGTGCCAGGCTTGTCTTTATTTTAGCAATAAGGGAACAGAAAGAAAATTTACTGAAATACTGCAGTAGTGAACAGCTCTTACCTGATTTTAGTATGTGTATTTTGTGCTGAACTAAATTACAGTTGTAATATTAAATGTCAGAAAACATTGTCATGAAAAAAGTTCATACATAATAATTTGCAACAACGGGGGCCATGGGTAGCCATGGGATCTCAGAAACTGAAGTGGGCAACTGTAACTTTAAAGCTGATAAAAGGTAATTCATGTAGTTAACTGGTTTTTAAAGGCTGTGTTAAAATGTCATGTGACTTCCTGAGTCTGAATTAGCTTTATGAAAAACAGTTTGGAAAGCACACGTTACTGGGTACAGGCATGGCAGTCTTGTCAGTGATGCTTGATTGTGTCTGTTAAATAGACACTCCAAATTGTCTGTGAATCTGGGGTGGCACGTTTGAGGGAACACTGACATTTTCATTCAGCTTCTTTATTCTTAGGGGAATCTGGTTTGAATTTATTTTGCAAATTGCTTATTCCTGTGTTTGTTGTTACATTTCAAAAAATACTCTCATGTTCTGCTCTAAAGAGGGGCTTCTACAAAATGTGTTTCTAAACCATTCCTGTCCAGTGTTTGGATGGTTGAGTGAAATGTTAAAATTCTGTGGTAGCCACTTTTATTGGGGTAGAAGGAAGCTGATGTTGAAGTGGAAGAGAAATCAGTTCATTTTTTTTTGGTATTTTTAACTTTGTAAGCAAAGCCTGTTGGTTACAGCTGTTGAGAATATGAATATAGATTATCCCTAATACCATATTGTTTCAGCTACTATAGAATTTATGTTTAAAGGACACCACTGGAGAGTTAAATATATTTTCCCTTATGGGTTTATATAAATTCATATAGTCTTAAAATAAGTTTAATATAATTTTACTATAATTCAGTAAAAATGTTTATGAAATGGTTCAGATAAGCTATGAAATCTGGTAGGTTCTGGTAGATAACCATGGCTAGTGTTTAGGTGGGGGGTGTCACTTTTAAAGGCAAATGCAGTGAGATGTTTTCCTTTGTCTCTGTAGTTATCAGAGACTGTTACAGACGATTGCTGTACTCGAGGCTCAACGTACTCAAGCAGTTCAAGACCTTGAAAGTTTAGGCAGACACCAGAGAGAAGCACTGAAAGATCCTATTGGATTTGTGGAAAGACTCCAGAAGAAGGTATTTCTGTGGACTTTTCCTAAGTCTTACTTGGAATTTTTTTTAATAACTAGTAATTCAGTGTCTATAGAAATTCACGAATAGATACATATACTTGCATAAAAATTATGAGCTTAAAATCTTTTCGCTGCTGAGCAAAACTAGCTCTTTGCTTTCTTACTAGATCTGTAAGACACAGGTCTTCAATGATTGTATCAGATATGCTTCCTTTCCTTTTTTCTGGTATGTAGAGATGTAATTGTTAAATTTCTAATTACAGTGTAGGTATTTAAATACAACTTGAAGTCTATAAGTGACTGGAAGTATCAGATTAAAAAAATTTAATATTTCTCATTTGAGAAATGAAATGTTGTGCTTTGAGTGAATTTGGTAGGGTATGTTAAAAGACCAGGAAATGTAGTCTACATTCCAATCCCATAGTGAACACTAGGAAACATACCTGAGTTACCCATAACAAAGTAGAATATTGTCTGATAGAGGAGAATCCATTTGTATAAGGAAGCATTTTCTTTTCAAGCTTTAAAAATCCCTGTAGTAACAGGTGTTTTCAGCTTGAATCCTGTATCACTGCAGCATCTACCACTGGCAAACACAGTTACCTTCTAGTGTGATAGCAACATGTATTTCGGTGAAGAGTGAAGTTATGGTTCTCTTTCCTAGGTTTGTAGACACCTAGGTCACATGTAAGCCCCTTGGTTTTAGTACTTCTCTTTCTTTTAAGTTTTGAGATGAGTTAATAGCATGCATGATGTAAGAATGTTGCATTTGGTAGTAATTTTATGGGAAATACTAATGACACTTTGAAGCACTCTGGTGTATTTCTGTCCAAAAAGGACCAAAGAAGTGATAGTCTTGCAGCTGACTTTAAATAAAGAGGCTTGCTTTGCAGCAGTTTTGTTCTAGGCAGAATATAGCAAAATCAGTGCAAAATAGGCATAGATTTCTCTGATGGGAGGAGTTGAGGTATCAGGTGATGAAACTCTGAATCTTTTGAGTTCCTGGGTTAAGAAAAGTACACATCCTGAGCTAATGGTGTGTTTAATAAAGGACAGTCAGAAACAGGTTATTGAACTGTCAAACACCCAATTTCAGCTGTGAAATGCACACTTTAAAGTTTTATTCTCAATAAGCCATCATTGACCGTGCCGCTGCATATTTTATATGCACTGTTGTGTATAATTCTTGAAAGACCTCACCTTCTCTTTGAAAATACTGTGCTGCATGGCACTTCAGAAATTCTGGTTTTCCATTCTTCTGTCAAATAAAAAGCAGCATTGGGTTTTGGAGCATCTCAATATTTGTAGGTTTTGGCTTGGATATAAAGGGATTGTATTAAATACTGCTTTTTACTTTTCATTCTTATTTTTTCAGGTTGATATGGGTCTTCCATTTCCTCAGAGAGTTGTTCAGCTCCCTGAGATTGCCTGGGACCAATACACCACTAGCCTTGGAAACTTTGAGAGGGAATTCAAGAACCGAAAACGTAACAGTAGGAGAGTGAAGCTGATTTTTGACAAAGGTAAAAGAAAGTGGGCATATGTTACAAGAAAGAAATGGCCAGTGTGGAAGTTCAATAATTCTTCCTTTGTGTTGCTTACAGTAGGTATCCCTGCAAGACCAAAAAGTCCTTTGGATCCCAAGAAGGATGGAGAGTCTATTTCGTACTCTGTCTTGCCTTTAAGTGATGGTCCAGAAGGTTCCACAAACAGTCGTCCACAGGTAATTGTTCAAAAGGAAGGAAAAAAACTTACAAAATAGAAATTTTTAAATTTTTTTTTCCTCTTCTAAGTATGGAATGTGAATATCTTAACTATTATTCAAATGTTCATGTTGGTGATGACATGCCATTCCTGTACTCAGATCGCAGAACTAAACTTCAGTTTAGGCAAATTTTGTATTGAAGTTTGATGCTTTGGTTTGGTTTTGGTTTAACTTAAGTAGGAAGAAGGTTCAAATCAATTATCCCACCTATAGCTTTTCTAAACACATTTTCCATTTTATGTCCTGTATTTGAGCAGATGATAAGAGGGCGACTTTGCGATGAGACCAAACCTGAAACTTTTAACCAGCTGTGGACTGTAGAGGAACAGGTAACAGGAAACTCTTCAATTTTGTAGCTGTGGCAACATACATGGGCAGAAAAGCAAATTGTGTAATAATGTTTATAGCACTTGGGAGATCAGAGTCACATGTATTTAGATATTTGACAACTTACACCTGTATTAGGAAAAATGTATTTATTCCTTGTTGGTGTTGATTTAGAAAAAGCTCGAACAATTGCTTTTGAAGTATCCCCCAGAGGAGGTCGAGTCCCGACGGTGGCAGAAGATAGCAGATGAACTGGGAAATAGAACAGCAAAGCAGGTAACATGTAAAACATTTTGAGAAGTAATCCCTTATCTTCACTTTCTTTTTTTTTTTTTTTTTTTAATATCAGTAAAGAAAAGTCAGTGTATTTTCACTGATCATTTTGTCTTAAGAATGTAACAGCAGGGGCTGCATTTCACCAATAACAACGTGACTCTTACACTGGATCTCAAATACAGAATGTTAAATGTGCCCCAAAGCCCATGAATGTAATTGTGTACAGCAAGTGTAGTGACACCAACTGTGCTCAGACTGAGTTACACACTGTGGTGCCGAATTTCCTGCACCTCAGTACTGCACAATGGGCAGACATGTAAATATCACAGACTGAAGAAGGACACAGATGAGGAGACACCAAGTACGTCTGCATCTGACTTGTTAGAATTTTTTCCCTAAAATGACACAATTTCTTCATTTTGACCAGACGTGAAAAATGGTGAAATTTTGTGTTTACAGTATTTTAATTTCTTTTATTTCATTTGTATGCTTTCAGATAAAAATATAATTATGTACTTCAGTTTACTGGATTACCTCATTTCTGCTCATACCTATATTTCTCCACATCTCAAAAAATAGACATGCTTACTTATTTCATAAATGGAGACCTACTTTCTGTGTGCTAACTATGAATAACGTCTGGCATTGTTAAGAATGAGTTTAGCTGCAGCAGGAAGCAAACTACTAAAGTTCTTTCTGTCACAATTTTTGCAAGATCTTCTGTGTATGTTTAAAGAAGGGTAGTTTTTTTTTTCTGAAAGCTGTTAATGCATCTGGAAATAGTACAAATGCAGCACTGCAAGATAAGTACCAGTTAGAATAGTCACAAAGTAGGGCACACAGGATTTCTTTTCCTGATATTCTGAACCAATATAGAAATCCTGGCAAAACTTTGGAGAGAAGACCAGTTACATTTCATTTGACACTGAGTTGTTGCATGTTGGTTTTTTCTAGGTTGCCAGTAGAGTGCAGAAATATTTTATTAAACTGACTAAAGCTGGTATTCCAGTTCCAGGAAGAACGCCAAACTTATATTTATATTCCAAAAAGGTGAGACAATATTACATAATCTTGTGTTTCTGTTTGCATTTGTGTGCAGGTTGAGTGGGAATCATTAATACTTTTAATAGATGAATAAAGTTACTTAATGAAGTAATCCTTTTCTTTTGCCAGTAGCACTATGGAGCAAATTAGATATTAATTCTGGTTTCACAATGACAGAAATGTTCACATGAAGTGTTCAGATTGCAGGCTGAACTGGTGGGGTAGAATGGTGGTCTTGGGGTACTTCTTCATTTGTAAGTTTACTATAACTGGTCAGGAAATGATAATGAAAACCCTGTTGGAAGAAGATAAGGAGCCTTATAATTCATATTGTACACTAGTCTTCTAATTAATAAAGCCATAGAAAATGATGTGTACCTAGCATGCTGAATTAGTTCAAGCATAGGCTTAAGATTTAATTGTCCATTAACGTACAGTGCCTTTCTGATCTTGGAATGGATGAGAAAAAAATATGATCCCAAAAAAATCTCAATTTACAAAAGCAAAGACAAAATTTCTGTGCAGATCTCTCACATGTTTTGACTTAAATAATCTTTAAGGTGCTCTTGGGTTGTAATAATTTCCGTAGACAGTGAAAGAAGACAGTCTCAGGTTTCATGGGGGTTTTATTTGTTGGGTTTGGGGTGAGTTTTTTTGTTTCCTTTGTATTTACAAAACTTCTTCAAAACCACTTACAGTGGCATTTTGTGGAGTAACATTACTGGTTTGCATCCAGGTGTCCATGGTGTTTTCTGATAAATAATAGAGTAAACTTTCCATTGATTCTAAAAAAAAGGCAGACATGCAGATTTCTTTGAAAGGTTGGAAACAAAAGTTACTGTCCATGAGTTGATACAAGGATCTACTGCAGGTTGTGTGAAATGATTTAAAGTGTTACACCCCCTTAGTTGTCTCCTGGTATTCTCTGAAGTGGCTGCAAACAGTAAGTGCTTGTATTGGAGCCTTTCCAGTTTGCCATCCTTCATGGTAATACCATTTTACTTTCACCGGGCTTTTAATCTACTATTGTGCTCTCTTAACAGAGGCAGGGAAGGTGCAGACATGACTGTCTGCCACCTTGTCTATTGGAAAAGTGCTTTCTGGCAGAAGAATCAAAAAACCAGCTGGAAGCAGTGATACCTTAAATGCTGTGGAGATTCATCTGTCAGAATTCCAAACTACTTACACAGTTGAGGCTAATTTCTGTAGTGTAATAATACTGTGTGGCTGATTTCAACAGGCTTTGAAAATTATAGTTGAGTTCTTTATGTCACTCTACCACTTACAATTACTTTGGTCACACCTTTTGTTCTTTCCTGTTAATTTTGTTTGGAAAGACCATCATTACAGAATGTGTATAATGTTGTCAGGCAGCAGATCACCATATTTGATAAACTGTGGGAGCACTTAATCAGTTGATGTGGGACATTTTAACCATATTTCTCACTAATTTGAACAGTGGTCACACTGTGGACAAACCCAGTATAATCAAGAGTGAAACATATTTTCTATAAAATTTGTAACAATCTCATATTTCAAGAGTAGTGGTCCCATCATACAGATTTTTCTTAGGCTTCTGTATACTTAGGTCAGTTTTTGCTGTGTGATTCGCATCGTTATTGCCAGGTCGTAAGAGTAAGGTCGTTCTGCCCTGGTTTGTATTAAGCAACATCCCTGTGTTATATTTATATCATATGTAAGAAATACAGCACATGAAAAAGTGAAACAAAAAATGTATGTGGAGAAATGGAGCTGTCAGCCTGTTAATAGAGCTGTCTGCTTAGAGCACAGATTGACAGCCCCATACCGGGTTAGTTGCTCCCAGGTCTACAGTGGAGATAAAATGTGGCAGAAAGGAAATGCAAGGGCTGTTGGAAGCCTGGCTCATGTCTGTCCTACTTTTGATATTGAGTAACTGCAACTGCAGTGTGTCTGCTTTATTGCCTGTAATAGAAGTATGAAAGCTGGATGCTAATACTTAGAGCACGTACCTATGGGAAAATAAGAAACATAGATTTAATGGAAAGATTTGTGTCAAATGGGATGCTTCACAAGAAAATACTTGCATTTCTCCATGGGGATTGTTCAGGATGCTTTTTTAAAATGGTTACTGGAGAGCTTAGAAGCCTGTTCAGTTTTTGAACATCTTGAAGTTACCTTGTATATCTACTCATATGGCATATGTCTCTTCTAACTAATGATACAGGAAATTAAGCAGGATGTATCAGTTTCTTTTCCTGTATAACCATTACCTACTGCTGGTGAAAATAAAACTGCATCAGAGATTTAGGACTCTAGTATTCAGTTCTTCAATTATGGCTTATCATTTTCAATTTAATCCTTATATAATATCATTAGTGCATTTGCTTTTAAGCTTAATCTAGAGATACATTTCCCACAGGGAAAATGATCTTTAACTGTCCGGTTTTAAATAGTATTTTAGCTCATTCTTCACCAAAGGAAGAGAATTCAAATCCTCAGTTCAATTTGTAGGTCACAGCACTGTCATGCATAGCAGTGCTGCTGTATAAGCACAGGCACAGTTTTCCTTTCCTGACTCCAGATCTAGTATTGAATGCAGATCTGGTTTTTGTTAACAGAAAATGTAAATCACTGTCGGCTCAGGCTGAAATACCATCTATACATGGACCTATTTTACAGAGGTTTGAAATCTCAAGGGAAACCATAAAAGCACCAAAATACAGGTAGCTGGTGATTATAAGGCAGAAAGTGAAAAAATTCAACATAATAGGTATAGTACATTAGTCTTAGAGGAAATTCTTTTCCTTTTTGCACTGTAGTAGCTCTGCACATCAGAGGTACCACCTTCCAGTCTTACTACAAAATTCATCTCTTCCATTAAGAACAGAGTTAATCTCAATTCCTCCTGGTACTTCTGTCTACATAGATGCATTCCATCTAAATAATTTGTGTCATCTGTGCCTTCACTTTTTAAACTGTGCACAACTGTAAAATAAGGCTACATCCCTCTTTAGAGATTGAATCCCTCTTTAGAGATTGAATCCCTCTTTAGAGATAAAGGGTTGTACTATAACATTACAGGTTTGTAACTGATACAGGAACGTTTTGGGATAAAAGCTCTTGCTAAAAAAGGAGAAAGTACTAACTACTGCAAGTATTCCTTTTGCTTTAGCTGTATGAGCAGCTAGACACTGTAAAACAATCCTCTCTTTTCTGATGGTTAGAGAAAACATTTTTCATGCTTACGTTTTTCATTCACACTGTAGGGTTGTTTTAAGTCAAGGAATGTAAGTTTTGACATTAAATGTCAAAGTGCTGGTCTGGAAAGTAGCTAAGTAAAGGAGTTGAGTCAGTTTCATTCACGCCAAATTCTTCTTTTTGGTATTTAATACTCTCCCACCAGGGAATAAGTGATGGGGGCTGAGTGCCTTTAAGTAACCTCTTGTAAAACTGGCATGCATTCCACAGCTTCAGACAGCGTTAAAGTTGAAAGTTTCTAGATGTGCAGTAATGGAGTAATTTATTTCATCTAATGTTTTTTAGGTTCCTTTTTCATGCAGTGGCAATGAAAACCTTTAGAGAGCAGCTCTTTCTAACTCTTAGAATCCTCTTTTTATTGCAATGAATTTCCTGCAGCAGGACAATAAGTCCAGACTTGATTTTTTTTCTAAAGCACAAATACAAGAAGTTGATAAGGGTCAAGCGTGAACCTTTTGGCTCTTGGACCTGTGCAAAATTACTTCCTTGCTTTGTCTCATACACCACTGGTCTTCAGTCTTTGAAATTGTAGCAGCCTTACTCTCTGTTTTACTCTTGCTGTCAGTCTCACCTGTTTGGATGGTTGGGGGTTTATGGTAAGGGCTCTGTCTTGCTGCATTTTTACCGAAGTATTGCACTGTTCATTGGATTCCACCTATTATGGGGGAGAACTCCAGCAGTGGGAGGCCGTGATACAGAGATAGAAATATAAATAGTTGGAAATATCATAGATTAATTAGTGCAAAAGAACAAATTCCAGGCAAAGTTTTAACAATGAGGATTATTTTAAAAATAGCCAAGGAATGTTTTTAAAAATATACCATTTTTTCACTGTAGTCATCAAGTAGACGGCAACATCCTTTAAATAAACATCTTTTCAAACCTTCAACTTTCATGACATCTCATGAACCTCCAGTTTATATGGATGAAGATGATGACAGATGCAGTTTTCACAGCCATATGGATACTGCAGCAGAAGAGGAAGTATCGGTATGTCATTTAAATTAGTCAGAGAATGTCTTGCTTGCTGTCACTTTGACCTTGTTTAGTGTTTAGAGGAGTAGGCATCTTCACCATTAGATACCATCAAGTAAGTATTAAAT
Source organism: Cyanoderma ruficeps (assembly GCA_008694505.1). Lineage (NCBI taxonomy): Eukaryota > Metazoa > Chordata > Aves > Passeriformes > Timaliidae > Cyanoderma > Cyanoderma ruficeps. Next base: position 14,533,693 of record VZDJ01001247.1, read on the forward strand.
TGTAATAAGGTTTATGAGTCATTTTGAATTATAAATACATTTTTAATATAACAGCCTCCAACAGCAAAGAATTTAGACCAAATCAGGAAGGAAGTCTGTAAGTCATAAACAGTTTTGTCCTGAAATATCTTGAGGAAGTTTTAGATGCATATTTTTAGTAAGTTATCTGGCATGAGAAAGATTTGAAAATAATGTAGATGATATAGTTGGGATTCTGGTTAAAGATGTGCTTTAGAAAGGTTACGTAGAGCCCTGGTAAAATTCAAATGCTCTTGACATCTTTCATTTTTTTAATTACTGGCTGAATTAATTACGGATTTTGTAAAATCCACTTCAGAGTGTGAACTGAGTGAATTGTCAATCAGCAAGCATATTTATGTATTCTTAGAAGCAAATTCTAGTAGACATCCTAACCCAGTGAATTGCTACATCATGGAATGTGCTACTTTCCTATTTTATCACATGCAATAATACAGCAGGAATTTAGACATATGTTGTTCCCATTTCCATGCAGAATTGTAGAGGGACTATATCCTCCTGCTTGGGAGCTGGGCAAGTTTCACAGCTGCTGTGAATCACTGTAGTTTAATTCTATTTTTTTTTTTTTGGTGAGCCTAGTGACATCTTGTGTGTGGAAACCTTGTTACATAACACAAGTATTGAGGCCACCCACTCTAAGTCCATTCATTTTCTTTACTGACTTTTTTTACCTGCATTGCATAGTCTTCCTTAATTATTACATTTACTTATCTATTTCCCAGTCTTGAATCCCATCTTTACCCATGTTCTGTATTCTCTCTGTGATGGTCTTTCAGCTCATGCACAGACATTCCTGATAACTTTGCATATTCTAATAAGAATCTTAAAAGGCCTGAAAAGCAAAATGCATATTAGAAGAGATGCAGTGCAGCTGGTTTTGAGTTAACATGCTTTGGTTCTGTATTGTTTTTAAATACATATTTTCTAATTGTTCTGAACAGTTTTCTGAAACATTTTGGTTTTGCCATGGTGCCCTAACTCATAATTAATGTGGGTACCATAAACCAACTGGAATTTATTTTTCTAAAGACAGAAGTTCCGGTTTCACATTTTTGCAGTGATGATGGTGGTCATGTGGCGCACATGCACACAGAGATTTTTTTTTTAAATTTGACATGAGCTTTTCTTCCTTCACTAGAATAACATTTCCAGATAGATACAGTTTCAGTAAGGTAGAAAGATACAGGGGAGCTCAGTTACCAAAAAGATCCCCACAATCAGTGCAAAACAATAGCAGTTTGGAAGCGAAAAGGGATTGTAAACTATATTCAAAATGAATGTACAGGATTCTGTTCTAGTGTTAAAAGTCAGATCTCACAGTGACAGTCGCTGTCTTGGAGAAAAATACTTTGTGTCATTTAGCAGAAGAAAAGCTGTGTAGCAGGAAAATCAGATTTTCTTTGATTGCACAGTGGAATTACCACATGATTTTCCTGTGTAAAGACAAAAAAATTTGCCTGATTATTGCCAGTCATAACTATTCCTGAAAAACTGTATTTTGGTATGAACATGTTATTGTCAAGTGAAGACCCACTATTCCTAACAGAGTTCATTTACTTTTCAGTTACGATTTCTTAATTTTATCAGTAGTCTAATTATTCTAGAACACAGCTATTGACTATTCCAGAATGAATTGTCCACACAGGGAGCTATCAAAGCTTTAGTCAGTATACAGTAATTTTGTGATGGGCAGTTTTTCTCAGAACTTTTGAGATTTGCATGGAAGGTGAATCCCTGTTTTATATTAAAGAGAATGTAGCTTATCACTACACAACTGAATTGTGTAATCTAACCATAATTTTTCTGATAGTTTGCAGTCTAGTCCTTTATATAGGTTCATAATTGCAATTAAATAATTGATTAGGCCTTCCAGAAATGTAGTAAAGCCTCTTTCCCTCACTTGCTTTTAATAAACGTACTAAATAATACAGAATTTTCAATAATACAGAATCTTCAATCTTCACAGATTCATAAAAAGAAATGGAAATTACACATTCAGGCTACATTAGAAGAATTTTAATCACTGTCTTGTAGTTTTAGTTGTTTTCCCTACCTGAAGGTTCCTGTCAGTGTAGGATTTGAAAACTGTTCTACATAAGTAAAGACCTGTCAGCTTTGAAAACAGGTGGCATCTACCAACTACAGCTGCTACAATAAAATCACCTTGAAATGAGCATCTGAACTAGAATTACAGCTTCTGTCCCTTCATAACAGCTCCTCAGCCTTTGTTGAAGGAAACTGTGTGAGGAAAAAACAGAACTCTCAGGACTTTGAAAAAGAGAGAACCTGTATTTATAGTACCTCTGTGGCAAAGATGTCTGCACTGCCCCTTAGGGAGACAGACTGCTTCATAATTTATGAAAAAACAGCAGTCTGTTTTTATCAGCTGTTAAGAGACAGTAAAGGGATAAAGGGAGTTGGATAACTCTGAAAGTTCTAGTCTTTCAGTCATGGCATGGTGCTTGTCAGTGCATTTTATTCTTACCAGTAAAGGTGAGAAGTAAATACTGAGTATGGGTGTTATGACTTAAAAAATACTTTTTCATTATGTTAGATTATATTGCTATCATTTTCTTAAACACAATTAATCATATATCGTGAATTACGGAACAAATACATGTCTTACTAGTTACTGTATTCCTACAGAAAGAATATTTTTCTGGGTCTTTGTACCTTGAACAGGATGAAGAGAGTATTCCAGTAACATATCGAGAGTTACCCGAATACAAAGAACTGTTAGAGTTTAAAAAATTGAAGAAACAGAAACTCCAGCAGATGCATGCAGAGAGTGGGTTTGTGCAGCACGTGGGATTTAAGGTGAGTGCAAGAGATGTTCTTCTATTGTTCAGTGGAATGTAGAAGTTTTCCAAGAGAATGTGGTTTGAATTTACTGAAAAGATTTTGTTTAATATAGCAAGTTTGGTTCCTTAGTTCTTGTTCACTGAGTGTTTTCCCTCATTTTCTTAAAGAAGAACAGCCCACGTAATTCACTCTTTCTATTAGCTCAGCTTTCACTGAATGCTGATGTTATATGGACATTAATAAACATTCTGTCTTTTTCTCACCACATTATGAAAATACAGCTTGTATTAGAGCCTTGTTAAATCATGACAGGATTCCATTTGACACTACATTTTGTTTTGACAGTGATTCATTAATGATAATTTTGTGATTGTGAAATAATCAGAAGTAATTGGAGTAATTTTGCCTCCACCTGAGGCCAAAGAAGGGACAGAGATTTTGGATAAGAGTAATAGATTAATAATTTTTTTTGTTTTGTGGCAGCTTCACAGTATCATCAAGTGATAACTGACAGAAGTTGAAGCAAGGAGATAAAAAAATGTTTATGTAAAATTGAGAAAATAAACATTAAGTTTAATTGATACATTATCCCAATAACAACCATTAATAGGCAACGTGAAAGAAAAGGCATTCTCAAAATCTCATTTTCTGGCTTGCAAGGGATTTTGTGTTGCTGTAACTGTTGGAATGGGGTTTTTTAGTGTTATGGAGATAGATTTGTTTTCTAATACCCATTTACATAACAATGCAAGGCTAGTTCAAGGTTTAATTCAGATTGACCGTAAAATTTAGACAGCCTCATCAGTTGATATGACAGATTTAAATTATCAGACCACCAAGGTGCTTCTTATTTTTGTTGGTTTTAGTTGGCATGGTGTGTTTGGTGTTTAATTTTGTGGGGTTTTTTTAAATTAGCATTTTCTTCCCCTCAAAATTTGAAACTTTAATCAGGCAAACCAGACTTTAACAAACTGCTTTTTCTGCATAAAATTATTCTGAGAAGTAAATCGACATTACACAGTGTCAAGCATTTGAAGTCTGAAAGTTTCTTTGCATTTGAGTTTGATTGTATTATGCATTATAGTAAGCTGTGAAATCGGGTGATGATGGGCTGTTTTCCCTCAGGAAATCCAGTGTGTGGGCTGGACAGACCTCACCTGATAAGCAGCCACTGAGAGCAGTTTTGGTTCTGCACAGCCTTTGGCCTCATTTACTACACATTATTCAACCTGTGCTTTGCATATTGAATTACTGAATCCCTTGTGGGCTTTTTATGGCTTTCTCTGCTATAATATCCAAGCAATTTGCAAATACTTCTTTTCTTCATTATGAAATGAAAGGCAGAGTATTATTTCTGTTTCACAGGGCAGAGGGGAGCTGGAGCACAAAAATTAAGGTCAAGGCTTTCCACTGTCTTGGTTCTCAAATTCAGATGACTGGAGCCAATTTTTCAGTTCCAGCATTATTCTGAACTTGATATTTTCAAAGAGCAGCTCTTGGGATGCTCAGTCCCTCCATGTTATCAGCCCTCACACTCAGAAACAGTCTGTGGACAGGGGCTGCAGCTGTGGCAGGTCTGTGTGTGAGGTGTTTGTAACCCTGCGTGCCTCAGTGGTGGCAGAGCAGAGGCTGTGCCAGTGGGTTACACAGATGCTGAGACAGAACTTCAGGAGAGATGGAGAGAGGATGAGCTGTGGGAGCACAGGTTTGTTTCCCATATTTCATTTTCCTTCTCAGTCCTGTCTCTGCAGCATTCTTCATAATTCAGATTTTTGAAAAGCTCTCCTTGCCTGCAAGTCCCATTTTCTTCCTTTCTTTTTTTTTTAGGTCAAATATTTTTGCATTTCGGCCCCTCTTCTATACCACTGTGAATTTTTCATCTAGTCTTTCATGGTTTTGGTTTCAGTTTTTCTCTCTTCATGCCACACTCTTGCACTTGGGATTAGTTCTTGTCTTCTTGCTCAGTTTTAGTTCCAGACCTCCATTTTCCTTCTCTGAACATGTTATTCCCCTTCCTTCCCAGCCATTTGGCTTTTAATTCCGGCCCAGCCATGATGTGTTACTACATTTCCTGAGTTGCCTCAGTGTGCCCTGTTGTGCCCTGACCCACAGTCCCCCAACAAGCTCTGCTGGTCTGGTCTTACTGCTTCCTTGTGCCATGGCAAGGCTGGCATTCCCTGTGGCCGGGCTTGTGTGAAGCATCACATCCGTGTGCTGTGCCAAGCAGTGTCTGCAGGCAGGGCTGGGCTGCTTTTCTCCAGCAGGATAATGCCAAGGTGGAGCGTTTGGGGAGTGGGAAGCAAGGCAAAAGCTTGATGGATCCTCAGGGCTCTGGAGGCTCCTCCTAGAGAATGAGGACTTCTTTATGAATGGTCGAATGCCCTGTGTTGTGTGGTGAGGAGAATTCAGCTGTGTGGGCTGGCAGGAGCACAGGGACACACAGAGATTTCCATGGGGTGCATTGCTGGGCACTGTTAACAATGGAAGTGCCTCCAGGTGCTGTTTTCTCAGTGCTCTCCCATCTGCTCCACAGTGTGATAACTGCGGGATTGAACCTATCCAGGGGGTTCGGTGGCACTGCCAAGACTGCCCTCCAGAGATGTCCTTGGATTTCTGTGATTCCTGTTCAGACTGGTGAGCAGCCTGTGCTTCTACTTGTGATTTGTCATTAGATTGAATCCCTCTACTGCATAATTGCTATGTAGGGTGGAAATCTTTGCTCCAGCACAGGACACATATCCTGTGTCGAGCAAAGTGGAAGATAATTTAGCACATCTTTGTGGGAGATATATTTTGTAAGCAGATTCTGGATGTATAATTTTATTTTTTTTCATCTAGTGGACAGATGGGTTTGGTACAGTTAAATAGAAGGGGGAATTAGACTTTTTGAATGAACTGCTATCCAGTTTGGTATGAATCTGTTCATATGATCAATGTTTCTGAAAGTTAAAGATAAGGAACATATCTGACTTTTAAACTGTTACCTTTTTTCTTTCCCTTGCAGTCTGCATGAAACAGAGATTCATAAGGAAGATCACCAGTTAGAACCTATTTACAGAGCAGAGACATTTTTAGACAGAGACTACTGCATGTCGCAGGGCACCAGTTACAATTATCTTGACCCAAACTACTTTCCAGCAAATAGATGACATGGGAAGCAGATCTACCATCTTGGGTTTACTGTCCTCTTTGAAAAATAACAATGGCACCATTGTTAATTCTGTGCACATTTTGGAAAGACTCTGCTTTCCCTGAAATGTCACTCACAGCATGACAGCTTCCTGGGTGTACTTGTCAAACTACAGCTTTGAGCTGTCATGGTTCTAGATCACTGAACAGCAGCTGAACATTCCTAGTGTGCAGAAGGTTTCACTGGGAGACTTTTCTTTCACCACATTAGTCACTTTTAGGTGGTGAATCTAAACAAAAGAAACACATACAAAAGGGTGAGCCAGAAATGAGAGCACACATTAAAGATAGAGTAAATTCCAAAGGCTTTGAAGAACTTGGTTATTATAAGATCCAGAGGAGATGAAGTATTTATATAAAAACAGTTTAGTAGCTTGCAGTTTTGTTGTGAAATAGTTTTCAGCACAGTAACTGACTTCTTTAGGCAAGGTTTTAACCAATGACAGTGTTTGCTTCTAGGCTGTACTCTAAAAATACTCACTGTCTCGGCGGTGGTTGGCTACGGGCCTTTATTAAATCGGAGCTGCTTAATCATGTTGACCTTCAATTTTTTAATTTTTTTTTTTAAACCACAACGAACTCTATTTACCAACAGTGAAGCACTACAGGGGGCAACCGTGGCATTGCTTCCTTAACCAGCTCATGGTGTGTGAATGTTATAAAATTGTCACTCAGATATATTTTTTAAATGTAATGTTATATAAGATGATCATGTGATGTGTACAAAATATGGTGAAAAGTGCCAGTGCTAGTAACTGTGTAAAGTCTCTAATACTCAACATTTACTCCTTTAAAATAAAATACACAGCCTTCTGCCTCTGTATTTGGAGTTGTTAGTGCAACTCATCAAAGAAAACTGCCTAATATAAATCATATATATGGTAATAATTTTTCCTCTTTTGTAGTCTGCACAAGATCCATGAAAGATTGTATTTTTATTACTATTTAAACAGTGATTAAATTTAGCCTGAGCAGTGAGCAAGGGTTCACATGCATTCTTTTATACTGCTGGATTTTGTTGTGCATCATTTAAAACATTTTGTATGTTTCTTCTTATCTGTGTATACAGTATGTTCTTAAATAATGTTCAATTGTCAGGAGAACTGTGAGAAATAAACTATGTGGATACAGTCTGTTTATATATAGAAAGCTTGCTGTGACTTCCTTTCTGTGTAGTTCTGACTCTTTAATCAGACGGAAAAGCGTTTCCAGGCCGTTGGATCCTCCCCCGGCCCGGCCGTGCAGCCCCGGACGTGCCCAGCGCCGCCTCCGCCGCTCCGCGCCCGGGCCGGGCAGCCCTGCACGGCTCTGGCCCTGCGGCATCGGCATTCCAGCCCTCTCCTCCCTCACTCACAGACTTCTGGGGCACATCACAGAAAAGCCAGGTTTTGGTAGCCTTGATACGGTGTATAGCGTTGTTTGAGAAGCTTTGTAATTATTGTGACATATTTTACTTAATATATTTTTTATTGAAATGTATAGCTTGTGATTCAGAACCACTTGATTATTTTATATCTGTAATAGACTTCCAGTTGCTTTGAAACTAGAATACTCAGAGCAATTAGCTAGAAAACAAACGAATTTGACTTTAAAAGATGGCAATAAAAAGGATAATTGGCTGGCTGCACCTAATAACTTTAATTATAAATTGGTCGGTATTTTTGCAGTAACCTTAGGTGTAGCTATTTTTTGATTCAGAAAAAAGGATTTAGACATTTAATCTATTTAGGAAGTAATACGATACAGTTACTAAAACACTGAGCAAGTATCATATGTAAACATATCTCACATATCTCATATACTTAGCTAAATTTAATAAACCTTAAAAAAACACAACACAAAACTCACGTGATATATTTTAGTTTTAATTGGAAAAGATACTGCTCTGAGAGGCTTGCTGAGACCATAAAAATATGCTTTCCACAACATTCATGGTCTTTATAGGAAACTAGAGTTGGTGAAGGTGTATTATCAGGAAGAGGATCTGTGGTAACATTCATTTTCTGTTTATATCCTGAAAAAAATATGGGAATAAAATAAGTAAATTAGAGAAAATACTCAGTCATCAATTTAGGATAGCTTGGGAAGAACAAAAGATCGTGGTATCCTTGGAACAAGGTTGGAAGACAAAGGATAATTGCAAGTCTGAATCACCCAAGAAAGAAGTGTCTTGGATCAATCCTATTTTATTGACTATGTATAAATATTAATGTTTCCCTGTGCATGCGCAGCTCTTTCTCCTGCATACATTATGAACGTGTGCAAATAGGTATCTAATGCACATACACAAATCGAGCATGGGATTATTTTGGTGTTTTCCACAGAAAAGACAGAAGAAGCAGAAAGAAAAATTAATCTGAAAGTGTATGGTAAAAGAATTCTTGTAATTCGATTTAAAAAACCCCAACAAAATAGCAGCTGATTGTTGCCTTTGTTCCCGTCCTGCCTAAGTATGAGACTTCACACTTTATAACTTCTACTGTAATTAAATACCATAGAAAATACTCCAGAAAACCTACCCAGATGAATTTGCAACTTCCTGGTACCTGCAGAGTATTCTACTTTTTAAAGAAGCACCTCCAGCAGCAGCAGCTGGTGTGGCCAGAGCTGCCCTCTGGAGCTGGTGTGGCACTGCAGGTGCTGCCTGGAGCTGGAGAAGCCCTTCCTAGAGCACCAGAGGTAAAACGTAGGCTAGAGGAGGACCCAGGGAAGAAGGAACTTCCAGGATATGAAGGATAAGATCATATGTAAAACAGACCCTAAAAAATAATTGAATTAGCATCTACAGGGCAAGTGCTAAGGAAGAAAAGGAAACAGAAGAATCTACCCTGATGGGAAAAAGGACAAACTCTGTAAGCATGCTGATTTGAGCTATATTTTCAAGTCATGTACTGTGCTTTGAAAAGGATTAAATCCACATATACTGTAACAGAAATCATTACTCCTCATTGTTGTACATGTTTTATTTGTATTTTGTCTTCATTACAAGAAAGGTAACTTTAAAAATGCAAATCTGCTGCATAAAGTACACCTTTGACAGTACAAGCAGTCATGCAACCCACTTTGACTGTGAATTCATCCAGTAGTTCCAGTAAGAGAATGCAGTTACTTTACAGGAATGTCAAACAAGCTTTTATTTAGCTGTCAGTATTACCAAAGAAACTCCACAATATTTTAGTTAACCTAACAGAAATACAATAGCACTTTTACAGACTTTTTTGCAGGTTACAGATAAATGGCTTACTAAAGGTGCAAGCAATGTGAATCAAATAATCCCTGACATTTTCCTTTTTTTTTTGGTTTCCCACCCCACACCCCCTCCCAAGGTCTGGCAATGCCCCTAGAAGCCAACAGATGATGATCTGAACTTTTATATTTGAAATACTTCCAAAGTGTAATTTAAAGATGACATGAGATGTTCAGACTCATAACCAACTTTACATAAGGACTTCAATAGCTATAGCACAACTGCTGTTAATACGGATCATTACTGGATTGCACATTTAACTATACAATACAATCATCATTCTCAGTTATAAAATCATAACATTCCCAGCAGAAGACAAGACTGTCTCAAAAATTGTGTCTGCTCCCCAATAATGGTTGACAGACTTCCACAACATTCAACTGTATCTTCAATGAATTTTTCTCCTTGCAACAGTGTTCTGGGGATGTGTGAAACGTTTATTTTAACTTGTAGCTTGACTAATTCCAGCTCTCTTAGAGCTGCATGTTACAGAATAGGTTTCAGTCACTAAAGCCCAAGAACAAGCTAAGTGACACCACAAAAATTAATACTGTTAATTAAAAGAAAATAATAATGGGAAACTTGTATGCAGTAACCCTAATGTCAGTCTGCTGGACAGTGACTGGGGTGGGTGGAGGGCTCTGGCCAGGCACTGTCCCGTTTCCCATGGAATGTGTGTGACCATGAAATACAAACCAGAGCTGTTGCTCACCTTGCTGCTTTTAACCCGTGAAGAGCAAACAGCCGAGGAAACAAAACACAGTTCTAGGAGTGGGGTTAGCATACAGACCTCTTTCTTTGGAGTGTACTGCCAGAACAGAGATTTCATCTAGAGTGACACACCACATGCACACATTCCAGATACCTCTCAAGGAAGCAGCACTGCTTTGACCAGCAAATCATGGCTGTGGGGTGCACGTGGGCAAGGCTGTGTGCACACCTTACACTCCACTACTGCATTTCTGCTGAAAAAGAATACGCTGCCTCTTCCTTTTTCAGAAAAAAGTCAATTGTCTTGCAGATTTCCAGGAAAACATCCTCCTGTGTTCCTTCTGCATCAACCTGTGAAGCAGTAAAAAACAGTTTTGATGAAATTACAAAGAATTATCTCAGAATCTAAACACTGGCACAAAAAACTGGTCTAATATAAAATGAAAGTTGTTCTGCTTCCATGGTAGAAGCATTCTAATGTAGAAGAGAAGCTTCAATAAACCAGATTTCTCTTTTTTTTTCCACAGATTTCTGTACGAGGGTTCTGCAGGCTTGATTGTCTGTAGCAAAGTACATTAGTCAAGCGAGGGAGCTTAAGCTCTAAGTACTCATGTTTTAAATTACACCTTTGATACAGAACAGTTGCCAAGGGCTCTTTGCCCATCACTCCAACCTGTCGAGGTCCTTCTGAAGGGCTGTGCAGCACTCTGGGTTTTGGCCACTCACAGTAACTTAGCAAATCAATGTGTTCCATTGCATTTGCATTTGGAAACTTGGTGAACTGGTTCTGGTTTTATGACATCCTTTGCCCCTATCTTTTATAAGAGCACTGCTTTTGTGGTGTAAGAGCTCTCATTGAAGCATTTTTTTTCTTGAATATCCCAAAGATTTGGTTAGTTTCTGACCAAGCTATTTTTCATGACTGTACCTCCCCAAAACAAAACCAATTTACTTTTCTGTGCTGAAGATAAAGAGAGCTGTATTTCAGCAGAGAGGAATGGCACTTGCAGCCAGTAATACTTGTCTGTGTTCCCTGGAAAACGTGAGGCAGAACTGAGCTGTTCTGAGCGGTGAGTTTCATGTCCATCCCATGCTGTGTCACCTGAGGAAGGAGAGCTGTCTTTTGTACTCACAGCAGTGACAGCGGCAGCTTTCACACTGCTGTGTACTCCACACAGATGCTTCTGATGATTATTCCTTTCCTCAAATGCCTGCTGGGAGCTTTGGTCTTTACACAAAGCAAGATTCTTCTCTGCCTGTCCATGCTTAGCTTTCATGCATGCATGACATGAAGTTTGCATGAGATTAAATGGACCCATGACAACTTTGTTAAAGGATCTTTTTCTGAACTGCTGCATTTTTATCTCCAAGTTTCTGCTAAAAAACCAGACAATTGTAGTCTTTGAAGGGGACACCCCTGCCTATAATGCTTTCTGCCATCTTTGGGCTGCAGGAGAATTGAAGGGGTTCCATATTCAAATAAATTATTTTTAAAATAGGCCAGGAAATTCTGCTCAGATATGATCTTGTCTTGCAGCCAGCTCCTGCACAGCTGACTGCAGTCCATGTACATCTAAGTCCCTTGGTGCTGAGCCTTGTGTGGGAGTCAGCAGCTGCTCCTTGCAGAGATCCAGCAGGGACTGCAGGCTCTCTCTCCAGAGCTTTTCACTCGTGGTGGCACCCACAGATGCTGCGAAGTTTGGTCCCTGTTTCATCCTGTCAGAAGTGCTGGCACATCCCACCAGCCTGCCCCACACCCAGAGCTCCAGCACTGTGTGCCCAGCCTGGCCAGCCTGTTCTGTAGAGCTGAGGCAGAGGCAGACGTGCTGATGCCTCAGAAAGGCACTTCTCCAGGGGCTGCACATCTTTCAGTGGAGGGTACTTACCAGTAGCAAAGAGAAAACAGGAGTGATGACCCATACTGAACCAAATGTCTGCCTTCTCCAGTTAAAACAAAACCAGCAACTCCCATCTCAGCTGCTATAAAACACCTTGTCTGGCCTGTCTCAACTGCCAAGACTATTTTCACATGGTCTCCCATGGGAAATACACTGCATGCAGGGTGAAGGGCTCTCATCTTAATATGTATTTTTATTATCTTTTTATAAATTTTTCTACACTGTCCAACTGATCTAATCTTATCAGCACAGCTGATTGCCACTGTCTTTTTTGTGACCTCTTTAGAATTGGGACTGATAATCAGCTCTAGATCTAAGGGGTTGTGATGAAGAATTAGTTCTGTAAGCATGGAAACTACTGCCCTTTATGATGGGCTGGAATGCTGACTTCCTAACAGTAGCAATAAAATATGGATGGGCCTGACTAATGACAGCCCCAGAGCTTCCCATGCTGGCCTCCTAAATAACAAAGGCCCAATTCATAAAACTAACTTAACATTGTGGCACAAAACTAACTTAATGTGCCAATAATTCACATCTAGTACTACAGTAATTCAACAACACTCTCAGCAGCTCCAGAGAAAAAACTGTCTCTCGCTCAGATTACAAGAAACCTCATAAATTAGGCCTGTTTTCAAGGCTATTTAAGGCTAGCTTCTCATAAAACAAGATCCATACACAGTTTTCCACAGTTCTGAAATGCAGCTATGGCTTTTGGTAACTTCAAATGCAGAGAATTTAATGAGCTCATATGAAAAATTACTGGAGTAACAATCCCTACAATACAATGTTGCTCTTTTTGTCATTAAAATCAACCAATTAAGTTTTCTGTCAACAAATCTCCATTTGTTGTCGGTTTTGAAATTTAGAACTCTAAACATATACTGCCACTGAGAAGAACCTGAATGTCTGTAGAGAGGATGGCTGAGGACAGACTCTGGAATGGACCCAGTAGTTAGAATCTTCTTACTGAAGGTCAGTCAAGTTCAGCTGTGTTGTCACTAACATTTATGTCTCTGTCATTAGAGTGTTAGAAAATCTCTCTGAGACTGTGCAGCACCTGGTTCTCACAGCAATGGATCAGGCTGTCTAAATCCACTGAAAGCACATTGCCCCAGACCTGTTCATATTAGGCATGCATTTTCTGTTTTATCTATGATCCCCTGCTAATGTTTCTGATGTATCTCTATATCAGTTTCTCATCTAATAGGCCACAAAGCACCAAGGGGGGAATAGAGAATCACTTGTTCCTTTGTTCCCCACATCCTTATCTACCAGGGTTAATGGGTCTCTGAGAACCTTTCAAAAGGTGGAAATAAACCACATAACTGCTCTTGCTATTACCATTGATTACCCCTTCTGGAAAGGGGGATGTTGCCCCTCCCCACACACACTTATAACGGGATCAGCAAGGGAAGGCTCACAAGTGGAACACTGGGAGAGGGTGGATGGTCACATGTTCTTTCATAATGGTTATGGAAAATGTGATTGTAAGTGATTTTAGAAAGAAACAGTAGAACAACACTGAGAAAAAAATAATAGAAAGGAAATAAGCACAGAAAACTGAACTTCTGTTGGACTTTGCAGACTAAGCTTTCATAGCATGTGATCTGAAATAGTCAAAGTTTTTGGACACCCTTAATCCTCTGCCATGGCCTGCTTGGTTGGTTTGTTACACTCGTGCCCTTTTCCTCAGCCTTTGAATAGGAAACTTGTATGTAAGAGACCTACCAGGTGTCTTATGTTAGCCAGGTAGGATCAGGGCTGTCTTCCTTGACTACCGAGGCATTGCTCTCCTCTTTTACTTACTACCCTCCTACATACTGTCACTTCAAAAAAGCTTTAAAGGATGAGTCAGATATTAAAAACAATCTCTTTTTTTTCTCCCTTTCTTCTCAGTTGAGAGAGGGTCATATATTCAAAGGGATTTACATTTAGCCATGTCAAAACACAAGTAGGTGTCTACTAAATTTTCAGAGGCACTTATCTGTCCAGCTGCCTTGGAACTCACTGAGAAACAGATTTTAAACCAACAGTGTCTACCTGCTTACTACTACTATAACGCATTTTGTTTCATTTCGTTTAATGTCATTTATCTGAAGCACCTGATTCCCACAGAACCAGGCAGCTTGCAGGCAGTGTTTTGGAGAGCAGTGTTTTCAGCCCTTGCATTTCCAGTACAAGGTCTTTACTGAAAAGCAGACACTGTGCTTAGCAGCAGGTGGGTGTTCTGTAACTGACTACAAAAGAAATTATGGCATATTAAACTAATTCCCCAAAACATGATTAAAAAAAAAATTGAAAAATTTCTAACTTATTAGTCTCAACTACTTTACCTTCCAGAACACAATTTAGAAACCTAATGCCTCAGTGGAAAAGTGAGGACACTGTTGCCTTTGCCCTTCTTTCTTCAGTCAGTTCATCTTCCCTTGCAAATATGTACACAGTTCTTCATCTCAGCAGGGTGCTGGAAGGATTGCTGTTGTTTATTCCTGTCTCATCTGCACCCACAGCCTTCGCCCTTTGTCCATGCCTCAAGCCTCCACTGCTGAGCAGAAACACAAAGAGGGAATCTTGGCCAAAGGGAAATTTCCAGCACAGTCCTGACCTTTTGTCAGCTTCACCAGGTCACTGTTCTTGTTCAGAGGTCAGCAGAATGGAAAAGTGTTCCAGTTCCATGTATCATATCAGTTAGTTATTAATGCACCTATCCATAATAACTCCAGGCTGGGAAAAGTCGTAACATCCTCGAGGATTAAAGTGGGAATGCTGTTACAATATTCCATATACCTTTGTCTCTTCTGTGCAAGTAAAGCAAGGAGAGAATTCCCAATGAGTGCAGAGGAAGCCAGGTCAGAGCTGAGTGTTTCTGTCTGCATTGTGTTTGTCAGGCTCCATCCAACCATGCCTTAACGCCTGCTCCAATGCACAGAGTAAGAAAGTTCATTTGACACAGTGTTCTCACCACACCTTGATGTGGTGTGACAGATCAGTTTCTCCTCTGCTGAGTGTACAGCCAACATCTAATTCCCACACCAGACCTTTTGCTGGCCTTCTGCCCAGGACTGAATTTTACATTTGCATATTTAATCAGCCTGTTTCAAGACTGCAAACCTTTGGAGTGGATAGGACAAGTTAAATATATCCCACTGTTGTCATGTGCTGTGCCCTGTCAGTGGAAAATTTTGTCCAACCCTAAATACACTTAAACTGGAGAAATCAAATTACACCAGTATGCCAACCCCACTTTCTTGTTACACAAACCTATTTCTGATCTTCTTTTCTGTGGCCAGGTGGAGCTGGGTGCTACAGTCAAGCCCTTACAAAACATGATCACTTATACAATTAATACTTAGAATTTGGTGGTCCTTAGCCACATGCTGCAGTAAGCTGGCTAGAAACGGTTAATGCTGAATCTTCTTGGAAGCTAGTGAGATTTAGACTCTAACATTCCTCTAGAATCTCAACAGCTACTCCTGCATGCTGAAGGAAGCGCATTGCTGCAATCCCAAGCGATATGCAGCTCACGTGGGCCTTTCACTGAAGAGCTGCTTCTATTGAAAAACCAAACCTAGGCAGGAATCAAAGATTCTTTTAGAGTCCTCCTCCTCTCTTAAACAGCTTCTCTTCAGATGCTTTGGCCGTTGCTTATCCTGGGATCACAGACTGACCTGGATCTCCAAATAGCTCCTTCAGGAAGGCATCACTTCCCTGAAGCTATTGGATCCCACCAGCTTTCCCTAAGAAAAAAAGTACACTGGCCTCTGATCTGTAATTACATGGAGGTCCATGGGTCATTTAAAATAAATCCCTGAATATAGATGAGAATTTATTTTAAGCAGTCTTCAAATCAACACTGGTAAATTAACTTTGGTGGCTTTGTCTGAAATGGGTAGGAAACACACACGCAGTTTTTTCAGGAAACAGTTTAACTGAGCCAGCAGCATCTTCATGGGACCATTAACATCTTCAACCAGCACTGGTCAGTGTTGGAGAGTGATAAACCCACTTAGGAATGAACAAATCCCTGACACTGAAAATATGTGATGTTTCAATTAAAATGGGAAAGAAAAATATTAAACATGTTAGACTGCCTCTAGCTGTGTGTGTGCATGATATTATGAACAAATAACCTAAATTCTATTTTAGCCTAGCCTGCACAAAAAAAAAAAAATTGCAGTCAGAAGTTATATTTAATATATCTGATCAGAAGTTATTGTCAGTTTTTCTGCTTTCCACCTGAATTTCCTTTCATCATTCAGAGAACATCCAGTGGCTGCTAATGTCAATGTTTGGCCGTGTGTAAAATCTGTTGCTATAAATAAGAAACTAACCCCATGTCCTGGGAATTGCAAACTTCCTTGTGACCCTCTGCTTTCTTCAACACATGTAGGTTAAACATATTTACCACTAAAATAGTTTTAAAAGACATTTTCCACAATAATGTTTATAAAGCTGATTTTACAGAGCTTTCATACCCAGTGGTTCCACCTGAAGATGGTATATGGTAAACACCACCTTCACCAGAGGCAAGGTCAGACAATGCACAGACATTGTAAGAAGAGTCGTGTAGGCACTGTTCAAGCAAAGCACAGGTATTTCCTAACATGCAAACATACAATGTCAGCTTCCCCAAAACCAATGGTATGAGTACAAATCACATATCCAGCTCTGACCCACAGATTTGGCAAGTTCCTTAAGGAGCTAATGACCTACCAACTTTCAAGAAAAGACTGCCTATTTTGCCATTACATAAGGGATGGAGCAGGAACTTGCAGCAGAAGCATTAAGGAAGGGCAAGGAAAGTCCATGTCAAGTGAAATGAGGCAAACCATGACTGCAAAATCTGTGTGAAAGCATGAAGTGCAGTTTCGCTGTCTTTGGGGCTGTCACTTCCCTCATGCTTCAAAAAGGGAAACACTGCAGTAGGCACAGCTCCCTGGAATAGGATATTGAGACAGACAGCTCTGTTTTCCTTGGCATTGTGCTCTGTTGGTGTATTGTGCATTGTACTGAATTCTTAGTTAGGCACATCCTTGCAATTTGGCAAGATAGCTTCTCAAAGAAAAAGCAAATAAACCACATCATCGTTTGTAAGCCTAAAGATGAAAAATAAACAGGAACTTTTTTCTGCCACTTAGACTTTGTCTTGTGTGCACTTGTTTTTGGGGTTAGGAAAGGCCACAAATCACTCTTCTTTTGAGTATCATTTTTCTCAGCCTTGTGTCATTTACCCTGTTCCTCAGGTCAGGATATTGGTGCATAAATTAGCTGTACATTTCACTTTTGGGAACTTTGCAAAGGAGAAAAGTTTGGGGCAGGTGATTTGCATGTTTGCTACAGCCTCTAGAAAAAAATAGATCCCATAACATTTCCAGAAACTATTATTGAATTCTTTCTCTTTTAGAACAAGACAGAGCAGTAGGACTAGATCTGTCTGTACCTGAGCTAAGGGACAGTTTGTCATGACAGAGCAGAGAAGTAAAGAAAAAAACCTGAAAAACCTATGTAAACGAGTCTACAGATGTGCCAGCTAAGTGCACTGATGGAATTTTTCTTGCTTCTCTGTAAAGTATTGATTATAGAATAAAAAGAATGCTTTAAATATCACATCCTGAGCAGGTGTAAACTGAGATAATTCATTGGAATTAGTATAACTATGTTATTTATTCCAGAAAAAAGATCTTTCTTGCATGCAGGTCTGTTTTATTTCAGGATATACACTGTCAATTTTGAAAATTTTACTAAATGACTTTGAATTAACATAATCTTTCATCCTAATTCTGAAAGCCCTTATAAAGTAATAAATCTGAATACTTCAAGAAAAGCTTTCCAGAATTTATGTTTAATAAGAGATTCTATACAGATGAGTTATTGATTCAGGATATGTTCTCTGACTAAGGATAAATCTGTGGTTTTATTCTTTCAAACTGTTCTGTGGAACTCAGAAGTTTGGAGAAGTTGCAAACAAACAAGGGAATTGTAAAATGAGAACAACTGGAAAGTGCAGAACAGTTCATAAATGGTGTCACATCAGCATTTTCCAAATTCTGCTCATCTAATTGAAGTAAAAAGCAATAATTTAATTTAAAAGGTCAAGTAATTTACCTTGCATAACTGTGTCTTGCTTTCATAGTATGCAATCAGAGGGTTTGACGCTTGGTAGTAGCTTTCAATTCTTTCCTCAGTGGTTTCAGAGTTCTCAGAGTTCTGACTGCTCTGATTCCTCATCAGAAGGCGACTGCTCATGGTTTCTGCAGAGCACTCCAGGCAGAGCACGAGCTTTGGTTCCCCAATCTAGAGACAAAGGAAAACAACAAACAGTCAGAGTACTGGCCCAGGAGATGAGATTTTGTTTGGATAACACCAAAACAGTCACCAAGGAATCTGCTGGCAAATAGTATTTGTCTGTGGAGAAATTAAGCTTATTAGCAAACACCTCTCATTGCAGCAGCACTAAGGGATGCCAGCATTGAGGAGCAAGGCTGTGCTTGCCTGGGCTCCACACAGAGATAAAGAGGTAGGATCTGACAATTTCTGGCTACTTGGACTGAAGAGTGTCAGTTCATTATTTGCCTGATGCAAACAGTACAGGACTTATGGGATACTTGACTCGGTTGTATGTGTAGCCTTTTCTTTGTTCAGTGTGTGAAAAGCGAGCGGTGAGCTACAGCTCAGTATTTCAAGATGCAGTAGCAGGAAATGTCCACATAAAAGTGAACCCACTTGAGATGGAAATGAGCAACAACAGAGAGGCTCAGGGACACCATCAAATATTCACAGGAACACACCCCGTGACTTACTTTATGTCACACAGAATTTCATGTTCTTGTTTGCAGTGTACCCACATCGTTCCTACCCAGGCTGTAAAGGAAGGATGTGATACATTTCTCTGCATTTTCAAATTGGCAAGTAATTTCCAAATTCTATGGGAAGCTGGCTCTTTAATGTTGTTTGGTTAGTGCCAAACTAGTAATGAGGGAGAGTTTGTCCTTTTCTCTAATAAAAACAAATACAGATTTATTTATTTTTATTCTTAGGCCAGGCAAAGATCGTAAATAATTTTTTCTCTCTACTCGATCTTAGATATTGCAGTACTTTATGGCAAAAAAAGAAATGGCAAGAAAGAGCAAAATGTTCTTTATGGTATTTCAGGAGAGAGCCAAAAGTTCTAAACACAAATCCTCATCATTCTTTCCCTGAAACACTGAAAAATATGTATGTCATTTAGCATAAATCTTGGAATGCACTGTCATGCACCCTGCTCAGGCCCAGTACGCTCTGACACAAGGTTTTGTATGAGGAAAAACTGCTGGGCTGAGCCCAAAGTGATAAATTCCACTGTCTCAAGCAAAATAAAGGTGTTACAGGATTAGTGGAGGAAAAAAGTTAATTTTTCCGTGCAGTTATGGATTTAATCCTTCAATTACACTCTTGTTTTTTTCTCATTCCTTCTCTTTCTAGCAGGGATCTGGAAAAGTTTTTAGGAAAACGTGAGAAGTCTTGGAAAAAGATGGCTGCTCTTCACACTCATGACAATTACAAAATCATATTTTTACCATGGCAACAGCAAAGAAAGTCTAAATGACCAATATATGGAAATTGTCATTGTTATCTTTGTTGACAGCCCTTAAAGGAAGAAATACTCTAAAGGTAAATATTTCATGTCAGGCCTTCTGCATTTGACTGAGGATGTTTGGATTGTGTCGACCTTTCTACTACCCTTAATGACTTTCTAAGAGGAGCTGAAGCCAAGGGATTATGTCAGTTCAGTGACAGGCTTTTATCTACCCATTTTTTCCACACAGAAATCATTAATGCTATTAGCTGTAGCAGCACTGGGTTTGGGGATTAAAAAAGCCAGCAAGGCGGTTTTAATAGTGCAAGAGACATAGAGAATTAAAAAAATGATGTGGCCTTAATCAATGATTTAAACAAATGCTCTTGTTGTATAATTGGATTAGGATGGTGAGAAGTTATTTCTCCCCAGTTTTACATGAGGAATTCCATGATCTGTTCTAAATTATAATAGAATAAATAGGAAATAATTCCTTTCATCAGTTATATCATCACCTCACAATGACAGTGTGAAGGAGTCTACTGACTGATAGGATCAGATAATAGTGTCTTGCTTGATACACTCAGTCTTATTTGTTTTTGAAAAATGTACATGATTTTCTTAAAAGTTTCAGTATTGCTATCTGGAATTCAAACCATTACAGAAGTATCTTTTTTCCAAACTAAAATCCACAAAAAGTGGAAGTAATGCCCTTATCAGGTATTACATCAATTTTTGCTACTTTTTTTTTAAAATTACTGTTTTCCTGACACAATTTAGCTTAAATAATATAAGCCAAACAAGTCTAATGTTTTGGGTCTTTACTCTGTCTCACTGGGCACTTCCCACCTGGTGCTGTGGAATATATAATTTAATAATGTCTTTTCACCTTGTAGAAAGACTGAGGAGGAAACAGAGTTTTGTGCTTCTCTAGAATTATGGCTGAGTAAAAATACAATTGTATCATAGAAGGGAATTAGGTAAAACTGGCTGGAGAATAAGCTGTTTCTACATAGCTCATTCTGTTCACGAGTCAAGCTCTGAAATATAAGCATTCTTGATGTCTTCTAAATAGAACAGGTCTTTGTTAACAATTATAAAGCTTTTTACATATCATGTAGATATGTAGCACTCTTCTTCTGTACTTTGCTGCCATTAATTAGTAAGGCTTGATGTGCACCTCTTTTCATTCAATTATAATTTAAGAACTTCTCATCATCCTTTGGAAAAAACTGCAAAGCATTATCTCAAAAATGACTCATTTAAAAAAACTGCAGTCCTACTGAGCAGCTCACAGCCAGCAGCGAAAAGTGGAAACAAGGCACAACAGGGATGCCTTAGCACGTTCAGAATGGTCACTTGAGGTCCTTGTCTTTCACTCCAAATGCCAGCTGCAGTCCAGGACTATGGGATCTTTTGCTGCTTTCAGGGAACTTTAAGGAGCTCTGCTTCAGCACTGGATGCATTAAGGATTATTTGCCTGGCAATAGCTCAGTGCGGGACACTCCAATCTCTAAATCCCACTTCATAATATAGACGAGTGCCCACAGGACACAAACGTGTATGCCTGCCAGAGAAACAGCACTGCTGAAACAGCTCCTCCTTAGACACAAAATGAAAGAAATCTCCAGCATCTTTTTAATAGTCTACAGCATTTTATTAAAGGGACTAATAAGTCAACATTTCTGTAAATGGCTTCTGTAGTAAATCCCATTTCTCATTATTTTGTCTGGCTTTTGATGCCTAAATCTTGCCAGGCTTTTATGGTAATCAACTAAATAAAGCAGCTAAAGGCTCAGTGAGAAAACAGGGGATTCATTAAAGTTTCATTACCTTATAAACTTTTTTAGGATATTTTGGGAGTGTAATGTAATGTAACATATACTAACTATTATCCCTAATACACCACTTCTTTTCTCCTAAGCCCTGGCAGATTCATTCATAGGCTTAGACAGAGCATTTTGTGCAGACTGAGAAGTGCACGGCTGAGAGTTCTCACTAGGTCTTAGCACATCCTGAGGAAAGCGATCGCTCTGGGAACCGCCACGCAGGCACTTGCAGAACGCTCTTTTTATGGCTGTGCCACCTGTTACTCACCACAAAAATTAAATCTGTGTTTGGCTGTTTCAAGTGGCAGCAAGCTTTAGCAGAGCTGGCTTACTGGTAATAAATATTAACTGTGAAGATACATACTACTATGAACCTGCATCAGATAGCGCTTCATTAGATTTTCATGAGTACAGCACTATCCACTAGAACCAGAAAACTGCTTCTAAAATCATATTTTCCCCTAAATGTGAATTGTTCCTGGTTTACATTACATTTAGGTAAAATCAGTCTTTACTTCTCCTTGTATTCTAGAGTCTGTGTAGGTAACGGCAACAGCTAGATTTGCTAGACTGATGGGGTGCCAAAATTTCAGTGACCAGCAGCACAGCTCTGCTGGATTGGCTTTTTACATGTCGCTTTTGCAATGATCTGAAGAGAGGGACCAAAGCAGCACCAGAATTACAGGAGTTAGAACAGCATTACAATTGTATGGTCACCTTGCTCTCAAACTCCTCTGCGTCTTTCATCTCCTGGGGATACCCATCGATCAGGAATCCTTTTGTGTCCCCTAGCCTGGAAACCATGGCTTCCTTCAGCAGCTCTAGAACAATACCCTGTTTGGAAAAGAGAGGGGATTAGTGGGTTAATTAATAAGAAAGATTGATACATTTGTTTGTTGCACTGACTTTAGTCCCACACCCTTGAAAACGGCCCTGTTTGGCTATAAGTAGGTCCTGTGAATGCAGGAGCTTCTCTTGTCCTGCAGGTAGCAGGACACCCTGCTTTTTATCCTCTCAGGACCAGCTATGTGATACAAATCTAATGTTGCAATCCATCCATCCAAGATTTCCAAAAGTGCCCTCCAGATAGCTCAGAATATTTCATAGTTTCAAAATGAATGTTAATACCTGTGAAACTCTAGAGTACTGCTGCAGCATTTCCCAGTCTGATTGCATTTTGCTATGTCACTGGTATAATTATATTACATGGAAAGTGACCCCATCTGACCAAACACACTGAAGAGCAAAGCAATCAAAATCAAGCCCAAGCACAGCTTTTAGTTTCCCCTGAGCAGCATTTCCCAGTATCTTTCATTAACAAACACATCCTCTGACCTAGCTGCTGTTGCTGAAGACCCACCAAGAGTTGGGACAGTGGACCTGCCATGTAAAAGTCAGGTCCAGCTGAGAACACCACCCTCTGCCCTCAATAGTCTCCATTAAGCTGCAGTCCAGCTAGTCTGGGATGTCAGCCAGATCTGCAGGGAACTGCTGCAGGTACTGTAATTTAAAATAGCTGCCAGGAGGACCAGCTCTGAATCTGAAATGTAACGCTATAAAAAGGACATAAAGTTTCTGTTTCCTGTACTTACACTCACATTTTGCAATGCATCTGTCTCACTGTATTTCATGTCTAACTTATTGCCTATGTGAAACATAAAGAAATATTGGCACTGAAAGGGGAAACAAGTGCCACGGATTTGGCAACAAGGAAATGTCTCCCTGAGGTTACAGATTAATTTTACTGAAATGGGAATTGTCAGCTCCAGTATCTATTTCCAATGTTTTAGACAATATACCTAGCACTGCCTCTGTTTAACCATTAGAATCCCAAATAAAACCATCACTCACGCCAGGCACAGGTTCACCACATTCCACGATGTCTTTGATAAATTTACTTCTCTCTGATAATGATGATAACTCATTTTGGAGAAGGTCACTAGTGGACAGGTGAGTAAATCCGTATTTCTTGGCTAACTGTTTGCATTGGCTACCTTTACCAGAGCCAGGCCCACCTATGTGAGGGAAAAAATAACTAGAATTAGAAAAGAACAAAAATCTTCCAATTCTCAAACTATAGCCACCAGGAATATGGGAGGAAATTGATGATGTTATTTTGCAATTTTATTTTTTTTTTGTAGAGACACTATCTACAGTAGAACAAGTCATACACTTCCCCTCTGATACAACTACAGTGCTGACTCAAGAATGTGTTGAAGTTGAAGGAGTCACAACAGTGTGAAATCTCTCACTCCTAAAACACTATTGGCATGTTAAGGAAAAATATGAAACAGCCTGTGGAAAAGGGTATTTGACTCAGTGCATGTTCAGTTTGACAGCTGCAACAAATAGTAGCAAGGTAATTTTTACTGCACCACAGTGAGGGAAATAATAATGACCTGTACTTGGCCCCTGTGGTGCCCTCAGGAGCTGTGGGAGAGAGCAGGAGGGAAAGGCACCAACCCAGGGGAATGCTGTGGCGTCCTCCTGGCAGGAATGGCACCTCCACCCTCCTGCTTCCTTCCCTTGGGCAGCTCAGGGCCCAGAGCTCTGCCTGTGCCGCTCTGCAGCTGCAGGCGCTGCCCAGCCCAGCTCCTCCATGGAGGCCGCTGCTTGTCCCTCTGCTCCAAGGCCCATGGCATGGGAAGGCAAAGGCCTCTCTCTTCAGGCTCCAGCTGAGCCACAGCAGCCACCCCTGGAGTTATCACGAACCAACACTTCATGAGGAGGACATGGAGAGAAGGAGAGAAGGAGAGGCCACGGAAGCTGCTGGAAGCCACTTGTCAGGTGTCCCACTGCGGTGACTGCAGCGCCACTGGCACGGCCGAGGGGAGGCCCTGAGGCTCCATGTCAGTGCAAGGCGTGGGGGGCGGGAAAGCAAATTGCTGCTGTGAATTTGTGGAGAAAAATCTCACCGCGTGTAGCAGCAATTTTGCAGCCTTTGATGGATCTATTCAGAAGATCTACTGCAGAAGGAGGTAATTATAGCCTTGGAGGGAGACAATGCTCAAATTCTTTTCACTGAAGTTTTTTCAGCAGGTGACCTGTGTTATTTATCAACTGTTGGGACCTGCAGGTAGGGCTACACAGCTCTGCTACGTGCATTTAAGATGCTAGAAAACATGTGGCTTTCCTGTTTCCTTATCTTTCCACAAACAAGTATAGGAATAACATGTTCACAACAGAGCAAATTTAGCACTGTCTCTGCCTCACTTGAACTTTCTTCTAACTTTTGGATTCAATGTAAGAAATAATTGCTCTGAGCATATAATTTTCAGAGAAATTACAGTACTGTAGCTGAGACTAAAAATTGGGTCATGAAGGAGCAGCATCAAAGCAAGGGGTTTGTCTTCTGTGATCTGCAGTCTTTTACTTCAGCTTGACAAGGAGAATGGCCAGCCTGTGGTGTGAGAATCACACCTGTGCTGCTATTTTTCTAGAACTATCTTTGTTGCAGGCTTATCTTCTGGCCAGTGTGAGTTGCATGTTGTTTTTCCATCGCTATAAGATGAAGAACATTATTGTTTTGTAAAAACACGAGTTGAAAGAAAACAAGGAAAAAATAGGAGCGGCTATAAAGAAACAGATGTAGCAAAATTACAGGCAAATTACCAGTAATGAATCCCTTAAATATCTGAGCGGCAATTAATTGTATTTCTAGACTGTTTTGGGATTTTTTTAGATCAGTAGGTTTGTTTACACATTTTGTCTCCTGGCCTTGAAAATGCTAACAGTGCAGTAATTTAATCCTATTTATTTGGTGTATATATACAGTATTAAAAGCCCCCAGCTATAAAGATTATGGTAGTCTTTTTCTTATATAACTGTCTCTCTTCTGAATGCAGAGCCCAAGGAGAAATTTCATAATTTCTCCTCATATACAAAATAAACTAGATCTCTTTTTAGAAATAACAGTACAAGGACATTTTTGGTTTTTTAGCAGGTAAATATTCAGAAAATTTGATGTGCTTATAATACCTTTGTGTGTTAGTATTTTAAAAGAGAACACTGTCAGAATGGCACAATATGCAGGGCATACACTATAATAAGTGTATCTCCAAAACATTCATTACAATGACCATTTTTTTTAATAGAAAAGTTCAAACAAAGCAGAGATTAACATGCGGAGCTCTTTAAGGAGTCAAAAACATATTTGAGTTAGTTATGTTCTAAAAATGGCAGGTTTTATGGCCACTGGTATTGATTTAGATTCATCTGATGAGTAGCAAAGCATCCTACTGCTTGACAAATGCATACAACCCACTTTATCAAGTCTTGTGCTTTCTTATGCATGAATAAGACCACAGTTCTCGCTTGGCATGATCTGAGAAGAGACTGAACTCCCCAGGAAATTCAGCATTGAGGGCTGAGCACAGCTTGGCCTTTACACCAGTATTAATTTACGTGTCTGAAATTAAAGTATTATCTTGTCTCCCTCTGAAGTTCCTTAATGTGACTGAAATAGAGCTATTCAGGTGGGAAAGGATGTGAAAGTGCAATTTCTTACTAATTAGGTGTTTCCTTCTTGCTCAGAGTATATACTTAAAAGACTGCTGCATAAGCAGCTTTAACAGCAAATTAATCCTGCAGCCATGAAGCTCACGATCAATTTGCAGTGTTACAAAAATTGTACCTGTCCTTTTAGTGGATAGTTTTCTTAAATCTCTTCATTTTTCTAAAGAAAAAAAATCATGTGAAGAGAGTTTATCTGGAATAATAGCTGCATATGAAACATGACAAAGGCCAGCAAAAGGATTTTTCCACTTAAGACTTCACTGTAAATCATTGCATCGTTCTTTATATGGAAAATACTCGGGGCATTGAAAAAGGTAATCAAGCTTTCCCAATGGCTCAATTGTTAGCAGAAAAATATATCCCCACTTTTTGTTGTGAAGGCGTAAGGTTCTTTGTGAACACTGTCATTTTTTCTGTGTGCTGTCATCTTGTGATCTGCCTACATATACTTTGAAAAAAAAAGTGTTGGTTCATGATAACTGGTTATTCAGATTAATCATGTTGTATTCCGACTTCTATATATGGCATGAAGAGAAAAAGCTAAAGCCTAGAAAACAGCCAGAGGAATTATGAGTGTGAGGTGACCTGTAGGACAATATGGAACCAACAACAGTTTTTCAATGTTAGCATGCTTTTGTATTTTCCTAGTATTGCCCAGTGCACTACACCTTGCTTTAAAGTTCATTTGGTGACTTAATAAAAATCCAAAAAGTATAGGTGAAGAAAATAAGAACATGGTATTAATCAGTGAGGTTATTCTTGGAAACAGAACTCTCTGAGTGTCCCTTTGTGCTTTTTGATACAAATAGTAAGCAAGAATGTGGAACCAAAGTACTAACACAGAAATTAAATGCAGTTCTCTATTGCTTTTCTGCAGACAAGGGCAGATTAAAAGGTCTATGCCATCCCTTAGGGCAGTATTCCCTTCCATTATGTTGATTCATTGGCCTGGGAGAGGGGATCTTCTGGTAAATAACTTTCTGGCAGCACTGCTGACTTAGGTGGTTACTTTCCCCCATTTAATTATTGGCTGCAGAAATGCTTCACAGAGACTCCTTCAATAGGAGGAGTGGTCCCAGTGAGTGTGGTAATGACCAACTGCCCAAGCAGCACCCCTGGGTGTTCAACTGCAGTCAGCCCCAGGACATCAAAGATCTCAGCTCTCCTCCCTCCTGCCAGAATCTCCCCCAGCCTGGGAAGGCCAAGGAGCCTGGGCATGTGACTCAGAGATACCACTCTGACCTAGAGCACAACGTGACCAGCGGATGAATTAATGCTGACAGAGGGAGCTGGGGCTGCTGCTCACAGAGTGAGCAGGGCCAGGAACCAGCAATATGAGCAGTGCATGGACCAGCTTTGCTGGCAGAAACACTGGTAGAGCAAAAGTGTCATGCAGACAGACTGAGATGTCTCTATTTTAAATCTTACAAGTTTATCATATACCAAAATATCATGAGCATTTGTATAAAATGCCAGCAGTAGGATTTACAAGACAGTCCCACCATTTATTTTAAAATGTTTCAATTTCAAGACCTTGTTATCATAATGAGTATCATCCCTGTATCAGGGAGAAGTGCCTGCAGGGGAAACCTAGCTTCACAAGGGAACCTCAGAAGTCTGAACTGAAACCAAAACAACCCCAATCAATCTATCCCTAAATTCAAGCAAAAAATTTAGAGGACCTGATCAGTTTGGCAATTTTATCAATGCTTCTTGGATTATATAGACAAGTAAAAATAAGCCTTAATTTCAGAATAGAGCATTCGAAGGCTTCTCAATAATACCTCATCTGTTGTTCACAAATTATTTTTGTCTAAGGGAAAACATACAGAAATTGTAC
Organism: Cyanoderma ruficeps; assembly: GCA_008694505.1. Classification (NCBI taxonomy): domain Eukaryota; kingdom Metazoa; phylum Chordata; class Aves; order Passeriformes; family Timaliidae; genus Cyanoderma; species Cyanoderma ruficeps. The sequence continues at coordinate 14,561,321 of VZDJ01001247.1, forward strand.
TACTATTTAACAACAACAAAAGCCTCAACACTTCCTTTGTATTTCTTTTTTCTAAGAAATTATTTTCATTAGAAAACAACATGTTATACATGTTGGCAGAGTGACACAATATCCTGGGACATCACTGAATTTTCATCCTTCTTAAAGAAAATGTGAAGTTGATTTCATGGGAAGTCAGGGAAATCAGCCTTCCAAAGCATCTACGGTTAGCTTGAACTGCCTGGGGATTTAATTATCAGTACTGCTCATTCTATGCTTCTCTGATTGCAGAATGAGCTGAAATATAGGTATGGTAGCATAACTTAGGTTGGAGGGGACCTCACCTGGTTAAACCTTATACTCAAAGCAGGCCTAAATTCATGCTAAATTAAACTGGGTTACGTTATTAAGGTCTGACATAGCTGGGACATATAAAGAGTTTGAGTTTTGTGATATATTTACTTATTGAATTTTGGTGTGTGTGCAAGAAGCTCCTGTTTGCAGCTGCTAATGTCTACTTCTAGGTGTAAATGGTGAGAATATCTTCAGTGTCAGCTAAAAAGCTGGTCTTTCTTACACTGAGTTTAAGCAATTACCAGCTTTAGATTATCAGCCAGAATGTAACAAAGATTCTATAGAGGAAAGTGGTTACACTAGCTAAGCTTTAAACATTTCATTTACAAATCAGCAGGGAGTTTGTTTCAGACCCAAAGTGCAGAAAGATTCCTGAAACTTCCTGTTTTACTTTCAGCCTCAACTGAAGCCAAATGTTTTCTGACGCTCCTGCAGAGGCCAGGGAGGGGCAATGCTCCCAGAAACAGAGTGGTCCTGCACCACACTCAGTCCAGTAAATCATTATCATTCTTGTACTGGGAGCCCAGAGGGGACACAGTGCTCCAGATGCATCCACGGCAGTGCTGAATAAGGAAGAAGGATCATCTCCCTCAACCGACAGGTATTGAAATGTTTTTTGATGCTTCCTGAATTCTGAATGAAACTTCCATTCACTTATTATTAATTTTGGAAATCCTTTCCCCCCCACCAGAAAAACAACGCACACATTGATTTAGTTTTATGCAAAATCCCCTGTGTTCCGGTATCTATCCTTAGCTGCTTGGAAATGTGAGTTCCTGCTCTGGATTGTAAAGCAGCTCTAAAAACTGCTTAATACAAAAGCAATTATTCTTTCCAAGTAATTAGTACCAAGCTTTAAGATCAATCTTCTGGTTATAATTTATTTTAAAAGACTGCTCTAAGTTTATGCCAATTATATTACTCACATTCATGTGATACAGGGCGTTAACATGGTGCTTTTACTCTGAGGATTTCCAAAAGCCATATAAAGTAAACCCTGAACCTGCAAAGCTTCAGTGCTAAGGATCATGCCTGGTGAGCACCTTTCAACACAATGCTGAACCCATGCAGAATTGAAACTCTGTATTTAACAGAGGTTGCCTCACAAATAAGGAAGGGAAAAGATCTCATATTTTTCAGCCAAATCTTAACCTTTTGGGTTATAATCTAATTTAGTGAAATTTTAATTAATGCTGGTGAGGCAGCTTTGGTATGGGAAGTCACACAACTCAACTGTAACTGCGAAAGAACTGATGTTATTTTGAACATGTTCACAATCAAACGAGCTGCCTGCTCTGGGCTTTACATGACTGTTGATAGTATGGTTAGACCCAATTTAATTACATGTTATTAAATTGTAACTCCTTTTCAAAAGACTCAACCAACACTGTAGAATAAATATTCTCAGCCAATTGATTTTGCTAAATAAATAAATCACATAATCAAAGCTAAGTAACATGGGAATACTAAAACATAGCAGTTAAATTAGGAATCCTACTTACCGACAACAAAAATGATGTTTGATTTTCTTAGATCTTCTGAAAAGTCTAAAATGAAAATAAAAAGTCTTTAGTGGCAAGAGCTACTAATTTTAACGTCAGCTACTTACCCCACCAAATTGTGTAACACTCATGCAAGGGGATCTGATTTTACTAGATTTACTTTCTGCTATAAAAAATATATGTACTTTCTCCATTCCAAAAGGAGCTATTATCCACAAGCCTATTAATCTCTCAGTTTCATAGCTGTCATTGCAGATTTGATAGAGACATTTTACCTGAAAATAGACCTTGCAATACACATCAGTTTGTTAAAAAAAGAAAGATGAACAAAGAGAGAAGCAGATTCGTCTTGATGTAATAATGTGAGGTAATGCCTCCTCAGCCACTGCGGTTTCTACTGAGTATACTGTTACATTATAATTGCTATAGAATCTTGTCCATCTCCCATTTAGATTTTATACTCTCTGAAATGTAGTTGTGAATTCCTCTGAGCCCCAAATTCTGCCAAATAATAACCATCTCATCTAAAATCTAGGCAATACACTCACCAAAACGATGGTATGTATTACAGCTTTGGCTTAACTGAAAGTGCATCCTTTGAAAAGCAATTCCTTCTGGTCTGAGGCCCAGTCATTGCACTGATTATATCAGTACAGAAGGTGATCTTGCACCATGTAAGCCTGCTGAAATTTTATGTCTCTGAGTTAATAACTTACAAGACACATATGTGATTGTGTTAATCACGTACAAGACACCTCAGACAATTTTGGGGTTTATTTTGTAGATCCCTTATTACGAAAATCATTAGATATGAAAAGTTTTGCTTTATCCTTTCATTTCTCTTAGACTCTTAGCACCTTGCACTTTCCAAGGAGACTTTCATAACTGCCAGTTTCTGAAAACACCTATGAGATCTGATACTGATTAACAGTAGTATTTTCTAATAATTTTGGATCCATTGGCCAAAAGAGTATAGAAATGTCTATTACAAACTTTAGTTTGCATTCAAAGAGAATTCACATGATAAAAATCCCTTGAGGCATGAAGTTCACAATATAAATGACCTGAATTCACTTTACTTTCTAAGTAACTATTTAAATAATGGGAAATCAAAGGTTTCAAAATTAAATGGCAATTGACACTGAAAAAGAAACTCACCTCCTGTGCTCTCATAACCAGAAAAACTTGACTGATCCTCCTCCTGTTAATTAAGCAATTGACAAATTGAAATGGATATTCTGCATAGTTTGCACTTCTTCTTATATCTGCTAATCTGTGTATCTTAATATATATCTCTCCAGGCTCTCAGTTTTAATCTATGTTGAGATATGTTTTACAGTGTCACAGAAATGCTGCTAGTGCTGTTTCAGTCACTAGAACATGAACACAGAGAACCCAAGATGATGATTCACGATCCTATATAGTGGCTGGAGTTCCTGAGGGTTGGGAACAGGGACTGGTATTGTTTAACATCTTTGTTGCTGACATAGACAGTAGGGCCAAGGGCACCCTCAGCAAGTTTGCCAATGGCATCAAGCTGTGCCCAGGGGAAGGGATGCCATCCAGAGGGACCTGGACATGCCTGAGAGGTGGGGCCATGTGATCCTAACAAAGTTCAGGGCTGAGTACAAGGTCAGGGCTCCTGGGTCTGGGTCATCCCAAACACAGTTACAGGCTGGGTGGAGAATGGATCCAGTGCAGTCCTGGGGAAAAGGACTGGAGCTGTTGGTGGATGAGGAGCTCAACATGATCCATCAATGTTCATCTGCAGGCCAGAGAGCCCAGCCATGTCCAGGGCTGCATCAAAGGCAGTGTGGGCAGCAGCTGAGGGAGCAGATTCCACCTCTCTGCCCTCCTGAGATCCCCCCTGGAGCCATGCACCCTGCTCTGGGGACCCGGCACAAGGACAGGGACCTGCTGGACTGAGTCCAGAGGAGTCCACAAAGATGCTCAGAGTGCTGGAACACCTCTCCTAGGAAGACAGGCTGAGAGAGTTGGGGTTGTTGAGCCTGGAGAGGTCTCTGCAGAGACCTTACAGCAGCCTCCCAGGAACTGAAAGGGGCCTGCGAGAGAGCTGGAGAGGAACTGTTTCCAAGGACATAGAGTGACAAGGGGGAATGGCTTTAAACTGAAAGACAGGAGGTTTAGATTAGATCTTGGGAAGAAATCTTCACTGTGAGAATAGACAGGCACTGGAACATGTTTCCCAGAGAAGTTATAGATGACCCATCCCTGGAAGTGTTCAAGGCCAGGTTGGATGGGGCTTTGAGCAACCTAGTGGAACATATCCCTGTCTGTGGCGGTTTGGAGCAAAATGATCTTTAAGGTCCGTTCCGGCCCAGGCCATTCTCTGCCATAACACTGGTTCTGTGAGGAACAGCTCTTCACTGTCCAGTTGCACAATTCCCACATGATATGTAACCAACCAATGTGCATCCTGAATTTCTTCCAAAGTATCTGTGGTATGATCAGATGTTAATAGTGAGAAACCAATACTGGAGAAACTTCTATAACATAAAGATGGTATTAGTCTTTGATCTCAAATAACTTAAATGTGTTTACCTTCTGAATGCAATGCAAGCTACAAGTTGTTATAAAGGCTGTTGAACTTCAAGGAGGGACTACACCAGGGAAATGGATGTGGCATGTTTTTTCTCTTGAGATTTAGCCACTTAAAATTACTTTGTTACTTGCTGTATATTATAATCAATGAGAAATTACAAATACTGGCCAGCAAGACTGTCGGAATGGGAATTCCTTATTGTTCTGATAAGTGAGAATTATATATATGCTGGACATAGGCTAGGGTACGAGGTGTCAATTATACCAACAATGCTTTAGCCTGGTCTGTAAAATATCAATAATAGCATTTGCAGTAACACATCCTCATGTGACAGTATTGCATCATCAGTGCATAACATCAGTAGGAAACATGTTATGTGAGTCATCTCAGTAGCATATGGATATTAAGCCATAGCTTCTGACAGCACAGCTCTCAGAAATAGCCACCTTTAAATGTGTAGAGCTGCAGGAATAGATGAAGTGACATGAACTGCAAGGTGACTGGAATGGGTAAACTGCTGCCCACTGTAATTTGCAGGGCTCATGCACCACCCTTGCAGGTTTCCCCTTGTGTTCCCATCCTCACTTACACTGAAGTACTCTTCATTAGACTGAAGTACCATTACATTGGTTACACAAATTATTTTCCTTCTTTTTCATTCACAGTAATTCTTAGCCTATTACACTGCAGCAGAAGAACTGCCATTTTAAAAAAAGAAAGCCATCATTTCCAAACGAGAGATTAATCTCTTTCCTACATTTCAAGTGACAATATTAACCCTACATCCTTCATTTTTGGATGTAATAATACAATAAAATAATTGACCCTGCAAAGGATATATCGCATATAAAAGGCTTCATTTTAGATTCTACTTCTTATAATGCCTGTGAAAGTTTATAGATCAAAATCATTTTAGGCATGAAGTTTAGAGTAAAATTCCTTTAAAAATCAGGATCAGAATTCCAAGCTCACAATCAAAGGACTGAAAGCAGCATTACATCTTTCAAGTCTTGCTTTTGTTCTCCCCTCATTGCAGACTGAAACTGCCTCCAACCAGCTGATCTGGGTGAGGAGCTGGATGTGCTGTTTGGTTTGAGGTCCCTTGCAAAGAGTGACAGTCTGGCACCCTGTTTAATGCCGTCCCCTCATGTTTGCCGTTGACAATTCCCATTTCTGATTGAGTCTTTCTAGCAAGGAGGTCTCTAAACTGTGAATGGCTTGACCTGTATCAGGCTGAAAACACTGCTCTGCCTCATTACCGGAGTGCTTCGGAAAATTACTGTGGGATTTAGCAAGCGATCACATAAGGCAAAGTCCCTCCAGTTAGATAGCAAATGATATTTGACACCACACTGCCATCAGCGACAGAGTCATTTAGCAGCAGTCTCTGTATTCTCAGTATAGCCGTTTCCATGTACTTGAAAGCAAAGTAAAGAAGATTACATCTTACAATGAGCTCTGAAGAAAGATGGGTAGTCCGTAATTTCAAATGCCTTTACAGTCAAGTTATATCTCCAAATATTATCTGGAAACATTTCCGCTTGTGGAGCATTGCTGTCTGTGTAACTACTTCAACAATATTAACAGTATGTTAAAGTAATTGCTAAATAGAGAAGTTTGCTACCAGTAAAGAATTGCTTATTTGACATTTATCTTTAGAGCTGGAAAACGCAGGCTTTTGACTGCCATTTTACTTGTCACTTATCTTGTAATTAGTAAATATCTGACTGGTAGTAGATGCTTCATTGGTTAATGAGTTTCCAGTTACTGTCATTGCTAGGTTGTGAGGGAAGCTCATAGAACCATAGAATGATTTGGGTTGGAAGATCATCTAGTTCCAATCCACCTAATTTCTGTAATAAGAAACTATGAGAGTAAGTCTTAGCAAATAATAATGGAATGATACAGAATTCTTCAGAAGTTTCAATTTTGCTGCTAATAAATCAGTATTCTTAAGGCATATCAATACAATAGATTTAATTTTTTTATCTAAGGAGGGACATTTTCTTCATTAGGACTTAGTGACAGCTATTGTGAATGTCAGTTACCCGATGAAATGAGGAAGCTTTCCTGTTACCCATTATTAACCTCTGCTCCAGTCCTTGCATGTTTTAGTTGGGGGTTTTTTTGTTTGTTTGATTTTCATGGAAAAGAAGAGTTCTACCTTATCACCTCGTCATTTGAATGTTTCTAGAAAATAGTGGTGAAAAGTGCCTAATACATTTTATTCAGGTTTCCAACACAAATAACAGGAGTTTCTCCTCCAAATTTACCAAGGACGATAAATAACCACAGATAAAGGAGAAAAGAGGCAGTAGAATGAGACTGAATTTAAAATAGAGCATTATTGCTGCTTAAAGTTATGCTCAATTTTCAAGTTTGAATTTGAGAATGTAAATGTTCCAAGGAATGTTGCAAACACAAATTATTTAAACAAATAAAAATTACATGTTTCTTTGCTGGTTTTATGCAAGGGCAGCGCTCCCTGGGAATGGATTTTATGAGCCATACTATTAAATTTGATTTATACTTCAGATCAATTTTTAGCCTGAGCTGCTTTCTGCAAGCTGAGTCTTAAAGTATGCCTCTGGAAAGCAGAGGTGGCTGTGCTCTGACCTCCTCTGCTCCAGAACTAATAAATAAGGTAAGACACAGTAGGAATACCTTCACACTTCACGGCTTTTTTTTCCACCAAAAGACAAATCTTCTTATATACTTCATACTGCTCAACAGAGTGGAATTGTGTCAAAAAGGACTAAAAGAAATAAAGGTGAGGGTACAATGCTAATGTTTTTTGAGGTGATTTTTGTTTGTTCAGAATGCATACAACTGCAAAAACATCCGTGTTCATAAAAGCATCTACAAAATCTGACAGATGAGACCACTGTGATTCCCATTTAATTGTGGGTTTCTAGCAAAGACCAAACTCTGAGCCATTTTCTCTTGTGAGGACAGGCTGAGGGAGCTCTGAGGGAGCTGGGCACGCTCAGCCTTGAGAAGAGAAGACTGAGAAGGGACCTAATCAGTGTCTGTCAGTGTCTGCAGGGAGGTGTCAGAGGATGGACCAGGCTCTGCTCAGTGGTGCTGAGCGGTGGTTCAGGAGGCAACAGGCAGAAAATGACGCACAGAAGTTCCACCTAAACAGGAGGAAGAACTTGACTGTGTGGGTGACCGAGCACTGGCACAGGTTGCCCAGTGAGGTTTTGGAGTCTCCCTCACTGAAGATCTTCAAAGGCCATGGGATGCAATCCTGTGCCATAGGCTGTGGGAGGACCCTCCTTGAGCAAGGAGGTTGGGCCAGGCGACCCACTGCAGTCCCTTTTCTCACCTTCCCCCTTCTGTGATTCTGTGATTATTCTTTTAAAACAAAAGTTATCATCCGTTCTAAAAATAATAATTTAAAAAAATTACCTATTAGTTAGAGATTAACCCATTTTTAACACTTGCAAGCAAAGATCAAATTATCTAGCTTTTAAATTTGGTTGGGGTTTTTTTCAGATTTTTCATTCATGTTCTTCAAGAACATTAAGAATATCTGTAGGTAGTTTAGAGAGAAAAATGTCACAATCTGTGTGCTATAGTCTTGGGGGGGAGGTGGTTTTTGTTAACTTCTGTATGTGTTTATAATGACAAAAATACATATGATTACTAAGCATGAAAATGAAAGCAAAATCTATTTAGTTTCATATTGATTTCCAGACACTGGAAAAAATTTCAAAGAAATTACCTCTTAAGGGCAACCACAACACCCCTCCCAGGAGACTAGCAGCAGTTTGCATCATCACAGCACTGTAAGAGTGTTCTGGTAAACCAAACACCTCATCTGCAATTTTAATATTAATTTGATTTAAAAAGTTGAACTAGAGGGGTCAGCATTATATGTAACTTGAAGAAGAACTCAAGCTTGATTTTTAAATATATACATGTTTTAAAGGCAGAGACATTCAATAACTATATTATTGATGCATATTTTCTATCTATCACTGACTCTAGAACAGTTCTATCACAAATAGTATTCAGTTAGTTTTCAGCTAGGTCTGTATTTACAGAAAGCTCCAAGTGCCTACAAAATTCTTTCTGAAATTTATCACTATTTTTCCTTTTGTGGTTTTTTTTTTTTTTTTTTTTNATGATTCTTCTCTATGTGGAGTGTTTATGCTGTTTGGTACAAATTCTCCCAGGGACAATTTTTTTTTTTCCTTCTTTTTCTTCCCATCAAGTCACTGCAGCAGAGAAGTATAGCATGAGACTTCTCTGTGTACTTGAACTGCAAACTTGGTTCAGCTCCTTTCTTAGACAACTGACAACAATCCTAATGAATGTATCCCTCACATCAGACACCTCAGATAGAGGTAGAACCTCTCTGTCCTGAGAGCTGCCTTCTGAGAGCTGAAATTCAGTGGTTTTGGTTCTTTGTTGCTAATGGTTTAGTTTGGGTTCTTTTTTATGTACGTGCATTTTGTGATTTTTTGGGGGTTTTTAAACTTTAGGTAAGAAAGGCTTTTTTGCAGGCTGGTCTCAACTCAGCTTTCAAAAAGAAAAAATCTTGGCATGTAGAAGGACAAGAATAATGTTACAAAAAAACCCCCAAACCCAGCATGCAACCTCAGATCCTATCATTTGCTGCAATTCAGATAGAAATTGACAATTGTACTCAAATTTTGCCTCTCAAAGACCTTCTCTGGTTAACATTTGCCAAGCATATTCAAGGTTTACTAAAACATCTATTTATCTATTATTAGGTAGTTTTATAACTTTCAACTTCTGCAGTATTTATAAAAGACTTCTGTGTTAAGAAGGAATTGAACTATTTGAAGAAGCAGTCCACTGATTTGAGATGCACTGCTGTGAAGGAGTTCTAAAACTAGTCCACTTCTCATTCTTTATGACTGATACTTAAGCCCAAAATGACTAACATTGACTGCACAGTCCTGGGATACATAAGGAGTAAAAAAACCCAAATAGGAAACATATGGCTTTCTGAAAATACATAGGGGATTTTTTTCTATTTTCCAGTGTACCCAGAGAAGCCACTCTTCTGCTTTGATACAATACAAATGTGTGATTTTAGAGCAGTTTTGTATCTCATAGAGTATAACAGCGTCTTTGCAATCACTGCAGTTTTATGTGTGTATGTAAAAATGCACAGGATGTACTTCGACAGTGATTAAGAAATATAAAAGAAATAAAAAGGCACTTCCTTCTGCAGTGTTTTAAAATATAGGAATTACTACAAATGTTTTCAAGAAAGGGTTTTGGTAGCTGTCTTTAGTGATGCTGGGCTACGTGATCAGAACCAATCCACAGCCCTGAGTAAGGGCTCCAAGTTGAGGAAGCAGAGTGGATTTAATAACCCTTTACGTTTCTTTATCAATTTTTGATAGAATAGGAAAAGTTCTGTTGTGGATCCTATTTGCATGAACTGTGTGGGATACCCGATATTCCCCAAGAATTATGCAAGTTTTCTGGACTGTAAAGGTAGAGCTCATAAATTTAGCCGTGAAGTTATGTTTTGCTCATGATGGCAGAAGGCCTCAGTTTGCCAGTGGAGGGGCAAACTGGTGTGAGGAAAGAAGGTACAGTATCCTACAGCTGCTGTCTACAGAAATGATGGTGAATTGCAATGCTTTTACTACAGACACTTCCATAAACCACAGAGACGGACTTCATAATTCACTTCAAAATTATTCAGTGAGGCATAAATGCAGCACCTCTTGAAGAATAATGTTGATACTGCTGTTTAAATATCCAGTAACTCACTTGGGCTCAGCATCATTTTAACTGAACCCTTATGCCCTGTACTGCTCACCAGAGCTACAGGCAGCAAGTTTGGGTTCAAAATTAGGAAATAATTGGAATGCAAAGACTTCAACTAACCTTGGCAGTTTAGTCTCCCCTGATATATGTATCTCCAGAAAGTAAGTTCAAATAACATCTGTGAAACAAGAAACAAACAACTGCTTCTGGAATTTCAAAGAAAAAAGTGTAGGTTGACTCTTGGGTTATTTTTTCCATTTTGCCATGGCTTGCATGGGGGAAAATAAAGCAGGAGACTTTCTCATGCATGCCTTTATTACAGTGTACAATGGTGATTTTGAAAGAGAAAAAGAAATTCTTTGCGTTTACAAAATTATTTTGAAGCACCAAAATACACACGGTCTGAGCTTATTCAGGAAACATTTTGTAAGGCAAACTGTAGTACTTTGTTTCTAGAACTGTTTTTTTTTTTTAAGCATTTAATAGGATAGTTTCCATGGCAACGTGAACTGAACAGATTGTTCACTGACTTCAGTACATTTCTATTAAACATCTTTTCTCTGTAGTTAGGCCTGCTTCTCCAGGTCTTTCATGTTTTTGGATGCTTATTCATTTTGCCTTTTTGCAGATATCCTTAAACTAGATTGGACTTCACCTTTAACAAAAACAAGTGTTGAGAGAGCAGTTTCACAACCATTCTCTGAGTATCGTCTAATTTTCTTTTCTATCCCATATTCCTGTTTTAATCAGTTTCCCTGTATAACCAGCATCTATAATTCAAATTGATACTGCTGTCTATCAGCAAAAGAGAAATGGACACTGCAGAAAAGTTCAGCATTAAAAGCCCAAGTGGCTTCTGGATACTTTTGATCATTTTACTAAGACCTTAATGTTTAATGCTGCAGAGCACATATGAATAAAACTGCTGTCACACCAGAAGTTCCTTATGTTCTCAAGTAAAAAGAAAGCACATGATTAATATATGACATTATAATTTGACTCCTTGAAGAATTTAATTAATCTAATTTTGAAAGGTACTGAATAAATTTTTTCCTGATAATGGAGGTGTACAGTTTGCTCTCTGTATTATTGTAATGCTAACCCCAAAGTATTGTGTCTGAAGAGTTAAATAAATTACTTGGACTTCATCATAGGGAAAAGGAGGTCAAAACAAAGTGACAACTGACAGGAAACACAGTAAATGGAGGAAAATGGTCTTTAGTTTAATCCACAGAGCTTTAGTTAAATGAGGCTTTCACTTTGTTCTTGCCCATCAGTTTTATTAATATTTGTGTTCTGCCTCTGCATTGAAAAGACTCTCAGGAACTTTTCGCTATGTCTCTTGAATATTTAAGTTTCAAGCTATGCTAATCAGTCAGGCTGGAAATAATGTTATAGTCTTGGTAGCAATGGAGTCTGTTTTGCATCACTTCACTAAAAGCTTTCCTGCTGCTCTCCTAAAGCCTGGATTCCTCTGTGCTTTGGACAGGAGACTACACTGAGCTGTAAAACGAATTTTAACTACATGGCAAAAACTTTTACTCAAGAGCCTGCTTCCTCTTGTTAGAATGAGTAAGTGTCTTTCAGGGCTTTTTTCCTCCACTTGATTTTAGTTTTGCTTGTGAATTTTTCAAGTGAGCTGTCACATTTCTAATTATAAAACGTTCCGAACTTGCAGCAAAGATTGGGTTATTGAATTTTTTTAAATTGAGTTGATTGCTTGTCATTGCTGAACAGAAAGCCTTTTTTTTCTCTTTTTTTTACATCCACCTTTCCTAGGTCTTTGATACATTGTGGGGGCGGGGGGGGGCAAAAAAGAGAAAGGCAATCTCTTCTTTGCACATCTCTAATTGCATCAGTAAATGCAGTATGACACTGCAAGGGCATGGAAATCTCTGGTACGAACGAGTAACTCCCTCAAAGGCACAAAAATGTGTTTCCATGTTTTGTAGATGTGAGGGTGATGAGGCACTGGAACAGGTTGTCCAGAGAAATTGTGGATGTCTCATCTCTGGAAGCATTCAAGGCCAGGCTGAATCAGTCTCTGAGCAACCTGGTCTTGTGGAAGGTGTTCCTGCCCATGGCAGGGAAGTTGGAACTAAATGATCTTTAATGTCCCTTCCAACCCAAACCATTCTATGAAATCTGTCACCTCCTATTCCAAATATTAGAAGAGGCTAAATACATTTTTGATGATATATATAGTATAAATGAACACAGTGAGCATTAAAAACCTTTATCACACTTGAGAGCATTCCAGCAGCAAAACCAATCCTTATTAAATCAGACACTAGTCATGACAGCAAGTTCTGCAAATTGACAATACTCTTTAAAGCTGTGGCAGTCAAAAATGCCTGGCCCAAAATATATTCCTGAAATCGTAATGTGGGTTAAAATATCTGAAACAAATCATGTTACTTTGCTTTTATGTTATCCAATCAAGTCATGAGTAGTGTAATCATTATTCCAGAAACGGCTATAGAGATTGCTAAGACATGAAACCTTGGCTGGTTCTTCCACAAAGCATTCTCAATGAGAGGTACTGTCTGCTTCATTTATTTATTTATTTCTATTTTTCAGAAGAATGTATTTCTAAGTAATTCTAAAAACTTATTCCTTTTATAATACAGGATCTCACATATCTGAGAGAAACCCCAGAAAAATTGTTATTAATGATTTGGAGAAAAGACTGGGGTTTGGTGGGGTTTTTTGTTTGGTTTTTTTGTGTTTGTTTGTTTGTTTGTTTGTTTTTTGTTTGGTTTTTTTTGAAGGGTATTTCCCTCTTGCCTTCAGTGCTGTAGAGACTTAGTGATTACAAGTGTTGTAGTTCTTGAAGTATTCATGCGTAGCCAGTAGAAAACAATCAGCTTACTTTTAATTTAGTTACATGAATTTAATTGAACGATCATTTATAAAATGTAGAATTCAAAGCTCAAGCTTTCTCTGAATTGTTTTTAATTCAATTTCCTCTGCATACTCTTCCAGAAAAGCCAGATCTTAATTTGCACTAGCATTGCTTTGCACTGTTTCAACAAGAGGTATCAGGTGTTTCTGGAAGCACTTGGCACTCCTCTACATCAGTACTTGGAACCACACCATTCGATCTCCTTGCTCTGCCTACCAGTAAGAGACATTATTCTGGAAAAAGTAATGTACATCTGAAGAACTCAGATGGTTTTTTGGCTTGGTTTACACTGGACGTTTTTCTGGCTCATTCCAAGAATGAAAAAATGCAAAAGTATCTGTGTAAGTCCCTTTCAGCTGCACCAAGGCACCCATTGCCAGCTGTGGCTTTGTCTTCTGTGTGACCCCCAGCTCCTCTAGTTCAGTGACTACCAAGTTGTTCCCCTAAAATCCAGCCATTTTTAGCAGCTCATCTGTGTAAGGTTGCTTGGAAACCAGCCTTCTTATCCCCCACATTCTCATGACAGATTTCCTATGCAATAACATCACTGCATGACACATTTGTATCCAGACACACATTCTTTTTCCACTTGAGATTCTCTGAGTAAAGGTTGTTGATGCTTCACACAATTCGTAAACAGCATGTGGTAAATCACTGGAGTATTAAATCACTGCCACAGTCAAAATGAGCTCAAGTTTTGAATGTGGGCAGTTCCTCACTCCTGAATTTAGTTATTGATCTTTCTTTCCTGAGAGTAATTTCTCATTTTGTTTTTTAGACCAGGCAGCTAGATGGTATTATGGCTTCATGGTAATCTCCACTCCATTTTTTGCTTCTGTATATAATACTTGCTTCCATAATTTCAAATGGGTTGCAATTACTTTCTCTATATTTTCTTTATATTTGTACAAAGCATCTCATATAAACTGTGTATACATTTATTTATTAGTAATAGAAATATTTCTGTTTTTAAAAATGTTGCAAAAAGTGTCAAGATACCATCTTGAAGTGAGTCAGTGTCAGCCACTTCATATTTGTACAGCTGTCTTTGACTGATGGTGTTTAGCACTGTTTTAGCTTCATTTCTGTTAACAGTATTGCACTCGGGCCACAATGGTGATGCGTTAGTTTAAACAAAATAATGAGAAAAACTAACTGCCACATCTGGCAGCAGGAATATTTGCCATTGACAAAGGCAATAAGGACCCATCATAGTCTTCTTGTTCAATCTCATGTGGGAATCACACGCATTCAAAACTGCAGTGCTTTTGTGGGTGGTGTAATGTATCATCACTGAACTATATAGTTTGCAATTATTATGATATCAGTATAGTTTTCATATTTCTGTTAACTTTATTTTATTTTGTAAATATAAAACTTGTGATTATTATGTAAACATTATGAACCAAGAGTATAATTTGTTTAGTGTATATACTCTTCCAAAAGAACCTATTTTAAATGTCATTAAAATGCAAAATTTAACATCAAAACAGCCAAACATAATATAAATATAGACTCTGCTTTATAGGCCTAAACCCCTAAATAATAAAGTACAAACAAAGATAATGAGAAATTTAGAACTTTCCTGGGCAGAGAATGTTTTAAGGAGGGTTTATGAAAGAATGAGATTTAAAAGGGGATGTGGAGACAGCAACAAGCTGCCTCCTTGAAAAACAGCCAAGCTGAAATAACTGAGCCAAAAAGAACAGTAAAGGGGTCTAAAAATTAAAATAAACGAATGGAGCTAGGGGATATAATATGTTGCAGGTGAGGATAAAGTGTTGCATTGAATATAGTGAAAGAAAACCAATGAATGATCCAATCATAATGAAAATTCAGTTTTGTTGGCCCTCATTTTGTCACTAGCTTCAAAATGTCACAAGAAAAGATATCTTTTGCAAGTAATGAGAAAAGAGGTGAGAACATTTGCAACTGCATTTTGTTGAATGACAACAGAAACACAAATTAACATTCTGTGCCAAGCTGCTTACAAATCTAGAGGGATGTTTGTGGTATTCATGAAGAAAATACGAGCAGAGTCATGCAAAAGTGGAAGACAGGAAGCAAAACATAGAAAACCACCACCCTTAAGTATGGTGGTGTGATAGACAGATGACTTTAATTTTATTTTTTTTTAATATTCTAAGTCATTCTTTTTAATGCTTATCCACAGCACAGTAACAAGCACATAATCCTTATCCTTAGTGCAGCATCCAAGCCACAGGAACCTCCCATGTTTCAGTTTGTGTCCATTGCCTCTTGTCCAGTCACTGGGCACCAGAAAATGCCTGGATCCATTTCCTCTGCATCGTCCCTTCAGATTTCTGTGCACTTTGATGAGATGTCCCTGAGCCTTCTCTTTTCCAGACTGAACCCTCAGGTCTCTCAGCCTTTCCTTGTAAGAGACATGCCCCAGACCCTTAACTACCTTAGTGGTCCTTTACTGGACTCTTTTTAGTATCTCCATGTGATGTATTACTAAATCCAGAATTGAACATTAGTCCAGATGTGACCTCACCAGTGTTGATATGAAAATTGTAGGGGAAAGATATATACAACCTTTTTTTTCCTCCTCCCTCTGGCATTCTTCCTATATACAAGGAAAACTCTTATCAAAATGTAGTTTTTAGATGTGGATTGAACAGGATCAGTGGAAAGGCTGGTTTCAACATACTGTAAGGCTTTGTTTTTTATTCTTAAAAACATTTTTTCATAGGGAGAATGTCTGATTTGGCTGTAGATATATTTCACACTTTTCATAATCTCATACTGCTCATTTTTGAAAAGTTTGACTACTTAAATATACAGCAGACTTACAGTAGATTTTAGCAATTCTATTTGTCACATTTGCTAACATTTTTAAATTTGTGGAGGAAATTCAGCAATGTACAGTCATGGAAGATACAGGCTCTTAATACTACAGTAATATTCATTTGCTTTTCCTAACCAGAAAGCAACATCTGTGCATCATGAATTTACTTATGTTGCACTTAAGAATCCATTTGCTTTACCCTTAAAGTTCCATCACCTTGTTCAGACAAATTTTATAGCACAGTATGTACATAAACTAGAAAACTGTCTAGAGCGAAGCCATATATACAAAAAATTACCTGGTCTTCAAAGTCAAAGTCTGGATAAATAGCATCTCCAGAATCCATAATCAGACTGCAATCAAGTTCATTTTGCCCTAAAATAGGAAAAAAACATAGAGTTCAGAAATGGATTGAAAATTTTCACTTTATGTGCTGGAACACTATAATATTTCCAATTGTCTGTATCTGTGCAAAAACCACCATCCAAGGAAGCATTCAGGTTTGCTAGAGTGCCCAGGTGAACGGTATTTCATTAGCAAACCCTTCAAGGCATCCATAAAAGCTACTGCAAATCTTAATAAGGAAGGGCTGTGCTAAATGGTGAATTGTTTTAGCTAGATTGCATATTTATTGGGCAGGGTGTTCTGCGTGCCAGGACTTGCAATTGTAAAATTGCCACACTCAAGGGAAAATACAAAGCAGTTCAAGAAAGAGAAAGGAAATACTAATTTCTCATTAGCAGATAAGGATCCTTGAGTGGTGCTGACAGGGGACCAAAGCAGCACGCTTCCAGCAGCAATCATCTCCATTTCCATCCTATTCTACCCCTTCCCAAGCAGACTGTGTGGCTCTGCCCCTTCTCCTTGTCATCTTCCTGTGGCAGGACCAGGAAAAATGCAGTCTCTTGCATTTAGGATGACAAAATTAAATTGTTGAGAAGCCTTGACCTGGCTGAGCTTTACAGTTTAGCTTGAGCTGATCTGCTGAAAGTGCAGGACAACAGAAACTGAGCTTCATATTTCAGGAAGTCATGTAGTGGGGGAGTCATTGCTAAACCACAAGGGGAGGATAAAACACCAATAATGTTTCTATATAAACACAGGAAGGGTATAACTTGGCCATCTTATTCTGGCACTGTCACCCCAATCAGATCATCTCAATCCTGGGCAATATAGAAGGAAATGGTCTCCTGGGTCCTCCAGATGGTGCAGCCCTAAACCAAATTCTGCACATATTCCAAACACATTAAAATGTTAATAGGCATGAGACTGTAGAAGTCATTTTCACAGCATTAGTAAAAAGAGAATAATAAAAATATTGTAATGATACACAGAAACCTAAAAATGATAGCCAGCTGGCCACAGATGAGTCCAACCACTCACTTCATGTGGGGAGCAACAGGTAACACCAGGGGAAGTGTAAACTGTGTTTTGTCTCCTCATGTCCTAGGTGAAACAAGATTACTAATGAAGAAAATAACCCCCTCCTTCCTGGGTTTACAGGTGTCTTTACCTGGTATGATGTTCCTGCCAGCACTGGCACTGAGGGTACACAGTTTTAAGCCTATTGCTGACCTGGAGTTGTTTTCTCACCATTAGAGTTGTTTGTATGGGTGGCTTGCTGTAACAAGCGCTATCAATAACAGATTTTGCAGTGCAGTTTGTGCCAGATGCATTTATATATAATCTGGGTTTGTTTGCTTTTGAAGTTTACATAGTAATAATCTGTGTAGGTGGTGAAGTAAATATCCCTGACAGAGAGATTAGAGGAGAGGAGCTGGATGTCATGATGACCAAAAACTGTAACTCCATGGTACAAAAAATGATGATTCCAGGGTGTCTTAGTTTGCAATCCTTATCACAATTACTGCCAAATTAATCTTCAATTTAACTTGCTGGACTACATAAGACATACCAGGAAAAGATCTGCATCTACCATCTGATGGTGCTTTTGTTTTTGTTCCTCACTTCCCTGCCCCCACCTCCAGTGCTCATGTATAGTTTTTCAGATTGCTATTAAAAAAATACAGAAAGGAATTATATTCCTGGTACTGCAGGGTCACATGTACACACACAGCATGTTCTGTGGCGTGTACACTTTATGGTGTTTTGAAAATACCTTTCTCTAAAAGATATATGCAAGAAAATAGGTTTCTAGCTACTGAGAGAATCTTAATTTTTTGATTTATCTTACACAGCTGACATGTCACTCTTAACACCGTGTCATTGTTGATAATATAATTTAACTAAGCCTCAGTTGTCACTGGCACTGGCCTACTCTGACACATCAATCACTTCTAAAGGCACTTGCTGGCACTTTATTAAAGGCACTTGATTAACTGTCACTTAACTACCAGGAGCAGTACATATTCTTAGCTAGAAACATTAGTATGAAATATGGTGCTGCTAACTTAAATGTAAAGGTCAGGCTGAAAATGAATACTCATGCATAATGTATCTTAAGTGATAAAAGCCATAATGGTTGTACAGTTTTAATATGGTCAAGCATCTTAAAGCCTGTTTCCCTTGAACTAGAATACCAGTGTCCTTGGAAAACCATAGCTTCCTCCTGGAGTATATTCAAGAAAAATTGAAAATCAGTCTTTTCTTTCATGGTTTAATGAAAACTAACAAACCTCATAACCATCTATCACTTAACAATGCTCAGACTTCTTCACCCTTCTCAAATTGCCTAAAGACAAACTCATCAGAAATTATTTGAAGCAAATGGCTACTCCCAAGACAAGATAAAGTAATTAAGAGCACATATCAGAGCACTTGTGATATCCCTGGTGCAGCATGAGTAGTTTGCTACGCTCCAGCTCCGTTTGTTGTTGGAGGGAGCATATTTTGCTAAGGTTGGACTGAATCTTCCTAAAACAGGTCTTGCAGGGGAGAACAACGAGCTCATTAATTCTCTCTTGTAGGCACAGCAGCAGAGGCACATCAGGAAGCCCCCTGGCAAGGTACTGGCAGTCAGGAACCCTGCTGTAGGCACATCTCCAGACAAGGCTAAAGGCAAAAGGAGAGCCTTGGAAGGTGGATGATTCAAAACACAGCTCAGGTTTTCCAAACACAAGTTGTAATCAGCAACATTTTATGTAAAACCATGTCACAATGTTTATCTATCAAAGGTGAAATGCACAACGTCTTGAGGAAAAGAGGAGGACGGGTTCAAGTGTTTGGAAGCAAACATGTCCTGCTACTTTCAAGGAGACTGCAGGCTGCACATCTCATGTCTGACAACAAAGAGGCTGATCATAAATAAGTTTTAAATGCCTTTTCTGAACATTGTTTTTCTTTTGCTAAGTTGGTACCATGAGAACCAGGCTATAAAAACAATTCATACTTGTCTATTAGAAGGCTTACAGTCTGATTTGTCTTAATTGTTTCAAAAGGGTGTCCCATTCCACCAAATAATCTCTTGGCTCAAATAAACTCTTGGTTCACTTGGAGCCTTCCTGTGCTTATATGCATCTTTAGGAAGAGATCTGAGTAACTTTATCAATCAAAAAGGGGAAACTCAAGTTAAAAATATCATTTTAGAAAGCCCATGAAAAGATGTACTGCCATGGAGAAATAGCTTGCAAGCACCTGATTTGAAAAGGTACCCTTAGGGTTTAAAATATGCTTCCTTGATTGCGTGAATGAAGTTAAGGCAATAGAGACCTGGTCACTTTCATGTGCCCTGTGTTTTCCTTACAGAAAAAAAGAGAGGATTTTATTAGGTGCAGTACTACACAATCAAAATATAAAGCAGTTGAAAGTTTTTATTAATTCCCTGTTAACTGAATAATCAGGTCTCTGAGGAGGAACAGGTTGAAATACAAAAAAGCAGAGAGCTAAAAGACATTCCCTTTTTTTCCCATGTTTTGTATCTTGACAATGAAGGCATCTTTCATAAAAATTTGTCTTGTGAGCAATCCAAGAGGATCCAATAACCCAGCACAGAGGGATGAGGTTCATTAAAGGTGGCTGCAGTTGTACAAGGATGTGCTGACGGGTGCTACCCCTGCCAAGTCTGGCAGGCAGGGACAGTGACACCCCTGCATCAGAGGGGTGCACAGCTGTGCTCAGTCACTTCCTTCACCATGAGGCTGTATTTTATATTTTATGCCGTATTTTACATAATGTTTGTTGCTCCTAAGCTGAATTGCACAAGATTGATCATGGAAAGCTGAGAGAGTGTGGCTGTTACTGGCAGTTCTGTAATTCCTACCACAGAGATGCATCCCAAAGCCCAGGGGACCATGGCTGTAAAGTTTCTCATCCTATAAAACATTTCAGTGTTTTAAGCCTGGGTTTGTGGCACTTGCTCTGAAAATGTGTTCTTCCTTTAGTTGTCACAAATGCAAATGTCAAGCATCGCCTTTTCAGAGTTCACTAAATTAATTTATACAATGAAAATAAACTGTACTGATCTGTCTAAATTAATATGCAGCTGACTTCACTTCCCATCACAAGGTAGCTATGACCCATCATGCAAATTAATTAAGTCTGCTCCTTGAACCATTTGTGTTTAGCAAATCAGCTAATGAATTTCCAATTCTTGCTTAAATGCATTACTTATTTTGAATCCTGCTAGCAATTCTATTCAATATGGTTCATTGGCTCAAATATGCCCATATCCTTATTTTAGCAATGATAGTATTCACACAGTTCAACATGACTGTCACAAAAGCAATCTAAGCCTATCCTGTGAAACATACTGCTTCTCTTAATAACATGTTTAAACTTAATAAAATAAAAATGTCTTCTTATGTTATGGAACATGCTCTGAAGCACCGTCTAATAACTCAATTAATACATGTTGCATATAAGCATTTGGGCAAGACAAATGCTTAGAAGATAAACTTCAAGTGGAATATTACAGAAATAATTTGTTGAAGCACTGATGAGCATTAGAATGATTACATTTTAATTTTCCTCTCAGTTAGATGCTTCTAATACAAATTTTACACTAACCTTATGCTGTTGAGTTTCATGACAGGTTGTTGCTCTTGGCAACAGTCTTAGTATGTTGTAGAAGGCAACAATGAGAAAACTGTATTTTCAGCTATAAACACTTCAGTTGTTTTCTTTCGGTACATATTATTACAAAGTTGATTACAACTGGATTTTACAGGTGTAACATGGATTAGATTGATGTGGCGGCATGAAAATATTAGAAATACTATGTTTATGTTAGCTATAAGGAACTACAGTATATTGCAATATCACTAATAAGATTAGAAGACAAAAAGTAAGATCAAGACATGCTGGAATTGCAACCACCAGAAATTAAACACCTGATTTCATAGAAATCTTACTTCAGATCTCATTATTATCAGTGCTCAGAGTACGCACTAATTAGGTGATTGTGGCATGGCATCTGCTCATGGCTATCCAATTATTTTCGTGAGGGATTTATTACATAGAGCAGATTTTCAAGGAACTGACTGGAACTCATCCAGAATCAAAACCAATTTGTGCAAATTGTTTAGCTCTCATCAAGCTGTTTGTCAGAGCTTGCACCTTTATGACACTTCTTTCCTCTTCTTCTTGCCAGAGTTTAAATCAATTAGGGAATCCAGAGGGAATTATCAACACAATGTTGTACAGTGGGAATGCCATTTGAGGTTTGGGATCAACCTCTTGCCTCTATGAATAGGGCTAAGCACAAAATAAATGTGTGCCACTTAACAGAGAAAGAGAATCATTTTTATTCTTGTGTGCATCTTATCTCAAAGGTGACCACTAGAATCCTGTGGGCTTTTTAGCTGATGCACTTCTTATTCTCAACCTCCTCCCCAACCCCCCCATTGCATTCACTGCCCTCTCCCTCCCCACCTTGGTACTTCATCTTTATCTTATTTTGAATATTATCAAAATTTTCTTTTTGTGTGCTCATTCAGAAGACATTTATGATATCATTTACCTATGTAATGTTATTGGTTGATTTGGAAAACAGCCAGGGATGCCATTGTAAAAGGAAGAAGTTGTGAAGTTACCAAGGATCATTTCTCTGCTGCCCTCAGGTAAAATATTTCTGACAGATGTTGTGGATTTTCAGTGCTTTGATTTTTTAGCTTCAATTCTTTTGCAGTCCTTTGTCTCTCAAAGGTTTTACTTTGAAGATATTCAAGCCTCAGTAAGCATAATGATAAACTGACAAATAAATAAAATCCCCAAACGCTTGACATACATTCAGACACCATTTCAGAATTAGTACCAATTATTAGGGAGGAAGTATGATCATTGATCTCACAGGACTGATTATCTGGTGAACACCAAGATAATACAACTGAAACAGCTGACAACTGGAATTGAAAACTTATATGATTTTTGTATTAATAGTATAGCTTAGTAGACTTCCATAGTATTTTAAAGTTAACTTGTAGATAAACAAGTTGTTGGATAGGCTATATGAAGTTTCCAAATATAAAGAGATTATTTGTCCCTGATTGTGAAAATGTTTGAGGCTGGTCAAGATTCTGCTACAGTACCTACATCCGAACTTGAAGAATATGAAAAAGGCATCCCAATGTCAAAAATAGTACAATAAATTTGGTTGTTTAAATCTTACATTAACTCACCTGCTGCAGTCTCTTTGTTTGCAAATAATTTATTGTCCACTGCTGAACTTATGTCAGAGAACACTTCTTCTTCATCTCTGTCTGCATCAAACTAATAAAAAAAAAAGAAAAAGAAAAGGTGGCAATCAGGCTGCTTACTACTTGGCTGAACATCAACATGTACTGTGACTTCTCACCCCAAGCCTTCCTGATAGGAGCCTTTCTATCTTAATGTGTGCTGTCCATTGCTTTAGGTATGAATCATTTAAATTTTGACTTTAATTTTGTAAACCATTTTGGCTATTTTTAATAGCCTGTCAGAAACAGAAACTACAGTACTACTCATTCTCAGAGAATGAAGTTTCAAAGCAGAAGGTGAAACTAGTAATGCACATTACTTCTTCAGTCATTGTATGGTTGAAAAAAATGTCAGCATAGAGACCAGAAATGGGACTACTTTACTGTCACTTCTTTTTGGTGATTAGCATAATTAACTTTTTAAATTTGCAAGTGAAAAACTTTCAGCAACTTCTGAATTGTCTGGAACAAATTTTTGTGACATGTACAATTTCTTCAAGTAGTTGAGCAGAATCTTAAGAAAGAATAAGTAATTTTGAAAATCACCTACTTATAGAAAGGAGAGTTTTCCTCTCTCAGTATCAGAAAGTGCTATGACTTAGTGATAAATTAATGAAATCAGGAAAGAAAAGCTGCTTTAAAATGACAAATAATTAATTTCTTATGACTTAAACCTTTTTTTTTAATTTATTCTGACTTTTGCCTTATTCTGATACTGATTCTCCCAGGTTTTTTCTAGGCTCTGCCTGACAGGTCTCTTTTTATGCCCAGGTGACTGTGGCAGGGGGGAATTTCTTCTACAGTGACATGCTTGACAGTGGGTTTGTGATTTTCTTTATTGTATTTATCAAGCTTTATTTATTTAGATCATCACACATTCAGATAGATGAGCCTACCATAAATATCAATGCATGGAGTTTTCTGACTGATTCTTGAAATGGAGTTTGAGGGTCTGACCCTGAAGACCACTCAGAAGTTCATCCTGCAGCAGTCACCATCTGTCTGAGCAGACATTTATTTGATACCAAGAAATTCTTCTGCCATTTTTCATAACTCAAAGCATTTTAAAAAAAATCCTAAAGCAGTAATTGGTTTGTGTTTATCCATTAGAGGGTTTACAGTTTAACTTGTGTCAAAACCAAGGCTTGTTGAAGAACAGGTCTTAAATAAATCTGTTCATATAACAGCTGTTAATGAAATAAAACTTTTTGGCAATTTATAATCGATCCACAAAGAGCAGCTTTGGAATGTCCTTGTTGATAGTAAAAGAGTGCTCTTAACGTATGTGAAGGAAGACATATATCATCTTCGTGGGTATGTGTGTCCATAAAACCCAGTAAATTGTAATCAGGTTGTGCCTGATCATTACCATGTAGGTCACACCACACTTGGAGAGATGACAGACTTGCTTTCTCATTAGTAGCATTCCTCTGAATAATCCAGTTCACCATGAAAAAAACACATGATCAATCTCAAAATGTTCTGAAGGTTCCAAGAATTTGAAACACCAACTTTCCTGTTCAAAGAACACCAGCTGTGCTTCAGCATTCTGAAAAGTCTGGGCTTTGTAATGAAAGCTTATATTGTCACCCAAAGAAAACCAATTATTTGAAGCTTGCACACAGATTCAGTTTTCCCCTCACAAAATGAGAATTGTAATACCCTGAGCCACAGAAAGGCAGGGTAGCTTCCATGGAAAAATCATTTTTGAAAGAAACTAAGTAACCTTGTGAGTTCTGTACTTCACTGAAATGCTAAATATTTTTAAATTAAATCCTTTGATAATTAGTGGGGGCTTGAAAAAAAGATAAACGGTACTCAAACAACCCTAGTCACACAGAACAAATAGCAGTAAAACTTGTATTTTTAGCAGAACTTGTCTAAATCCATAGGTTGCTTTCCTTACAGAAAAAAAATCCCTCCTTGCTTCAATACATAGCTCTTTGCAACTAAGTCATCTAAGGGTATCTTAATGGATGTCTCAGTTTAATTGCGGTCAAGGCATATGTTTTACAGAAGTGTAACTTTATCAAACATGAACTGTACTGTCTGCATTGATATACTCCTTACCAGTGATGCAGGAAGAAGCCAAGTGTTTCTTCCCTACATGGCCAAATGGGTTTGAGGTCCAACCTTACTTTATGGCATTTCCCTCCATGAGGTATTAATGGTGTTTTTGTTCTATGCTGTCTCTGTTTTGTTGGGGCAGGAAAAGATTAGGGAGGACCTCAGCGGACAAGAGCATCACATTTCTTTAAAAAAACAATCTGAATCTCTGAAAGGTTTCACAAACCTTCCTAAAGTACAGTTGGGGGTTATGCTTGGTTTTATTATTTTTTTAAGTAAATGATGGCTGGCTTAATGATGAATTTTCTGGAAAGTTTATCTCATTTTCACATGAACATTGTTGAATTGCAGAATTTGTCATTTGCATGGTGTTATATAAAAATGATGAAAAATACTTTCTAGATCTTCTGCATTGTAAATAATCACCCTAGGGAATGCAGGTGGTTCTTGCTGCTTGCAAAAAGAAAATTATTATTGTTTCTAAATAAGCACCTAACAAATTCCAGCCAACAGAAGGGGCTCCATAGAAAAATTGTTTGACTTATAGAAATTTGCAGATCTCACTGGTCCATGGTAATAAATGGAGGTTTGGTAATACCATGGATTGAGTTAAAGAAAAAAGTGCAGATTTTTTTCCTCACATCTGTCAGGGGACAAACATCAAGGAAGCTGAAGTTAACAAGAATTTCAGGTGAGGGCATCATTCTGCCTGGCACTTCCTCTTATGGACTGTTTCACCTCCAATGAAACTGCTGGTTGCTACAGGTGGTTTACCTAAAACATTCCCCAGTTAGGGGGAGATCACACTAGCCTTTCAAACTGGAGTACAGGAAAACTAGGAAGAGATCTGATTGCAGCAGACTTGCAGCGAATTCTTGTTTGTGCAGCTTGAAATAAAGTTAGAAATGGAGAAAGCATAAAAAAACCCCAAACAAACTTGTAGCTAAATAACATTTACAACAGTAGATGAAAATGCCCTCTATTTTAAGATATTATGGATGTCAATGAAAAGAAAATAATCCATGTCAAAATTAAACATAACATAACATCGTGGTGTGTTTGGCACAGCAGTGAAAGCCCCTGGATACTCAGTGCAGTGCCAGTATCCACAGCTGACAAACTGGAGGGACTTCCAGACAGGTTATGACAATAATTACATTTTCCTGTACCTTTCCATGGGAAAGAGAAATTTTAGAAGTTATTATATCCAGAAGACAAAATTTTAGGATGCAAGGATAAAGAGCATGTGAGACAAATTCAGAATGGAAGCAAACAGCAAAACTTATTCTGACATGACTGTCTTTACTGCTTAATTTGTCATAATTTGCAATGGACTCCCCATTATTTGAAAATTTTAGCTTATTCCTAAAAAGAAAAATATTAATAAAATTAAAATAGGATCTAATTCAGAGAAGTCAGCAGTATTGCTCTACATAGTCAGAGCTGTCACTTCCAGCTTCGTAATCCATTAACCAGATCCATGGAAGTAAAACACAATCATTGTTTAGGAAGTGGATAAATTATCCATATATTATCACCTGCAGTGAGGAACAATTTCTTCTTAAATAAAAGAAAAGGTTTATCTGCAGAAAAGAGAACATGGCTTCTTGTACCATGGTTTTCCCATCCTTTAAGAGATACATAGTTTAGAAGCCAGATTGCACCACTGTCCCTTACGTGTTGGTATTTTTAGTTGAAAAGTTGACAATCCTAGTAAAATAAGCAGATTCATAAGATTGAGGAAGTTATAATGATTTTCAGGTGGCAGCAGCTACAAATGTGACAAGAACACACTTATTACTCATACTGATTTAGGCAGGGGTTTGCTTCTGAAGGATTGAAAACAAAAAGGAATTACTTCTACTTTACCCTTGGTAATCCTAAAAGGTGAAGTGAGACACACCATTGAGATATAGGTGCTGCTTTACCATTTTAGGACACCCACACAGAAATCCCTTCATTATTTTTGTTCCATCCCTAGTTTGCTTCTCTTAATAATTGCAATTGACTTGTGCAGTTACTTCTAAAGAAAGTGGAAAAATCAAAAGAAAAACACCAGCGACATGGGAAAACAGCAAAGAAATAAGTAAGGAAAAATATATAAGGTAGTATAATAACCATTGGGATGTTGGGCGAGAAAAATTAGTTCAAGACTTGTATAGGAAAACCAATAAGCAGAGGCACTGAAATGAAGCTGGAATGTGCAGACTGGGAGTTCAGGGAACTATTTATAATAGTATAATATAATGCTATTATAAAGTATTTTTAGTGATACGTTTAAACGAAACCAAAACAACTTTCAAAACACCACAAATGGCGGGATGAGGACATAGGGGAGAGATATTTCTCTATTCCATTCTCTATTTCTAATATTTTCATTCTTTTCCATCAAATACTCTGAAATCTCAGAGTATTTTTTATATTATATTTTACCACATACAGAAAAAAACTACAACTGAAATTACACTAGAGCTCACCAATGATTTTTTAAATATTATGCAATTAGCAGAGGTATCAGACAGAAATTTAGAACAAAATTGAACTGGAGATATTAACAGCATTATTACAATCCTAATGAATACTTTGGGTTATCTAAAATAACCCTCTTAACACCTTATTCTTTTTTACCACAGGAGTTTCAAAGAGGATTCATATATAATTGCAGAGTCCTCATACCTCTATCAGTTTCTCAAGTTCCACTTGTATCTAAGGATCTATGGCTGTGAGTGCTACTTGTAAACAAGCATGGGGGTGAATGTTCTCCAGCCCTGAGTGGAGCTGACAGCTCTGCAGCAGCTGCTGGTAGCTTTTCTGTATCCCAAACCCATTTACTCAAAATACGTGCAATTCAACACCCCTAATTTTGTATTTTTTTCTATTTTTTCTATTCACAGACCTCTTTCTATTAATTTGGCAGTACACAAACAATGAAATTACTACAAAACACAGGCCTGGGGTTGGTTTTTTTTTGTGTGCTTCAAGTGATTTTCTCTTATTTAATGCTAAATCCAACAACTTAGTGCCATGGCACAGAAGTGTGGAGATGTTGTGCCAGCTTCCCTCCTTTCACAGTAAAACTGCTAAGCTAGCTTCCATACTTGGAATATTGAACAGAGAAACAGCAAGGAAATGGCAACTCTCACCTGAAGAAACAACAGTAGGAGAAGTAATAGCCTGTCTTTTTACATTTATGTGGAGTAATAGCTTTTGATAGGTAGACAGAGGGAGAACTTCTGTCTTTATGCTGTGATCATTTGAGTAACACTGACTTACACCAGTTTTCAGCTGATAATGAGCGCCTCAGGCAGTGTGGTGGCAAGAGATGATGGGAAAGACACCGTGCAATTACAGGCCCTTGTAGAGCACAAAGCAGACAAACTGAAGGAGAGTTGGATGTGATTGGGGGTGAGGGGAGAAATCCATAATTTGGTGGCATGGTAACAGAAAATTAATGGACTTGAGAGGATGAAGCAATTGCTTGTTTAATAGGGGAGCTGATGGTGCCATAGAGTGGGTTTGGAACATACACATTTTTCATAACACTGAGATACAATGTCTTTCTGCCTGTGCACATATTAAAGAGCACTGGTTGATTAATTTTTTTTTCCCAATAAAGATATTCATCTGGAAGGCTGGTGACTATTATGTGGGAAGCAAATGTATTGCTCTTTTATTAACACAATCATTTTTGCATCATGTTCTCCATTCCTTAGAGGGACTCTGAGCTTCCAGCAGGGATTATCCTCCACCATATTTGTATCTCTAACTCTGTTAACCTGAAGTCAGTTTACCATAGTCAGTAATAAACAATTTAAAATGTTTCAGCCATTTCTATTACCATGACCCCTACAATAAATATTCTATTTATCTTGGAAATCGTTATCAGGAATCAGAACCAAATTAGGCAGCATATGCATTATTTCACATAGCACTTAAAGGACATGATTTGCATGTGTTTGTTCTGGGTTATCTGACTTTTCAGATAAGTTATTTCTAGCAGGAACTTTTAAAGCTATAAATACAGCCAACATCTATGCATATAAACTCTCTGTGCATATTCACTTTGCAAATCATTGAAAACTTGCTGCCTGACATGTATTATGTCTGTTCAGCAGCTTCTACAGCAAAGCCAACTATATTATTTATTTTTGAAGATTAATTCAAACCAAAGAAATGCTTTAGTATATGAACACATAGAGATCTTTTCTACTTTGGAAGTACAAACACTTTCCCTTATTTAAAAAAAGTATACATTCCACTGTTGGAGTAATTTTTACTATGCATTTACTTTTTAAAGGAAATTGCTTTTAAAGAGGCAAATGGTATTACAAAGAAACAGAACAGTGGTGTTGAGCATCCAGACAGATCACTTCTGAAGAGCTTCAATGGAAAACTTAATTATGGTCTGAGTTAGGAGATGCTCCATGAATTAATTTTTACTCTGTTCCTGTAGAACCCAGGAAAACATTCAGCCTGAGGGAGAAATCATCCTACTCTCTACCTCCACTGGGTGTAGAATAAATTGTTTGATTTTTTACTTTAATGCACCTAACCCCAAAGGAAGGAGAAAGACATTACTGATTACAGAGAGTCAGGTATGACTCAAAGCTGTCCAAATCCTCACACAGCTTTAACAGCTCTCTGTGCCTTAGCCTGCCTTTCTTATTTACCAGAGCTCAGTGATGCTGTAACGATGAAGCATTAATGTAAAATTCAGTATTTTGAAATGTACACAAAGGGCAGAGAGGTATAAACAAGTGGTATGAAGCTCAGTCAATAAAAGCTGTAATTGTCACTTTGCTTTATACAGCTCAGGGACATTACAGAAAGATCCAGAATTACCCAGCTCTTCCCCAAATGCCTTTGGTTTTTCTTTCCACAATAATAATGCTTGTCTTCCAGTAGTTTTTCTTCAACCTTTACCTATGAAGACTTCTATGAGGCTTGGATGTGCCCTTATTCTTCAGGTTGAACATTTTGAGAATAAAGCAGTTAAGGATCAGTTTCTACAGCACATTTCTCATATTTCTTCCAGTACCCCATGAGAGGAGTACTGAAATATTCATTCCCAGAGCACCCAGTCCAGTGAAACAGCTCTGATCACCAATATGTTCAAATAAATGCTTTCCTCAATACCCGGTGTTTGCTAATATTGACTGCAACAGCACGTCTCAGGCAGAGTGAACCCTATAACTAAATGACATTAACCAGAATGTTTGTGTGCAGAGAGACTTTTCCTGATTGAAGATTTTAAAAAATACGCAGTTTCCCCTGCCTATAGAGCTCCTGTGTCACTCTTCCTTTTGTTTAAAACAAAACCAAATAATTTTCTAGCGTCAGCTCCCACAGCATGTACAAATCACAGACAGGCACCCTGAATAAATATACAGTGACACTGGCTTCCCCAAAAGGTCCAATGAGCAGCAACTGTAATTCAAATAGGAAAACAAACAAAAAAAAATTTAGAAAAACACAGAAATAAAAGACACTTCTTCTTTTAAATACTATTTTCTTCTGTTGACAGTTTGGATTTTATTTCAAAGAAAAACACTGATGCTGCTGCCAAATATAGCCAAATATTTCCCTTTCAAGACCAATAGCATTTCTCCTGTTGGCTTTTGTGGAAGAGATCTGGAATGCAAAATACTAAAATATTGTTGTCTGGTCTTTTACTATTAGATTTCTTCATAGCAATTATTACCAAAAATACAATTTTTGCCTATGTATCGTCACAATTTTCTAAGGAAGAATGCTACCATCTGAAAGCTAACAAAAAAAAAAAAAAAAAGACCTGAGNAAAAAAAAAGTCCTGAGTTAATTTCAGCTGCAAATTTAGCCAGTTATTCAAGCACGAGGACTAATGACTCAGCTGCAAGAACAAATATAGGGTAAACCATAGGCTTAAACATTGGATGATGTGGGTGTTTCACATGCAAAATCTGCATTTAATTCAAGAAATAATGAGACATTTTTAGTTATCTAGGGCCTTAGCAACACAAATAATTTCATCTGCAATAGCTGTAGCTCTTCAAAATGGAATTTCACATTGTAAGGACTGGAACATTTGAAAATTTTTGGCTTTTCTATTTTCCTTACAAAACAAAAACAAATTTTAATTCCCAGTTACACAGTTCCTGTGTATTTAATTAAATTCGGACCAAGATAAGCAGCATTTCCACTGGTGGTCTCTGTATTAATAAACTTCATAAATGGTATTGGAATCCTTGATAATAAACCCTCCCTTGGTCACCTTGAGCTAAAAAGTACTAAATTTTCATGAATTAAATTATTTATCTCTAGAAGTAGGACTCGTATCAAACAGGATAATATTCAGCAGATGCCAGTCTGAGTTCAGCAAGGGCTCAGAAAGCCAACTTCCAATCGTGCTGCTGCAGGAAGGACATGAGTTTGTTTCCTGCAGCAAGAAGTGAGCCACTGCTATTTTAATTTCTGTACCAGAAAGTTCTGTTTTGACGTCTAAATTATTGGAGCATGCTGTTTCAGAGCAAAAAGAAGACTACTTGATTTATAAATGAAAGCTGGCAAGCTAAGGAGACACTGACAGAAACTATTGCTTTAGTCACCACGTAGTATGACATTCTTGCATCTAGCATGTATTTTTTGGAAACAAATGTAGGACAAAATCCCACATGATTATGTAGGCTGAAAGCATTTTTTAAATATCATAAAAAACACGTGGATGAAGTAGAACTGATTGACATAATTTATTTAAATTTTTAAAGCTTTTGACAATATTTCTTCCCAGAGGCTATTAAATTAAATATAACTTTAGGGAAGTCCTAACTAATATAAATAATTTATTTTAAAAAGCATGATAAATGTCCAAGTAATGTCTTGGGACAGAGAATGGCCAATGTATTGATCAGAAAACTCAAAAGTACAAATCAGAAAAATCACCCTCACTATGAAAATTAAATCTGAGAAGGGATAGGGATGTGGAAAAGAAATGTAATGTGACAATAATGTGTGTTGCAGGAGAAAGATGAAACAAAAGATGCAACAAAGATCAAAATGAAGCCTCTGTAACCTTTCTTTTATTAGAATTTCATAATTTTCCCTCTGGCTGTTTGTTTGAGCTAAGTGCTTTACAGCATGCCTGAAACTCCAACACTTGGGGTCTAATACCATAGTTAGTATTAATACATTGTTAAAGTATAAATAATCTATTGCAAAAGCAAGCTAAGCAACCTATACTGAGTATTCATATAATGTTATCTATAAAAAGTGCTATAACTGACTTTTCCTTCAATTTATGCAGAAAATTAGAGCTTTTCTTATTTTAAATCAGAATCCACCACTTTACTCAATAGTGATTATTTTATAACTGGGGGTTTTCCCTGTATTAAAATAGTTTTGGCTACTGCTCTCCACCACGGCAGCCCCTTCACCACTGCTCTGTTTTTCTGCTGGAGAAGACACATTGTGGTGCTCCTCACACTGTGGTTGTTTGGTTGTTGTCAATGTTCCCTGGTTAAAGAAATATCAGTGGAGCTTCCACCTTCCTGTTTGCTGCCTAGTGTTGTATGAGTAGTTCTGACTGCTTCAGCCCTTGATTGCTCTGGCAGAAAGTCAATCTTGCAGCTGCATAGTGATATTAACTCCTACTGGGATCCCAGCAAAACATGGGCAACGAATTGCAAAATTAAGTGCATTCAAAGTGTTTGTCTTTGTAATATAAACCAGCTGAAAGTACACAGAAGGTTTGTCTCTCTGTCAACCTTCCTCAGTATTGTAGTAATGACTGTGTCTAGTCAAACAGTGACTAGAAACAGTAGCTATTTAGAAAATTTAGCAACCATATGTTGTTTTTAATTTACCTTAAGATAACAAATGTATGATTTATGTTTGCCCTTATTATTAAAATTTTGCTACTGATAAAAAACCATCCATGTGATCCAGAGTGAATGGCATAGGCTCTGGACCCTGGCACTTACAGACCTTGGAAAACAGGGACTTAGTCTTTCGTGTTAATATATTCAGCAAATATAAGAAGTTCTAAAAGCAATTTGTAGGGATAGAACAAGTTTATTCTTAAGTTTTTTGATGTTTAGTTTTGATTACTTGCATATCTTTAAGCCTTCACAAGTGAAGGCTTAAAAATATCTTCCACTGCACCTTTTTATGTTTACAATTCTAATTAAATAGAACACATTAAAGAAATTGAAGGTTTGTTTACTTTTGCAGTGAAACTACTTAAAGTGGAATAAAGACAGTGTAAATACATCCCAATTTTTTTGCATATGAAAGGGATTGGGGAGGGGAGGGATTTTATGTACCTACTCTCTCCCATGTGGTTTAAGCTGTAGTGAGATAGAAAACTAAATATTTTGAATACTCCTTTCTCTTTCTATAACTTTTTTGCTTTAATTTGGAATAAAATAACTTGGCTAATCTGACAGTAAAAATATGTTTTAACAAAAAAATATACAAATGGGGTCCCATTGAAAATCTCCTAATTAGTAATCATTAATACAATTTCAATTCTCTCCTTTTGCATATCCTAAATCTTATTATCTCTCAAAACTCTTACAGAGTATTATATCAAAGGTAAATTGTTTTTTCACTCTAAGGGTCACCATCATCTCCGATAGGCATGATAAATGTTAAGCAGGAAATATCAATATTCATTCCATCTAAAAGTGGACTTCTGATAATTTATAAAACAAACAACAAGTTTTCAAGACAGTTCAGATATGCTAGTTCTTAAAACTAGTTATCTAAAACTTTAGTTCAAACAGTAACTATGTTTCATATGGCTGCTATTGCTACGAAGGAAACAAAATTTCCTTTCGTTTTTACTATAGCATTCTGGTTCCAGAAACTTTCAGAAGTCAGGAATCTGACTTCCAGAGAACTGTAATCTCTTATTTGATTCTATTAGTTTTGAGAGTAGTCTCTATTAAAAAAGAAGAAAAATAATCTGGAGGCAGATCCTAATTATTTGTAAAGCTTACTCTCTATTAAAATTATGCCAAGGGAGATGGGGAACTGACTAAATACAAATACTTCATAAAACAAAAGGTTTTGTAGACTCTTCTACACTGAACAAAGTAGGCTCCATTTCTTTAAAAGCCTTTCAGTGGATCTTAGGAGGCTGCTGGCCTCCTCCCACCAGTGTGAGAATCAGGAGTCTGCAGAGAGCCCATTAGCTGCTGGCTCTGCAAGCACTGGCTGTTCCATACCAGCTAATCTAGCTCAGCACTCTTCTGCCTTGTGTAACGAGACCCTTGGTACTCCCCTGTATTTCATTTACAGCAGGTTCCCTACATCCCCTCCTCTCGGACCAGTACAACTTCCGTAAATACAGAAGTTCACAGAAGTCATGGAGAAGGGTCAGACGCTCTCTACGTGCTTATTCTCATCTGTACTCCAGCGAAGAAATTCACACAAGCTTCTATTTCTGTTTAAGACTTTTTCATTTGTTCTTTTTCATCTTCAAGCCAAATCATGTACTCAATAAGGTTAGATTTAGGCCTTCTTTCATATGTCAAATAACAGTTATCTTCTAGTAAATCTTTTCCCAAGGCACTTAAAAAAAAAAAAGAAATCGACAAAGGTCATGAATGCTTGTGCCATTCATGAGAAAAAAGGGAATCTTGCAGTTTTGTTTGAACTTTTCTTGAAGTAAAAGGAGCAATTGTAACCTTTAACCCTAAGGAACAATTAACATTTACAAGGTATGTTATCAGATTGGGATTATAAGAAACTGTTGTGCAGCCTTGACAAGAATTAAAATGAGTGTTAAGCTCAAGTTTCAGCAGAGGCATCTTTCCAGGAAACAGTGACATGGTTTCTGTTGCCAAGTGCTGACCTAACCTATGACAGAATACCCAAATTTGTTTAACTTATTCACTATTATGCTCACCCTACTAAATTTAGTGATTTTTCTGAGGAGTGGTCTTCTGGCCATAGTTCAAGGATATAATGAATAGCCCTTAAAGCAAAACTCATTTCAGAATTCACATGGCTCCCGACCCTTTTTCTAAAGATCAAGAGATATGAGGAAACATGAAATGCATAAATGAAGAAAATCCTCTGTTCACAGTACTGGAACTGAGCTCATTTGTGTCTTGCACCCCATGAACAGGGTCAGAGATGAAAGCTCAAGTACCCACAAAACCTTCAATGGCCATTACAGCAGACCGAGGCGACATACTGAGCCTGACAGAGAGCAGAGTGAATGTTCTTGCAAAAGAAACAGAAATCACCTGCCTTGGGGTTATGTGAATGTGCATTATGTAGAATCTATATGGTGAAATTCTTGCAGTAAGGTGCAGATACAAAGAGGATTGCCGGATATTTTTTTCCAACGTCTTAGCGACCAATAAATTTAATAAGCAACTTGACTAAGAGCTGTTTTGCCCACATTCTAGGTTCCCTTTTAATAAGGACTCTGCATTTACAGAGAAGTCTGTTCTTTTACAGAGAAGTAAAGCAGACCAAATGCAGAGAAGTCTGCATTTACAGAGAAGTAAAGCAGACCAAAAAAAGCCCAGAAGGCAGGACATGGCAGGAAACTAGGAAAGTATATTTTCAAATTGCCTAATTGGCATCTTGCAGTGGTAACAGGGGAGATGACCTTGGCATTAGAAAAACTACAGTGTTACCAAAATACAATGGATGGTATAATACAAGAAAAGACAAGACCTGGCATGCTATACAGAGCAGAGAATTTTGAAGCACTGGTATTGAAAACATGAATGTGGAGCTTCAATTTGACATTCTGTTTAAAGACAGGAGGAGAAATTCAGTGGAGTACATAATGAAAAAAATGTTAAGATTTGCCTAAAACCAATGTTGTTTTAGCAATTTTATTTTTAACAAAACAGATCAAGATCAAGTAGCATATGTATGAACAATCCTAGATATAAATAACTGATCGTAGTAAGTTACAGTGAAAAGATGCCACATTTTGTTCATTAAGTTCTTTATTTCTTTTACCGTGACTGGTATGACCGACTGTTGGCACAAAAAGAGATGAACAGTCGAGAATGAAGACAAAAGTTCTTCCTTCACAGAAAATAACAATAATTTTGACTTCAGTGTTATAGTTGTGCCTTGCGAGGCTTCTTTTCCTGTTTTATTATTTAAGTAGATTACTGAATTGCAGAATGTGATATGGTGAGAATAAAGTAGACAGTTGTATTCACTGGCCATTAATGAAACAAACTGCAGTACTATGCAAGATGGAAAGATACAAATGTTGACCCTGGAAGCAGGAAAGATGATAACTGAGCTGAAGGATACAGAAGCAGATATAGTTATAGCATACAGGCTTCACAAGAGAGTCTCTGCCAAGAATTTTAGGTTATGTCTACATCATAAAAGTGATGCTGTGCAAAGATGTTCCTGCTAGCACTAAATGACGTACCACAGCTATAAGAAACACAAAATAGCCATATTAGTAGTTATCTGATGTGTAAGTATCGGTGAATATAAGGAGCAAGGATATATCACTTCAGTGAAGTGCTGAGTTGACACAATACTGGTGTTGTCTTAATGAGGAAGCATTTCATGCAGTTCTTCAAAGCACTGTTTGGTAGATATTCTTTAGCTGCACTAGAAAAAATAAAAAGTCCTCCAAACAGCTATCAGAAATGCTCAAAAGGATACTCTGCAACACGGAAAATGCCCTAGGGGAAGGCTGTGTAGTTCTCACTTCAGCGCTGTCTAGTGCAGTGTGTACCCTGAGTCACACAATGGATGAGCAACTTTTCAGCTTTCTCAGTTCTCCACCAACACTGTAGCTGCTTCTAACCCTGTTAAGCTTAAATAAGACTCCAAAGCACCGGAGAAAAATGCCAGAAGCCCATAACATTAAGAGCATCAGACTTTCTGCTGACAGTTTTGACACTTAAATGGCTTCCATCATTACAGTACCTGAGCATTCACAAATCTGAATAAATGTATCTTTATGACGCATATGAAAAAAAAAAGTGAAGTATTTTAGGTCTCCCCTCTCTTTCAGTACATCTGCAGGAAAGAAGAATAGGAGGAAATGCTCAGATAATCCCAGAATGGTACTAGATTGGATTACTAGAGGCCAGTTCACTCAGTCTCATTTTGCCCTTCCAATCAGAATTGAGAACAGTATAGCAGGAAAAATGTTCAGCTGCCTCTTGCATAAGAAAATAGAGATAGCTAACAACAGATAATGATAGTAACTTAGATCGTATAAGCAATGAATAAGGATGTTAAATACTGAGACTGTAGAGCACAAGCTATCAGATGTAGTGACATTTTAATAGGACTGTGAGTGTGAGAGCTGGAAGACCATCTTGATTCTACTGAAGTAGCAACTTGCAAAAGTTAATATGCCAATTTTCTCCACCAAGTGACAGCAAAGTGGTTTTGCCATAAAATCAGGAACTATGAACCAACTATGAATTTTTCACAGGTGGGAAGATCCACTGGTGGCAATTAGAGCTGGAAATCATAATGTGATTCCATCACTTTGGGTAAGACATTGGTTTTTTATTGTTTAGAGTAATGCGGGGCTGAAATACTGCTTTGGTTCTTCAGCCGGATGTTCACAAATCAGCTGTGGTGCAGGACAGGAAAATTTGCTTATGGATGATAAATATTCCTGATTCAATACAAAAGGTCTTCCCAGGGAAGAGATATTTTTTCCAATCTAGTTTCTTAATATATCTCATCTAAATAAGAAAAATTAATCTTCTTTAAGCATCACTTTAACTACAAGAACGAAATTAGAAGCTGCTATTCACCCAAAGGACACTGCTTAATTACCTTAAGATGAACTGTTTAAAATAACTTGAAGAATATTTAGGACATGTTATTTTAAACATTTCCTACAGTTCATTCCTCTGCATGATAACTTGGCTTAATTACTTATCTCAGTTTTAGTTTCAGATCTGTAAAAAAACGGTCTGTTAATTTTAAACATGTATCAGCTTTCACAGTGCCAGAAATGGATAAAATCTGGGATAGTATGACTGTCCAAACCAGCATTCCCTCTCTCTTTCTGGAGTTCCTAAATCAGCTTGGTCCATACACTCATCACTACCTAATTCTACAGCCAGACTGGTCAAAGTTTCGTTCTTTTTTTTTCAAAGTCATCTGCTTTATTCAAGCTACTGGGTGTAAAAAAGGCAGGGCAGTTTCCAAAAAGCTGGTATCTGTTTAAATTAGCATACTTCCAAAGTTAGAAAAGAGCATAGTGTTGCACTGATACTATGCACCTCAGCAAAGAATTCCTACTCTCAAGGTTTCTCTGCATGCTTCTATGTACACAGATGGCAAGTTTCCATCCTTGGTCATTCTCTGGCAGACACTGGTATTTCTGATATACTTGTTGACATAAAGCATAAAATGGGAGGCTGAAAATATTTTGAAGCTTGTAAGTGTTTATGGTGCACACACTTCTATATATGCACAAATTACTCATCTATCATTCCCATATAAAATGTGCATGTATTTACAAACAGTTTGTTTACACTCACTTCTAGATAAAATTCATGTATGGACCTTTGTATGTTCTTCAAAATCTCACAGAACAGAAACATAAATAGTGTTAAGACACAGTGTAAAACCTAGCAGCGATTAGCACATGCGTAAACTTCCTCTAGTTCAGCGGTTGTACAGGAAACAGTTACGTGTTCTTGCTCATAGCCCAGTTTCTCTGCAAAAGGGCAATCAAATATAGGAGAGACGCAGAAAACCTTAATTTTCAGTAACAGTTTCCTGTGACTGCAGAGCTCTGGTTACTTGTTTTAATCTTCAACTTACATTTCACTGCTTTGAATCACCAAAAAATGAAAATGTAATAGTCATTATTTCCCATCCCACCTCAACTTTTCCCTCTATAGAAATTTTAAAATTATTATATAACCACATACACTCATGGAGCCAGATAAAGATTTATCATACAGTAAAACAAAGGAGGACTCCTGAATCTCAAACAAAACCTCTGGTCTCAAGGTTCCCACAAACAACTGCCTACATTCCTTGTTTGATTTGAAAAGGTCCTAAAAGATTGAAGGTTTGCTGCAGATGATCCAGACTATCTGCGTTCCTCTCTGCATGTCCACTCGGTCATGCGCAAGAAGCCAGAAGTACTCTGAAGATCCTCTGTAGTAGTCAAATTAAAAACACATTGAAAATGTACCTGAAAGACTGTGCTTATGGCTGCTGTATTTTTAAAACTACTGTGAAGCATCTGAAAATATTTTGGTGGCATTGGACCAATTAATAGGAAATCTCAGCTCAGTACCCTCTAGAAAACAGAGCAGGTTCAAATCCCCATCTCTGACCTGTGGGGAGAAAGGCCATGCTCAGATACCAATGAGGCTACATCTGAGGAAAACCATTCCTGCCAAGTCTGTATCACTTTGCAGCCGAGGATGCAAGATCCAGGCATCAGATGGCATGTAAATGAGATTCTGAGCCTGCAGCAGGGAGGTGAGAGCACGCGGGGGAGGCGGTGGCTAACAGCCCCTATTCCTAGCATCACTTCAGTGAAGGAGGAGTGGGATTTTTAAAATTTTCTTTTTAGCGACTGTTTAACGCAAAAGCTGCACGGATGCGCGCAAATATCGGCACCAGGAAAACAAAGGCATCTGCTTGTCCTGTGTTCTGCCAAACCACGTGCACGTTCCTCCCATGAGGAGAAGATTCTCTGAGCTGGATTCTGGTTTGGGAGACATGCCTGGCAGAGGCTGCATTAGGACCTGGAAAGCAGGGTGAGGGCTCCTATGAAACCTTTCATAATGGTTTGCTATC
This sequence comes from Cyanoderma ruficeps, assembly GCA_008694505.1. Taxonomy (NCBI): domain Eukaryota; kingdom Metazoa; phylum Chordata; class Aves; order Passeriformes; family Timaliidae; genus Cyanoderma; species Cyanoderma ruficeps. Next base: position 14,600,655 of record VZDJ01001247.1, read on the forward strand.
AGTGAGATTTGAATAGACCTTGGGACCTGCTTAAAGGATTGCAGGGGCCACATTTCTCTGGGGATGGGCCCAAAATTAAAGGAAGAACGAGTAAGTGCAAGTCTTTTGGAATCCGCATTCAGAAGCAAACAAATAAAAAGCCCAAACCAACATCTCAAGTTCGGCAGCTGTATGATAACAGAAAAACTTTAGAAATAAACTATAACTGATACTTTCAGCAGCATTTTGGTAAGTCACAGCCTTTAGATAAAGTTCATGTCAATGTGGAAGTTCTATAGCAAAACTCCTTTTTTAACCAAAACAAGAGAAAAAATTTATGTAACACAGTTCCGTGGGGAATTTTTTGTGACGGTTGACAGCCATTAGGCTCGTTTGATGCTTATCAGGGCAGACAGCTCCTTCCCTCACCCGCAACTGCTTAACTTCTAAATTTGTGCTCAAAATCAATTTCCAGCTTCAGCTACTTTTTCTGGGTTCTCTTTACTTCTCTGACTAATCTGAATACCATTTTAATGTTTTCATAAGCATGGTAAAGTCCCTAAAAGGACAAGTGGAACAATGAGGGTATCAGAGAAATCCGCATTTTATGGATGCCACAGGATGCTGTCTTGTACTGGCTGTTTAAATAAGGATCAGAGTCTTCTTTTAATGCTTTGTATTTTTGCTTCACTACAGCCAGTCTTTTACTTTTTCCCTTTAAATGCACACAGATGTATTAATGTGACAAGGTTGATACTGCAGCTCTAAGATTATGTAGAATCACTGTCAATAAGACAGACTGGACCAAATCCTGCCTCCAGTAAGAGAAACTTCTACTGTTACCATGATGAGTTATGTAAACTTCTTTTCTGTCTAGACCAAGGGGTATGTTTTACAAAGAACAGCTAAGCTCTCTGACAGCAGTTTTAATAACTGTTGACCAAAAGATTTTTGTAACCCAATGATCTCCTCTCCAAGAACTACACGATTATCTATAGCAGATTACAGTCCACATAAACTGGAGATTTGGAAATCTGTGCCCAGAACTGAAGTTCTCTGCTAAACATTAGAGTGCTTGAGGTCATCTATGTACCTACACATTCTCCCCCTTATAACTTAATCTAACTAATATCTCCCCACCACCACCAGGTAATTTGTGTGCAGTTGTTGTCTAAGTAAACAATATATAATGTTTTAATATTTGTTAAAAGTTCTGAAACAGTAAATAGCAGCATATGCATCTATTTACATACTTCCTGTCCAACACTGTGTTATTACAGTCTTGATATCTTCTGAATTTAAATTTGATTTAAGTCAGGTTCTGATTTGTTAGACTACTGACAGATTGCTAAAATGAATTGTAAACACAGACTGTGTGTTCATGAAAATATCACATATTTACTTCTGTTAATTATAATGAACTTTACATATCATTATTCCAAAGAAGGAGTTTTTCAGAAAGGACAGAGTTGTATTTCCCTATTTCTTAGAAGTACTGTAGCTGAGGCCCTCACTTCTTTCCTTAAAAACAGAAATCAGAATCAGACTGTGAGAGCAGGTACACCGTGCACAGACTGAGAACATAAAGAGGACAGAGCAACAAACAAGTACAACCTGGGTACTGTAGCAAATTATCACAGATCATGTGAAAAAAGAAGGTGAAGGGAAAGATTTACACCTAAGGAATCTAACCAATAAGACATGAAATTAAGAATGTGGCTCTTATTTCTATTAACCAAAGTATGTTAAAAGCAGTATGGAATAACTGTTGGAGCACGAAATGAATTTTGGCAATTTAGATTTTTATATCTTGCTCATAAAGTGTCTAAGAGTAGATTATAATTATATATATATAATGACTGCTTATTAATCGTATTTAGTTATATTTCAGTAAATTTTTCTTTCCTCCTTTGGCCTGTTATTGATGAAGAACAATATATTTATTAAGTAGATATATAAAATATGAGTTGTGATTCTAAAATTATAACACTCCATAAGAAAAGTGGTCCTGCTTCTCTCCCCTGAGTAGAATCGTGATGCTGGCTAGAAGTGTCTGAGATTTAGAGCTCTGAATAGCAGTGACAAGGTGCAGGTAGGGATTTAAGAAAAATGTAAATCTTTTTATTTCCTTCTAGTCAATGCTGACCTTGTCTGACCTTGCCTCAAGGATTCAATCCTCTAGGAATTAGGATACAGTAATTCTATTTTATCCTCTTCTAGTTCTTACACTGCTCTCATCTGCATAGTATTTCAGTGTCTTCCAGGTTCAGCATTATAACCAGCAGGATGAATGCTATTTTCTTTCTTTCTTTCTCCTTCTCTAGGGAAATAGCCTGAGTAAGTGCAGTATTTTCTGTATATGCTGTTTCCTTTGTGCTGCAGTGGAGTAATTTAATGTTCATATGCCATGTTGTCACTTCCATATCCATCATAAACATCTGCTTTCTTCAAAAAGAAAAGAGGATATCTAAGGTGAACATTGAAATTTAAATTATCTTCAGAACTCTCAAGGGACAGAGTTAAAGAGTAGAAGAAACCTTCATAAGAAGAAAACATTCTGTTGTACACGTCCCATCACAGAAATGCAATTCTCTCCAGATGCCCCACTTGCTTTATGCACAAAGGCACATATTTCTTGAGGAGTTAAATATGTAGTCCATAGGGGCACTTGTAAAGGCTATAGGAGCATCACAAAATACACACTTCCTCAACAATAAAGAAAAACTTGCAAGAATCTTAGTCCTCTCATCCTTAAAACTGAGTTAATCAAAATCCTAAACAGGAAAACATATTCTGGAGAAGTAATGTAATAATTTTCTAGAATTTTCATCTTGAAATTCAGAAAGATGCTGCAGTACATCATTAAGGCGACTAATATCAATTGATGATTTTGCAATTAAGGATGCTTTAACCTGTCATGAGGCTGGCCAGCACAGAGAATCAGTAACCCCTGCTGTGAGGAGCACACACCAATGTGAACTGCTTAGGGTATCAGAAGAAATGAAACAGGCCATCTGTGCTCTCATACCATATGTGGTACCAAGTTCTGTGTGTTATTACAACCAGACACAGTCTGTAACTTAGAACATGCCAATAATTCAACTGTTGTCAACTGCTCAATGAATTCATTGTCTTCATTAAACACTTAAGTAGCTATGCTATTAACCTGAAACAGAATTAGACTTGTCTAGTCTGTCTTAAAGTAAAAGGTACAAGAAGCCAACTACAGCCACAATGATTAAGGTTTCAGAAATATACACTAAAGGACTTACTGTGATAATCAGCCCTTTTTCCTGGAAATATTTAACCAGTGGGACTGCATTCTGCTTGAAATTCATTAGTCTTCTTTGAGTGGCTTTCAGGTTATCATCAGGTCTCCCTTGCTGTTCCGCACGCTTCAGTAACCTTTCTTTCAGCTTTTGACTGGAACATGCCAGAAACACCACCAAATCTGGGGTACAGATCTGTGGAAAGAGCAATTCAAGAAGTCTGATTAAGTTGATTATCCAGCACTACAGGGCTCAGCAATTCCATTATTATGTGAGGTTCAGATATGTTACATTTGCCTAAGTTGGAACTTGATATAGTCATTGATTTTCTGTTGGTTTTTTACAGGAAGTTTGTAGGCTTAAGGAGGGGCTTGTTGATCTTATGTAGAGGTTAGTCAACCTGTTTCACCTGATATGTAAGGAAAAAGTTTAATGAACAAATTTTACTTCACAGCAAAAACCTTCTCTAGGCTATGTTCATCACTGGCATTACCAGAAGGCTCCCTACCTAAATTTTTCTTTAAAAGAGCAAAATAGAGATGTCTCATACTCTGCAGGGAAATGGTTGCATGGTTTCCATCTGGAAACTCTTTAAGAAAAGTGGGATTTAAAATCCAGCAGTCACTATGAAGCTAACTGAGGGTTAGGACCAGATGAAAACAGACTTGTTCCAAGAGCCACGGTTTCTTATAACACTTTCTCTGTTTCTCTGAATCTCTCTAAAGCTTCAGTGCATTTTTCAAGAGGTTGGGTGAGGGAGCTAAAAGGGTTTTAATCTCCCCTCTCCTTTTCAGTCTGTGTGGCGAGCACTGGTATGTGTCACCCCCATCCCTGCACAGTGGTTCAGGAAATAAAGCCTTATGGCAATGAGATAAAGGAAAATATTTGAACTCTAGCTCTTTCCCAGTTAAATCTTCTTTATAAGACGCTATCAAGCATTTAAAGAAGAGATATCTCTGGTGCTTGACGTGGGGAAAGCAGTGATAGACCCACTTTCTTAGGAATACAGCTAAATGTTCACAGGCAATGTTTGGAGGTCACTACTACTTAGTACCTATGGTGGAAAAACACCAGAAGCCATAGAATCTCCACATATCTGTTAAATACTTCCAGGGATGGTGACTCAACCATTTCCCTGTTCCAATGCTTGACAATCCTTTCCATAAAGCAATTTTTCCTAATGTTCAATCTAAGCCTCCCCTGGTGCAACCTGAGACTGTTTCCTCTCACCCTAAATTCACTCAGACACCTGAATTTGCAGGATTTTTGAAATGCAGCTACAAATGTATATTAATTTTATTCATAACATCTGATTTTATTCTCTCCTTCATCTGGTTGCTGCAAAGAAATCTACCTCTCCTTAATTTTTTCACTAGCTTAGCGCTGTCTTTTAAATCATATAAGAATTCTCAGCAAGAAATTTTTAAGATGAAAACAAACAGTTCAAGTTTTTATTTGATACAGATTAGAGGGGATTTATTTGTTCTCACATACAAGCACACAGTAATTTCTGCTGTCTTTACTAACCCGAACAAAAAAAGTTCATACTTTAATTTTAACTAATAGTAGTAAAAACAACGGCTTCTTATTCTAGAAATGACATAATCTAGTTAGAATGCAAATGATGGTGGATGCTCAAGAATGTTAAACAGACATTTTTCTCATGATGTTTTCTATCTACAGAATAATTTTGTCTTTGTTCAGCTTGATGCAATGTAAATTTGAAAGTCAAATGTCAGCTATACACCAGTATCACTAAAACATCTACATGTTTTCCAGCTACTACACTGTAAATAATACCTGATTTATATATTTATGTTAATTACACAGTTGTTGTAATATATTGTTATTGAGGGCCAGAACAAATCAATTAAGCTTCTGAATACTCTCTCTGTCTGGGTCTCTCAACCCAAGGATGTTAAATTGCATAAAGACAACCATATTTCTAGACTGAATAGTCAAAAGTTCCCATGTGGACAATGTGGAAAATTAATAACTAAGCTTCAAAAAAAAAAAAATCCCATCTAAGATGGCTTTCTGCCATTTGAGAGAATACAACATGAAGTATAGTCTGGCCTTTTTTACAGCCAGTCTGAGTAAAAAACGGTTCTTAGGAAGTAAAAAGAAACCAATGCAACTTCTCCTGCCTGAGGTGGTGGTCATTAGCCTTTATAAATGAGGTCACTGACAGAGTAGTATATGGATATGAGGAAGCAGAAAGTGGTGAAAAAACAGAGTCATTTTCAAACAATAAAGGACAGTCTGAAAAGCAGCATTAGCAAGAAAGATGGTGGCCTCTTTATCATTACAGAAAATTAAATAGGATTTAAAAGAAAATCAAATTATTTTTTACACACATTGTAGATGATTGGAGACATGAGCACACAAACTACAAAGATAATAGTTCTGGTAATTATTTATGAGTATCTATTAGATTTTGAAACAATTAACCTTATAACCTGTTTTTTTAAAATAACTTCCACTGGGAGAGAAGCTCTCTCCATTATCACATGCACCTCAATGTCAACAAAACCAGAATAACTTTCCCTTCCCTTTTCAGACTATTGTAAACAGACAGAGTTATTCTGTCTGTCCATGGGATGAATTCATTATGAAAGTTAATTTTACTATCATATAATAGCTTTAAGGCACATAATTATTCACAGGAAAGACTTTGAAAGTAAGTTTCTGTGTTAGACTTTCATGCAATATGGACATTATTAAAAGTAGCTCGGTTAAATTAAGGTTGCTTCACTGGTAATAGAAGAATAATGAGGAATTTGGGAATTCAAAAAGCAGACAGTACTAAAAAACCCAAATTACGATGGGGATAGATTCTGAAAGAAAATGCTACAGATCTCAAAGCCTGTTAGTCATGGAATACAGTCTGATGAAAGGGAATGGCTGATATACCTTGCAGCAGACTGAACACAGAGACGTCTCAAGTCCCTGTGTGGATATCCAGCTGATTGAAGCTTCCTAACATACATTACACAGGGAATCAGAAATTACAACTGGCAATCAAGGACCTAGTAAAGTGGAGGACAAAAGGAGTTTATACAAGTGAGCAGTTTTATTTAGTACTTCCATTTCTGTGTAACTTAATAACAGTGGCAGAAAGATGGTAAGAAATCTTCAGATGTTGCAAGCCATAGCTGGCCTCATGTTCAATGCTCACACTTCAGGACAGCACCTACTCAGGCTGTAAAGTCATACCAGACCTCCTCAAGTGCAGGGCTGGAGATTTGTGCACCACAAGACTTCACATACAGCATCAAATCTTACAGAGAGTACCTAGAGTAAACAGACTCCTCATGAAATTATGTGCCCTGAAGGAAGAGGATCTCCTTCTGCCTCACGCAAACATGAGAGTGCAGCTTACCACAACCAATCTCAGCTCTCCAAAGAAACTGCGGCTGGGTAAGTGCAGCCCCACAGGAAGGGAAGGATCCAAATGCCACCACGGTTTCATCATGTGTGCAAGTTCTCATCTGCTTTTAGTTCCCACAAACTGCACTGGCTGCAGAAGTCACTTACTGTTTAAGAAAACAGGACAACACACCCTGGGCACCCTGGGCTTAATTTCTTTCTCTTTTTTTCTAACTGTAAAATGAGGATAATAACAAGGTGTGAATTGGACAATTCATGAATTAGGTTTAGTCATCTCCTTTTGCTTTTGAAAACTGAAAGTTCTCTACAGAATCTGAGTACTGTTCTCATTTTTTTTTATGCAGCAATAATACAAAAAACACTATCAGAATCACAGGTGCTAAGATGACCTTTTTTCTGACACTGTGGGGTTTTTAATTTGAAATATATTTCACTCCCAGAAATCAAATGTCAATGAAAACAATGCTTTAAAATTCTCAGTTCAAGAAATCTAGTTTCAAATGAAGTATTGTCTGAAATATTTTTTGAAGTGTAAAAAAGAAAGTAATTCAAGGATATTTGAGGTAGGAATTCAAAACAGAATCTAATTATGTGATGTCTCTATGAATTCAACTTTTACCTGCAGAATATGCATCTTTATCATCAGAAAGCAGTCGAAAACCATTTAAGTAACAGAAGGTGCACAAAAGGGTAACATCTCTCCTGTATGCATAGGCATTCAGACCTAGTAGCACTTAATATTATTATTTCTCCTACATGCATTTACACCCTTCAGGATACACCCTTGAAATACTATTGATATTTCACTCCTGTTTTCATGAACCACTTTGCTTCCACTTACCTCAACTGTACCTGCCTGCAAGACATGCTTATAAATACCTTTAGCTGCAATGTAACAGGGTAGTGTGAATATATGGACATCTGGGATTACTTCTCTAGAAACATATCTATTCTCCTATGTAAATATGAGTATAAACTGTTTTTTTTCTAGCAAAGGAGAAGGGGTTTTATGACTCACTTGAAAAGAAATCCTTTTCTCAAACTCACAACTAAGTGTTGTTGAGTTTTATGGCTAGGGGAATAAGTTTTGTTCTGAGACTCAGCTCATAGAAAAGTTGTAAAGAACCAACACAGACAGAAGAGCTGGATTTCTTCATGCTGATTTCCCCCAGTACACACATCCTGTGCTCAAGGCAGAGGGTTTTATTCATGTCCAGCAATGCATGTGAGGTGGGACTGTGGGGCTCAGGGAAGGGAATGTGACTACTTACTAATTGGAACTCAGCCGAAGGGAGAATCTTTGCCTATGAGAACAGACAGGTTGCTGGTTTTTCATTTTAAATGAGATGAAGAGCATATGGCATCAACTCAGAATAAAACTGGTGGGTATACCCTCTCATTTTTTAGAATAATATTTACTAGTAAGTAAATCCTACTCTTTTTGGGTCTTCATCTCCTTCCTAAACTGGAACCAGGAGTAAATTGAGAGTAATTCTATGCAAGTTGATGGTATTATTGACATTAAGCAGCGTAAGTGGAAAGATGCTCACTTTTCTCTGGGGATATTTTCTACATCTCTTGCTAGTGACAGTAGTGTGGTTGTTTGCTAGAAATTAGATGAGTACACTCTCTCTCATTATTCCTCATTAGGCAAAATATGAAAATGCTCTGTTTCTTAATTCCTGGTATGTTCTACTAGATCCTCCTGAGAAAACTGACAGCTCATGAACAATTGCCATTAATTTAACAGTGCAATTTATTCTTGTTGGTAAAGGTTACTAGCAAGCTGGTTTATGTCCTTTGTATGTGTGCTCTTCCTTTGTAATTACTTATTTGCTTTTTATAGTTTCATCTTCACTGGGTTATTAGACTGTTTGCATAGTTTTTTCTTGGTTTAGAAATGCAAAATCGTGAATCATGTTGTCAAAGAATGAATCCTGCTGATAGAATCTTTTTTTCTGGTAGCTTCTTTTGAACCATATTTATACTGCCCAGAAAATAAGTTTTCAGCAAATTGCCTAGAGTATGTAATTAGGCAAACTGGTGTCTTTGGGAACAAGTGATTCAGCTTTTCACCTGTGTCAGGCAGCTAAGCAATAAAAGTCCCTATCTGTTAACACTAATCCTAGCAATATGAATAAAGGACTGAGCAGACCTCTGCTTCAGAACTGCTCAGTGGGCACCTCCATCCACTCTGAATTCACAACATCAGCTCCTGTCCTGAGGACCAGCAATGGATGAGCTCTCTTTTGCCTACTCTGATTAGGAGAGAGCCCTCGCCCAGAAAATCTGGAAGCCAGAGGCCTAGGGTTGCTCACCCAGCAGAAAATTGAACCACTTGCTTGTCTCTCTCTGGAGAGTGCTCCAGCTTCCAGGGGGAAGAGGATAATGGTAAGACCATTCCACAGGCCTCCCAGTCAAGCTTGGCTTAAAGAGAGCAATGTAAAATTCACAGGGAAAAGACAGTGAACAAAAGGAACCACAGCAAAGCAGACTGCTCATGTGGTAGTCCTCCCACTCCTCACACAGATCTCTGGGTACATATTCAGTAGGGGATTGTACCTGAATCAGTGAACTAGAGATCAGGGAGAAGGGAGACAGCTCTTTGCAGAGCTGGAGCTTGGCAATCAGACCCTCAGGAAGCTGGCCACAAACACCTGTATCAACCCTGGAGGGCACTGCAGGCATCACTTCTGCTTGGAGGTCTAGGTATCAGCCTTGGAGGAACAGTACTGCTGTCCTCAGCCTCTGAAAGTGCCCATCCTAAATTGTGCCACCTCAACAGTTAGTTATACTTTATCACAATTATTCTCATAATAGTTTTCCTAAGGAACATACCTGAGAGTGAAAAATTAGGTCAAATTACAGCCAAGATGAGTAGTTCTTCATTGGAGGTATAGTGCATTTATGAATATTTATAAGAGCATTTTAAACAAAGAATCAGATAAAATTTATTGCCTCTGTTTGTTATTTAAGATTTTGCTCAAATATAATCTTGTCACTTGGGCCATATAAGACAAATTTTTTTTTTAATAATTTCTACAATAATAGTTTTCTTCTTTTATCAAGCAATTAAATTACATTCATTAATAAACATCCTTTGATTCTAATACCTGTTCTATATTTATTTCACTCTTTTAAAAAAATGCATTAATATATTTTAAGCAAACTGCATCTGTAATTACTCTATTGATAGAAACAAAAAAGGAAAGTTACATACGAATGGCTGAAAGGATTGGAAAAAAAACCAAAACAAAGCAGTAATTGAGATTAACTGTAAAATACAGTTAATTGTTTCTACCAGGAGGGATAAAAAACATGTGTGAGATTACACAGAACATCAAACTGCAATTTCTTCACAAGCCATTGGAGTTCAATACACCAGTCAGAGGCATTTTATTACAGCATTGCAGGAGAGGAAGATATTTACCATGCTTCAGCATGCCAGGACTGCAGGTGACTGGCTGAATTTCAAGATGACAAGTTAATGGTAAATAAACCATTCTCTCCTTGACATTTTCAAATGTGTCCTTGAAACCTAAACACCTTTCTGCTATTTACACTCAGCAGAGATCATGGATACCTAAGAAATTTGTGGTTTGGGATAGCTTTATGCCTAGGCTCAAGCTGACAGTGTAAATACACCAGTATTAAATCTGCACTGCTATGCAGGAGATCAAACTGAGCAAAATATAGAAATTATCACATATTTAAAAGGAATATGTAAACTGGAAATCCTGCTTGATTTTAAGTCATTAAAATTCCTGTTTTCATTTTTTCCCCTACAACTATGACTGCTTGGAACTTCATAGCTTTATTAAATGTAGCCCTATCAAAAGTATTGGCAGTATCGACTCTGCTCTCTGGAAATAAGAAATGAGAGGGTCAGGACTTGGCACCAATCCCAGACTTCCAATAAGAGGAGTTTACTTATTAAACTCAGTTTTCAAAGAGAAAAATACAGGACTTACTTCAACTTGGTTAAAAAGTTCAGACAAAAGTGAGATAAACTCAAAGAACACTGCAATGCTCATGGCTGAGTTCTTCCAGGCTGCAAGAAGGCTGCAATGTGTAGCTGAGCATTAAGAAATGAAGCTGGTGTGAGTGGCCAGTGTGGTGCTGCCTGGTAAGCACTGCCAAAACTCTGAAAACATCACTGATGCCATCTTAAAAACTTTGCTGGTCAAAAGATATGGATGACAGGAACAGTGTTATTAACAAAACTCAACAGAAAAGAAGGGGAGAAAAGTTTAAATTCAAATATAAAATTCCTGTGATGTGTAAAGTGCTTTCTAATGCACTTATTCCAGATTGACATTACTGCATGGAAGCAGTGTTTGTTACTTCTGGTTTCCAGTTCTGAGCAGAAAGAGAAATACTGTGTGTGCTGCAAATGAAGCATTGCTTTATTTTAGGCACTTTAGTCACTGAGATGCAACGTGCTTTAATACAATTCTGCCTAGCAACATGTTGAGAACTTACTGTCCACATGAGAGTCTGGCAACATAATAAGGAAGAAATCATCATCTTTTAGCTATACCTATGTATGGGAATGTTAGCATAAGTTGGTTTGCTTTGACTAGTTTACTAAAAATAACATTTTTTTCCCAGAGAAAAGTTCAGCTTCTGGATTAGTCAAAGGGATAAAAATGTGCTGGTAGTAGCAAGAGCAATTGCAAGCAAAGTTTAACAAGCAGTTGTTATCATGATGTATTTCTATAGTAGAATGTTATGTAGGACAGGTCCTGTTACTGCAGCTCAGACATACATGCATCCATTTGATTTTTCCACAAAATGAGGCAATTATAAAAGCTCAGTGTAAAGTTTCAGTAACAGCTCTGTTACTAAACAGCCACAGGACTGACGGAATTAATTTAGCACAAATTATTTGTTACATTAAAGATGACTGCAAACACAGCAGTTAGATTTTACATGTTCTTTCAAGAGAAACCAGGCACCTCAGTTGTCCTTTTCCTCTTCTACTACTGTCCACAATTTATTTTTGGTATTACTACCTTAGAGGTGTTTTTTTGTGTAAACAATGGTAAAGAATTTGTATGTGTAACATCAATTTTTCTGCTGTTTTCAGGTACATAAGCATGCAATGGTCTCCAAGGGACCATCTGTAGGAATAAGTATTTGCTCATGACAAAGCTAGTGATAGCAATAAAAATTAATTCTTATTCAGAACTTATTATCAACAGATCTCACTGTTCTACAGGGAATGTCTTTGTAAGAATATGGTACGTGTACAATTTGCATTTAGTGGGATTTCATAATTTTCTTCAAAGGATGTTCGATTGCTTAGTAGATTTAAATTGTCTTACTATTTAATCAAAACTTCCTTTGCTGAAATTTCAACTAATTATTTCTGACTTTGTCACTTTTGGCTAATGAGAACAATTCTGTTCTTCTACACAGTGCTAGAAAGAAAGCTGTAACATTTCTCAGCTGTGGAAAACCCCCTACTATCTCTAATTGCAGACCTAGACAAATTATCACAACAGTTAATTACTGAATTCTCCACAACTCAATTGCACTTCCTATTGAGGAATCTCTGAGTGCCTGGAAAATGTTTGCATGCTTAATGTAAATAACCTGACATGCCGTGAGTGACTGCGAGCCTCATCCTGTGAAGGATGATCAGTACCATGACTGCTGATAGTCCCTTTTCCTTAACACAAAACTCTCCTATCAAGGTGTGCAGCATCTTTAAAATTCTCTTACTAAACAGGGAGTTTTAAAGAAACAAGAAGTATATTTTTTTTCTTCAAAATATAAATCCAAGATAAAGCACTGAATATATCTCACTGGAGATGTTGATATAGGATTGAATGTTGAAATATGTATAGCTTTTGTACATTTATTTCCATTTAATTTCCTATAAAAGGCCTGGGATTCTTTCTCTCCTGTATTTTTTTAGAACAGGTAAGACTGAAAGGTGTCCCTATATGAAGTGCTCCTGGACTTTTTTAGAGACTTAGTGATCTATCTTTCAGGCAGAATCAGGCCTTAAGGAGTATGATTTACAAATCCCAATTGACTGAGAGTGAAGGAACTCTCTGACTATAATCAAGTGTTATTTAACTGGTTTTCCTCAGTAGAAAGAGAATCTGAGCATAGGATAACTTAATTCCTGTCACTTCCCCCAGTTTTCATTCTTTCGTGGAAAACAACATCAGCACAAAATTATGCCACCAAGACATGTGCTTAAGTCACACTATCACACTGGACAGAAAAAATGACACACGGAACTGATCATTAAGTCAACATTTCTGCTGTTTGACTTCTAAAATAGTCGATCTTCCCTTTTGTTAATTATAAGGAGATAGAGCTGGCAGTCACTGCTCTTTCCTGTAATAACTATTTTGTCTGTTTCCTTTAGTTTCCCCAATTCAGTTTTCTAAATTTTTCCCAGAATAATACTTTGTAAAGCACATTAATGAAATGCCTCATTAGCTGCTTTGTTTTGTAACTTCTGCCTTGGTAAAGCCACTTAGAATTTGAAGTACAGAAACAGCAATAGACCAGCAATTGTGAAAGACTTTGAAACATTCTGCAAACATTCTGCACGAAGGCACTCTAAGAATTCAGCTCTGAAACTGCTCTTCTTGTGACCATAGCTCTTACGTTAGCAGCACTTGATCAGAAAATGACATCAGCTGTTTGTTTTTCCACCAAATTAAAGTATTTTTAGATTAGTTTAAAATACAGACATGAAAACAACATGTCAATAGAACTCAGGAATACAGTTTTACCTGACTAAATCTTAGAACTGTAGTTTAGAATAACCAAAATGAATTTATTTTCTAAAAAAAAGCATGCTTTTTGGTTTTTGGAAACTTGCAAAGCATGGGTAGTTTTAACCTTTTTTTTATTCATCTTTTCAATGCACAGTAATAAACTTGACACTAAAAGCACTGTGAAGACATGCACTGCTTTAATTATGTTTCTCTTAATGGAAATTATGTTGAACAAATAGATATGGAAATATAACATTTTTCTTTCTAAATCATTAAGATACAGAAAATATTCACTGTCAGATTTCACATGTTTTTCTTCTTCATCTTGAGAGGACTTTCATAATGAGACAAGAGGCTTGGACTCTTGGTCATCACATTATCTTTTTACAAAATAGGCTGTCTTCAGACAACAAGACATAATTTAACATAAATCTTTTGTCAACCTGCAATTATGTACTTGGAAATATTTAAAGAGCAATGCTCCTTCTTGGAATCCAACCGATTATTGCAACAAGCTTAACTGTTGTAGAAATGTGTAAGTTATTTTAAGAAAAAAACCAATCTCTTACTTGGTCCTCAAAGGAGATTGCCTGGGCAACATCTCTGGGAAATCCATCAATCACTATCCCCTCTTCATCAGGGATCTGCATTAATCTCTGCTTTATCTCAGTTATGGTTGTTTCCTTTCACAGAGAAAATAAGTTAGTTAATTAATATTGTAAAGGAAGTTTTCTTGATGGTGCACATTACTACAAGATGTATAAACCCTTGAAAGCAAATATGAAAATAGGAAACACTGTACCTGAGGGGCCAGTTCTCCAGTAGTAATTATTTTGGCAATTAGGCTCCATTTTCTATTGCTGCTTGTGCTGTGGATTTTCTTCCTTAACAATTCACCAACTGATATGTAATTAAATCCATAACGTTCTGCTATTTTCAAACTCTGTGTTCCTTTACCACTTCCTGGGCCACCTAGTGTGAATCATAAGCAAAACATTAAATTAACCTTTCATCAGAAGTACCCAATCATAAGTGAAATCTTTGCTATTGGCACCAATTTTCCAAGCATTATTAGAGTAAATCTCACAGTTGCATGACCTGTTACCAACCATGTGTCTCATCTACTGGATCATAAAGATAACAGTTTGTAAAAGGAAATTTAAACAAAGAATACAAATCGACTTGAAAATAAAAATAAGTACTCTTTGAGGTTGTCCTCATTCTACAGCCATTCCTGGAATGGAGTTTTTCTTGATCCACAGCAGAGAAGCAGACAAATGAACTTTCTTCCCTCCTTAAACTCTATGAATCCAGAGATAGAGCCAGATAGTCTGAAGTGCATTCATGTCAGAAAGAATCATACTTGGTTGAATAAACCAATTAAATCAATGAACTAGTCATGAAATGGAAATAGTAAAATCTGGTCCTAAATGTTTCCAAGAGCTTCTGAGGTGTCCTGATTTTAAAATTAAAAAAAAATAAAATAAAAAAGATTAAATAATCATCTGAGATGTTTCCATAGTGATTTGGTACAAGGACTTTTATTGAACCATGCAATACCAGCTTTTGGTATTGATGCTTGAAGCATCTGACAGAGAAGAAATTAGGTTCAGCTTGCTAGACAACTTGAAGAATAAAGAGACCCTTCAATATATACAGCACAGGCTCAATGGGTATCAAAATCACAGGAAACAGCTGCATTACGAAGCAGGGAAAGCTGCATGGAAGGTGTGCTGGACAGCAGCAGCAGGAATGCATGTAAAACAATCAGAACATGTCTGAAATAAAAGGACATGCTATGATGTGATGAGCAGAGAATCTGGAATCCAATATGTAAAACCAAGAAATTGTTTTCATAAAAATAAATGTTAATGTATAGAAAAATGTATGGTACTGAAGAGTACAACAAAGCAAACCCAAAGCAAATGTTTTGATAATAAATCCCAATCCTAAGTAGCTATGGTTTGGGGAATTCCTAGTGAGCAGTGAATTTTATTTCAGCAGAAAAAATAATTAAGATTTATTAAAAATACACATTTTCTATGAATTAAAAAAATACAGCAAAGCAATGTAAGTAAATCTGAACACACTGAGCTGCTTGTTTAGTACTCATGTAACTCTTTTCATATTATCTGTACTCTTCCCATAAATAGCTTTTAAGTATTTTTATAATCAATACAGTTCTGGCTGCAGGACAAGCTTTACAGTATTTGTACACATATGCTTAGGGTACTCTCTGTGTAACCAGACTCCAAGCTGCACCCCAGTGTCACTGTCACAGAGCTTCCAGTGTCACCAGCAGCCACCTGGAGCTCTCTGTGCCCCGAGGCTGATGCTGCTCCTGCCCTTTGGAACACAGACCAGGAGCCATTTCAAGAGAGTGCACAGACAAATGTGCCTACTGTTATCGTGTTCCTGCACCCTGCCCACAGTTTAGTTATGCCCCTAGGGAAAAAAAAAAAACACCAAAGGTTTTATCATTATCCAGGAAGTTTAAATAACGTTTCTACAAGCCTTTATCTGTAACATCCAACTAGACAACACAGCTACAGATGTTCACAAAACACACTTGTAAAAAAATAAAAGAAAAATTGCATTTCACACAGTAAGATCACAACTGAAAAATCTTTTTCTCTCATTCAGTTCACTTAGTGTTTCTATCATAAAAAACATAAGTTTGTCTCTTCTTTTAGCTGACTGCGTTGGGTTCTACAGCTATTCTTCCATTTCAGTAATTCCAGGTGATCTAGATGGGCTTAGTTTTTTCAGCTTAGACTCTTTCTTTCATAGACAGCTTAGCTATCTGTCCTCTTTGTTAAAATAAAGAATGTTCCCCTTCTGTAGGTACACAGGCATCTGATAGAGTAGGAATCATCTTCTCCACTGAAGTGCTATAAAGCACATCTGCTCCAGTTCCCCCTGCTCCCTTTCATGCTCAGTCTTCCCCATGATAAATGCATTTCAAGTTTGAACCTTACAAGTTTGAAACAGACTATGTTGCTCCCAGCAACAATAAAAATGCAAAATATAGGTAATGTGCAGAAAATTAGAAAAGCTAGAAACAAAAAAAAATAGTGCTCGTGTTCAAACAGAGATGCAAAAGGTGCCAGAAAACAAGAATTGATACTTGATAAAACATCAGTCAGTAAAAGCATAAAATAGCTAAAAAAAAACCTGTTTGAAACAAGTAGGTAGTCTGAGGGAAAACATTCAGGTAACAAAATAAGGGAAAAGTGATAAGACAAAATTACTTCCCACAGCAGATCATAATTTATTGAACTATGTATCCATCCCTGACTCTGATAAATCACACTGACAAACTGTTCACAAGAAAGGAAAATCACATTGATTTTGTTTTTGTTCTTTTTACTTATTCTGAGAGAGATTACTCAAGGAAAGTGTGATTATTTTATATATTTCTAGAAGATGTCTAGACTGGGGAACACTTGTTGCATTTGAAATTATGCTTTTTACAGGTTTCAGGTAAAGATTTGTGTTCCCAAAAAGTGTTATTAAAGCAGTTGTTTTAATCTAAATTTGTTCATTATTTCAATTTTGCATACATTGTTGTAAATTCAGAATAAATTCATCTAATAATAAAATTTCTGAAAACACGTCTGACTTTAAAATCTAACTGTGGACTAGATTTAACAAACCAATAGGCAGCTGCCTGCTGACAGCACTGTATTTGATCTAGTCCGTACACTTTGATCTCAAAAGGAAAGTGTATTCTTTTAATATTAAGTAATATATTTAAGAAAGTGCAGCTTAAAAACATACTCAACTAAGGTGCTAATGAGACCAGATAATTAATATTTTAAAATCTCTAAATTCAAGTTATATTCAAGTACAAATTTGTTTCTTAAAAGTATATTAGGAAGCACATTTTTAAACACAATCCCATTTACTAGTGTTATAATGTCTTAGAAACTTAATTTTTCCAGTGATTCACATGTGAGCCCTCCTGGCTGGTTCCATCTGATTTCCTAAAATCCAGCCATATACTCATTATGTAGCTTTATAGCTTTATCTTTCACCAGAGGTTTCTTCTGCAAACCCAGAAAAAGAACAAAGCCCCCATCTTTCTAAGTGAGTTCTCTTTAGCCCTGCAGCTACCTGGTTCATTATAAGGATGATGGATTTCATAAAGCAAAGAAGTTGTAAAAACCTTTATGGAAGCATTAAAAAGATCTTGGGCTAATGCATTAATAAAGAAAAGTTCACCGAATATGCGAAGCAGAAGACAGCTCTTTAACTTCATTTCAGTCCCTAACAGTGACTGGGACCAGCGCCACCTGAGCAAGGCAGGATGATTAGTTATCACTAATTAGACAGAAATACATTACTCAACTGATTTTTTTTGGCTGGCATTTTGTACAAACTGAAAATATGCAACACATCTTTGGTGTGCAGTATCTCTTGAAACAAACAGTATACTTTTTTTTTTTCTCTTATATTCAGTTACTATTTCCAACATGTGTTTTTGTGTGCTTTCTGAATAGAAAGTTGAATTTGGGAGAAATTGTCTTGATACTGTACAAAAATGGACAATAGCTGCTAAGCTACATATAGTATTGTGTTTCTATCAGATCACACTGTAATAGATTCAGAGAAACTCAGTGGGAATATAAACCTGAAATAGCCTTTGTGGAATGTTTACAACGTTCCCTATATAAATGGGAGAAATGAAAAGCTCTGTAAAATCCACAGTCTGTTCAGTGCATGCTGGTGTTCAAGGATTTCACTTCAAATACACCCGCACTCAGTTCCAGAGGTGAAAGCCAATCTCTCTTTATCTCACTTAAATCAAACCTTCATTCATCACTCTACTGCAATTGAGCTACATAGATTTCACTGCATTGAGAGCCTTCTGTGGTCACTGAAAAGGAGCCAGTTGTTCTCCTTTACAAAAAGGAAGGGTAGCTAATTAATTAAGATGAAAGAAAGGTATGTGCTATTTCTCCATCTAATTGCAATCTCCACATTTTAGCAATACATAGGGACATCTGCATATTGAAATCTGTAATCCTGAAACAAAAGATTAAGAAGATTCAAATGCCTTGAGCAATTGCTTTGGCATACCACAGATACTTAAAAAAATGGCTGGTCTTCTGTTTTCAATCTATTCTAATATCCAGGTTCTGAGAGCTGCTGGATGCTGTGCCTAGAGGACATGCTGTTCCTAGAGATTCCACCCTGTAGTACAGAGAAGACATTTCTGTTCCCTTTTACCATACTAGATATATTCTCTGTTATGGAAGCAGTATCTTTCTTCAATATGAATAAAGATTTATAGACTAAAAATGTAATTCTCCATCACCTGGCACCTGTGCTGTAACTCTTTAAGCCATCCAGAGAACCAGATAATTAGGCCTGGTGGTAAAATTTCTGAAGACAACTATCTAGATGATAAGGAAACTGATGCAAAGAACTTAAATTTATGAACAGAAAAAATATTAACCTTAACCTGCAGCTATTTTTTAATAACCTATGCATGTCTGAGGCTGGAAAATATGAGCTGATTAGAAAGAACACTAAACAGCTCACAAGAGAGAACTTTGGGAGAGAGCACAATTAACCAACGTGAACTGAGTGCTCACTCCCTGTGAAGTTGGAACAGGATTCATTCACCAAATGGACCTGGGGATTAACTTACCAATGCAATGAACCAGTGACCCTGCATTCTCATTCCACCTGGACATACCAATCATTTGACAAGGGTCTAAGTATAGAGGACAACAGTTCCCTGTCACCTTTTTGAGCTGGCTTACACAATATTTTAAAATACCCCCTTTTGTGATCAGCTTCGAGTATATCTGGGTGTTTTAGTTCAATCCCAAGCATGCTTTGGAAGAGCACTTTGATTCACATGGTGCTGCTGCCTTGAAATGCATGAACCAGGTTTAGATCAGATGAAATCAAGCTGGCAGATGTGCTCATAAGCAAATCATGAGCTCTCCAGCTGCTAAGAGGCATCCAGTCTACAGAACATGAGTCCAGGTGCTCACTGCGCCCCTAACATTCTTACAGTTGGGATGTCATCCCCAGCACTAACAATTTCACACTCTTAATTGGCCTGCACCACTTGCTATGGCAGATGGAAAAATTGTACTTAAATTTATACAAGCATTCAATGTATTTGCAGTACAAATCAAAAGGCAAAGCAGTAGAGAGAAAATCTTGTCAAAATGACTGCCTTCATACCTATGACAAGGATAATTTTTGGCCGAGGTCTTGCAGGGTCAAACACGTCGTACTCCTCAATTAGCTCGGCAGTTTCAGAAAGGTCAGTGTCACTCTCTATGGAAAACTGTTGGATTGGAGGCAGTCGGTCATAGCGTCGGTATGGGAAGTTAGAGTTATCAGGCATCACTGTAAAATAGTAAGATAAACTGGGAATTGTGGAAATAAAAAACTCAAAATCTGTTCTGTATACAAATTTAAGTAAGTATCATACATAAGGTATAAATATCTCATCATTTTATGTAGTGTTTGCTGTTGCTATATTAAATATATTTGGGCTCTGTTTAACAGATTTATTAAATCACAACCACCCAGAGTCACTTTGCTCTGGTGTTTCTTTACAAGCACATCAGGTTTTCTGTGAACATCTGCCCATAGCACCCAGAGTTCAGCAGGGGCCTTTGAGAAGAAAAGCTTTATATTGTGCAGAAAACCTCTACTATTAAGCAGGACTCTTTTAATGCTACATGTTGTACACAGAGATAGAGACAGTATTCTTGCTGATTATTTTAATGAAATGTTGGATGGCAAGGAAAAATAACTATGGCAACTGAAAGATGAGCTAATTATTCTTTGTTAACATTACAAATAAAATAATTACAGGTATGACATCTGCTTAGATTTTATGAGATGCACTTTTTCTAAGAGTTTATAATTTAGATTTTATTCAGTAAATTAGCATACAGCTCCAACATAAACGAGAAAAACCACGTAGTGTAACTGCACTGGAGTTGGTGTGTATGTCATCCATAAGGAGCAACTGAAAACACAAGCCAAGTTCACTGTGTCAGATCTGCCCCTGTCTTTGCAAATGTTTTAGGTAGGATACAAGAAATCTCCCCACTGATGCATTAAACATTTACACAGCAAACATCCATCATTTGGCTGGAAAGTGATCACAATTTCCTCTCCTGCCTAGCATGCATTACAGCAGGAGAAAAACAAATGCCAAAAAAGCAAGGAAACAGAATTCTTGACTCCTTTGCCTACAGATAATTGGAGTGAGGCATAATCTGCTATAGAAGTATGTATGAAATAGTTCAGTAGTGGATGTAAAACCACACACAGTTGAAGAAATACAATTATTTTAAAATTTAATACATTACCATTCCTGAAAAAAGATCTCCGGGACTGTCCTCCATTGAGTGGAGGCAGGGTCTTCTTTTCTGGGCTGACAAAGGTGTCCCATTTCACTTTTTCTGGCCCTCCAAGCTCTTTCACTTTCTGCAAACAGCTTTCCAAATATTCAATTGGGTCATCGGGTTTGTAACACATTAATCCATTCAACAGACTCTGAAATGAAAGATCAGAAATACAGACTGTAATGATAAATGCCAGGGAAAAACAAGCACCTTTACTCTGTCTTTTACTTTGCACAGAGAAACGCCACACTCCTTGATATTCAGACTCTCTGTTGCAAGCCAATGCATAGAAGTGCGGCCTGCAAAAAATCAAATGATTTTGGTTTGCCAATGTCATAAAAATTACTTGGAAAGGAAGCTCATGGCTGTCTTTATAGTTGTCTGTTTGCACGGAAATAAAACCCGAAAATAGCAAAAAAAACCTCTACATTTTTTTTAGAAATGTCACTGGCAAGTTACACAGAGCAATGTGCATGCTAGACAGCCCCAACATTTACGTATTCTTTGTAGTTTTGACATCACTAAAATGCATCTTTTCCTTAAAGACCACTGTACCCACAAGCATCTCATCCATATTCTTGTCAACACTTACACAAGCAATGAAAAGAGGATTTTTAAAAATCACGAGAAACACTCAAATATCATCTTGATCAGCGCTGGGGGAAAAAAAACCCACAACCCCCAAATTCATAGGTGCTTCCTGATTTAATTGATCACAGATTCCAAGCCATTAGAAATTCCCTCCCTACAGTATTAATTCTTTACTCATCGTACTCATGAGCATTGTGGGGGGGTGTGAAAGAAAGACTGCCAGGCCCTCTTCTGACACATTTCCTTGACAAAGTGATGCATAAGTCATCATCTCACCTCTCCATGAGACTGCTGCATCCAACAATACATGTTTTTCGGGATGATTTCTGTCTTTTTGCTTTTCCTAATTTTTTGTGTGAATAAACTTGAGGGTCACAGTTGGTATTAATAGTAAACATAAATAGCTCCAATTCAGGATGCGATCAGTTGTTATCTGCGGTTTATACAGTAATTGGTATTTACACACATTTGAGCTTATAAAATAGGATATAATTTCAATGTATCTGTGCCCTTACTATAATACTTAACTGATCACAGCAACTAACAGTGTATTTTTGCAGAAGATATGCACCAGTTTTTTAAAACCACTCTCTCAAGCTTTGAGCTTCAACAGAAAACCAATTTTGTCTGCATCTCTTGTTAAACCATTCACATTCTAACTGTGTATCTAAAGCATTAGCATGCTCCGTGTCCTGCAATTTTCAAATCTATAGAAAAACGTCTAGCCTCAGCACACACAAGGGAAAATACATATAGGTTTGTGTGTGCGTTATATACAGATGACAGGATGTCTGATCCGGGAGGGAAAAAAAATCCACATTGCACAAAGAAGTAATTATCGGCCATTAGCAGCAGGTAACTTGTAGGAAGCGAAACAAAACCTCACTAAACAGTTGCGGCTTTTTCCTTCCCCCGACCCATGTAAGACGCCCGTGGCCCGCATTCCTGGGCGCTCCTTTGCCCTGCGGACAGCCAAGTTCGCTCCCCGCCGGCGGCGGAGGGCGGGCGGCCGCGGCGGCCGCAGCGGGCGGAGGGGCGCGGCCGCGGGGGCTCCGCAGGTGGGCGGCGGGCAGCGCTGCCCCGGCCCCGCTCCGCCAGCGCCCACCCGGCCCCGGCTGGCGGCCGGCGCTCCTCGGCGTCGCTCCCCGCGCAAGCTACGCGAGCCGCAGCCTCCGGCTGCTCCGTCCTTCCAGCCACCTTCAGCCCTGCCCGCCGCGGGATCCCAGCGCGGAGCATCCCCCGACGGGGCGGAAAACGCCTCCCTCCCCTGCGCCTCGCCTACCTCGAAAAGCTGCGGGATCTCCCTGCGGGCCAGATACTCCTTCGCCTCGCCGGAGCTCATTCCGCCAGCCGGGGCCGAGGGCGCCGGCGGGGCGGGTGGGCAGCCCGAGCCCCGCGCTCGGCTCGGCGCGGCGGTGCAATGCGGGAGCCTCGGCGAGGCTCGGCGGGCGGGCGGAGGGAGGCAGGAGGGAGGCAGCCGCCCGCCTCCCCGTGCCCGCTGCACGGAGAGAGCGACAGAGAGCACGTTTTCCCCCGGCGGGGAGCGAGAGCGTGCGCAGGCTGCCGGGGAAAGTTTCGGGGGGTGCCTGCGGTGAGGCGCCGAGCGGAGGCGGTGAGGGGCTGTGCCTGGCGCCGAGCCGCGGGCAGGCTGCCCCGGCAGCGAGCGGACCGGCTCCCCCGGCTGCGCGGGCAGCGGCTGGGGGGGAGGGCTGGGCACCGCTGTAGCGCTGGAAGCCTCCCGGTGCAACGCGGTCTCTGCCCTTGGCACGGTGTTTGGGCGTTTTGAGGAGCGAGACGTTTCATACACTTTGGGCTGGCAAAGAGCCACGAACTACGATCAGTCATGAGCATCTGTGATCGGCGAGTCACAGGAAGAGATCTGAAATGATCTGGTATAGCCTTCTGCTCAAGGCAAGGGCAGCTCTTGAGGTCAGACAGTTTGCCCAGGGCTTTATTCAGTCTCATCTTGCAAAACCTTCAAAGGGTGGCGACTGCAGAGCCACTCTGGGCAACTGCAGAGCCACTCGGGCCGGCCTCGACATGAAGAAGCGTTTTCTCCTATTCAGTTATCACTTCCAATGTCTTCAATTCCTACGTCTGCAATTTGTTCCTTGCCCACCATTGTGAAGACCCTGGCTCCATTCTCATGATGGTCTCCAGCCAAACCTTGAGAGCTGCTATTATGTACTTTCTAAGCCTGCCACAAGGCTGAACAAGCCCAGCTCCCTCTGCTCATCTTCAAGAACAAGTACTCTCCATCCCTTACTGTCTTTGTGGCTGGCCACTCAACTCAGAATCACAGAATATATCGAGTCCAATTTGTAAGTGCATGGCCCATACAGGGATCAAACTCACTCCAGTTAAGATCTCTCTTATACTGGGGAGGCCAAAACTGGGTGCATTATTCTAGATGTACTCTGGGAAGTGTTAAGTAGGGGGTAGTGTCTGTGATACTCTGTGGCACACTGGAAATCAGAGTAGAGTATTTAGGTTGCTCAAGTGTCCTATAGCAAGTCTGGTTTTCCAATTAGTTTTTAACTTTATTATGTTTTTTAACAGAATATCCTTGTAGTTGCCCTGAGGAACACCCCAAAGCAAATAGGTTACACAACTGCAAGCTTATAAACAACACTGAACAACTGCTTTCTCTATGTACATCCCTATTTCTTGGACATAGATGGGAAAATTTATCTGTCTTGGGTGTCTTTAAGAAGCTTCTCCTCCTTGTATAGGATTTATGGATCAATATCAGTTTGGCAAGCTTCTCCCTGTCAGCTGCAGCCATGTTCCTTGTTTTGCTATTTCTGTAGTTGAACTGCCCTCGTTTTCCTCAGCCCAGCCTCCAGCTTTTTATGTAGAAACTTTCCCTTCTCCCAGAGAAACTTCCAGTCCTTGTTTATTCCATGAACTACTAAATGCTGCCCAGAAGGCAGTCCCATGATCTTCTAATGATACATTGGACTGATTGGTTTTCCAACTCATCCAAATATTCCCAGCAGCTACCACATAAAGGGCAGCAACTAACATCTCTTCACAGCAATTGACTGATGGATGGCCCATGGAACCACAGAATGGTTTGAGTTGGAAGGGGCCTTAGACATCATCTAGTTCTGACCCCCTGCCATGGGCAGGGATGCCACTCAAAAGATCAGGTTGCTCAGGGCCCCATCCAACCTGGCCTTGGACACTTCCAGGGTTGGGGCACACATAACTCTCTGGGCAAACCTGTTTCAGTGCAAAGCTACTGGAAAACCACAGCTGAAGTGTCTCTGCAGTTTGTCTTAAGAGCCTTTCCAGCTCGTTTCTATAGATCCAGTGGTGTCTACTTAGAGAAGCCGCAGTCACTGAATTGGCACTTCCTATATGTTCAAGGAAGACTTTGGTCTTCACTGAAGAGTTTGATCAGCATTCTGCAGTTTTTCTCATCCTCCCATAAAATCTGGATGTGGCTTTAACCCTACCTTCTTCTGCTAAAATTTTAATCCATCCAAATGTAAATTCATTGAAAAGCACAGTGCCTTAATTTTGATTGAGTAAAATGAGTAGGCTCCAATGTACTAATAAAAAGACATGAGACATAATTGCTTTTAAAAGATCTTAAATGAAAGTTGACAAAAGGAAGATGGAATTAAATTAAATAGACACGTTCTTAAAATAAGGTCTTCGCTAAGGAGGGCTAATAGAAGATGTCATTCTATTTAGGAACACAGAGCTGTGGTTCTGGCATTTTGTGGGTGTAATTTTTTTTATTTGTTTCTTGATACAAAAAAAATAATCTGTATTAATATTGTCTTGGATAAATTCCATTTATAGGCTTTCAGAATATATATTTTTATATACTCAACATTTAAAACAGTTGGGTAAATTAGTATCTCATCCAGTGTCCTGGTTTGAGAAGAGAAAAACATCTCCTTTCACACGCTTTCCAGGGCATCTTCCTCAGGAATGTGAAATATGTTTGTGTGAAGCCTTGTCCTGCTTGTTGTTTTTTTACTGTAGGCTTCCAGGCATTTTGCTCAGTTAGCTAATGCTAACAGAAAATAAAATAACAGGAATAACTGTCCTGCTATAAAAATATGCATTATTATTATTATGCACATCTTCATTATTGTTCAAAATGTTGTTTTGTTGCACAAAATCAAATTCTCTGTTGTGGAAATTATCACCTCAGAACAAATACAGCCATTTAGGAAATCTATCAGACTGAATGTGCGAAATGTATCTGGAAAGGATATTTTTGGATCTAATAATATGGTACCTCCTTCTAGAAGCAATTTTTTATGCTTTTGCTGTCAGAAGAATCCCCTTATTGAGGCAGGGTCTCAGGTGGAAGCTTCCTAAAGTCTCTGAAGAACATTGGCAGTGAAGGATTAAGCAGAGATGAGCCAAAGGGGCACAAAAAGCTGGGTTATTTGTTGTGCAGGTAACATAAAGGGAGCTGTTCGAAGGTGAGCTCTTTGTTGTGTGTCTGATCAAGAGTGCAGGTGGCAGTGAAGTGGTCTTACTGCCTTAGAAAATAACACAGGATGTAAAAATGCTCAAAGGAATGGGAATTCATTTGAGATCCAAGGCACTGCCCATTCCTGAAGGTGCAGGCAGCTCTTTAGTGTACTGGGTGAAGAAGGATCACTTTGGTTATTTCCTACCTTTTCTGGCGGGCAAGAAGGTACAATACAAATAACAAACTTTTGCTATAAAAATTATAACATTTCTGAGAATTCATCAAGAAAACTCCTTATGGATCCTATACCGTTGGGCACATTCCATTCTCATTCTTCTTGTTTCCTCCAGGAGCCACATGAAGCTGCACTAAGATGAATCGGTATTTTCAGGGATCAGCTGGGATATGGTATTCTGAGCCTTCTATTCTTCTTGGTTAAACCAATTACACAACACCAATAGCCTTCAGTCAAACCTTAATTAGGTTCTGTGCTTTCAAAAATCACTTTAGAATACCCCACTATTTTATAAATGTTTATTTTTTTGTCTAGTGCTTGTTCAAGCACTAGTGGCTGGATTTGTCACACAAGTTGCTGCTCTGCTAGACGTCTTTATTAAATCAATGTCCTTGGATTGATGTGCTTATACAGGCTGATATGTGGACAGTTGGAATTTGTAGATTCTGTAAGTACACCAGTTATGTGCAGCCTTTTTAGTAGAATGTGCTGAATTATATGCTTCTGATCCAGAAATGGTATGCATTTTAATGTATATTTGGAACTTGCTTGCAGCCCCATATTACATTTGGTGTGGTATAAATTAATCTAAGGTTGCTAAAATGATCTTTTTGCTTTTATGAGAAATCCCTTTCCGAACTCTTTTGCTACAGCATTAACTGTTTTTTTTTTTAAACCCAATGTTTCCCTCACCTTTCTTTTCCATTCTGATAGACCTTTTTTGTTTTCTACTGGCACCTGAACATGTTACTTAAGTGAATTAAATCACTAATTGAAAAGTAGTGAAAAATCAACCAAGAAAAATCTGCTTTCTGGATCTAGATTTTGGTAAGTCCCAGAATTAACATTTTATGTAAATTTTGAGGACACCAAGATGAATAGAACATGGGAGGGAAGAAAGAAGATTGTGCCACTTTCTCCTCAAACTTTCTGATAAAAGTTTGAGGATGCATATTTCAATCTGCAGAGAAAAATAAACATTTTAAAGAAATGTTATGATCCAGTCTCTCTTTGTTATGATAAACTAAATAGCTGTACTTTTTATTTCCCAGTGACAGTATAATCATTCTTGCGACCCTTCCTCGAGCTCTCCAATTTATCTACATGCATCTTGAGTGGCATGTAGAGGCATCAACCAGGACACGTTGTTCTTCTCTTCCAGGCTGCCTGTGACACCCTCACTGCCCTTATTCTGTTGTTTTCCCTCTGACAGACTGCATTTGTGCTCCGCTGTGGTGTTGCAACAGGGCTCACCCTGAGCTGGGGGATTCACCTGGCAGATTCCCAGCAGCTCTGCTTTCCACTGTTTTCTCTCTCAGGTTCCTCTGCACTTTATTCTTTGATGTATGACTTCCTATTTTTGTTTGCATCCAGTTTACCAAGAAATCAGCGTGCTCAGTACCAGTGAGCTGTCCCCTCTGGGAATTCCCACTGCCCCAACCTATGTTACCTGCCCCCAGTGATTTTCTTTGGTTTTGGTAATCAATGCAAATATTATACAGCACATGGCCAAAACACAGCTGCTATGGGACCGAAACAGAAACTCAGTATTTCCCATTTACACTTCAGTTTTGAGGCCAGTCAATTTGTCATTAAATATATACACACATTAATTTTGATTCACCCAGGTTTCTTAAAGGAAGTATCTTGCAGCAATAAGTAAATGGCATCAGATCAGCACCTTTTTTTCTTCATCAGCCAAAAGGAGCCTCCTTGAACAAGTATTTCTGCATAGATCTGAGATGATCTTTTATTTCAGAGACTGGCATTGACAGGCTTTAATTTAATTGCATATAAGCTATATTTTAGTATGTTCTTACCAGCTATGTTTTTTCACTAAGTTCCATGTTAGATGGCCAGGGCTATAATTCCCTATGCCACCACCCTTAGAAAGTACTGGTCTGGCATATTCCCAGTATGTAAATATTTCAAGAGTTCTTAGAGTCCCTTTCCAGTTTTCCCTTTCCTGTCCTTTCCATCTGTTTGAAAACTCCAATACAACTTATTCAAATATGCAGATTTACTCAGTTATTTTTAGTGACTACTATTTATAAAACTTACTTGACTACAGTTCTATTGGAGAATGTTTCATTATCATGCTATGGTATAATTACATCATCTGATCATTTATATACAGAACAGAAATATTTAGTGAAGTCTTTCAATTGCTTTTGATAAATCTGTGCAAGCATACTGCACAAATGTTGTAAGGATCATTTTCTTTCTTTCTTCGGAAAAAGAGCTCTTTTAAATGCTGTTGCACCCCTCTGACCATTGGGTTTTACGTCATTTTGTTTCCCTTCTCATTTTTTAACAGTTCTTAAATCTGTCACAAATATTTCTTTCAGCTTCTAGTATTTGCAATAGATGTTTTTCTTATTCTTATGTATCTTTATTTTCAAGGCAAACTGCTGCTTTTTTCTGTCTTGTTAACATTTCTTAAATAATTCCGAATTATAATGCGTATTTTCGTATTTAAGTTTTTATCCTTGATTTGTCTTACAATAATTAGATAGTATGAGGATATTGTACAGCGTTATGTAACTTACTAAATTCAATTTTATTACCTCAGAAAGTCCTTAAATCTCTGAGAGATGAAAAGCAGGAGATCCTGCAGAGGTTTTCCTTGCCCCTAAGACAGTGGTTCACTATTGGGGAGAACACAGATTGAGCACTTACACAGACCTTCTGTCTGATCCATTACAGCTTCTTGCTGTTTTTATTTTATGTCAGTTAAATTGAATCTCCCTCTCTCCCCACAGTGTTAGAGAAATTGCTCTTCGGGAGGATTATTTTATATTCCTCAATTACCATTTTTCAGTAACTGATTAATAAATACACCAAATCAGTGGATAATGAATTTTCAAAAGCATACAAATGTGGCATGGTTTTTTTCCAATAAGGACCTAAGGATCCAACCACAGATTTTAAGGTTCTAATCTATTTATTGTCCCCTGTTAATAATTTCTGTTCATCTAGTTTATTCTTTATGAGCTAAGGGAATTTGTGTAGCTGTAGGAAAAAAACCACCAAAACAAAACACAAAAAACCACAGCAAAATTCAGTCAATAAAACAGGCTTGAACTAAATAATGACTTGTGGGTGGTAGTGGTGGGAATAGAAAAGAATTCAAGCACAGCTATAGACCTCATCTTGGGAACACTATGGAGCTCAAGATTGTTAGAAAGTACAGGTTCCTGTTACTTGGCATACATTATTTCTATAACTTGTTATTCAGTCATACAGTGAAAATCTTCCCTACTTGAAAATCATCTCTCACAAAGTACAGCTTTTGAAAAGATAAGCATCTTGACTATTATTTTTTTTTTAACAGAAAGCTAAATGAATTGCAAGTAATACCAACTTCCTGTATGAAGGGCTTAGAAAAGTCACATAATGATTTCAGGGATTGCTCACACTGAGAAAATTTCAACATTTTTTGATGCTGGTATCTTTACAGTGGCTCAAAACATTGTGGTGTCAAGTCAAAGAGAAAAAAATTAATTTCATTTGATAGAATTTGTTCTTACCTAGGGTCAAGAAGGATTCCTGGATGGGCTATTTTCTTGTATGAAAGGAATTTATAAATGTAGAATTTTTTTCACTACTCAAACATGAGGGCCATTAATTTTGGTCAGGTACATGGTTGGTGCATGTATGTGCCAAAGAACAAAATAAATGGTAAGAAAAAAAAGTCTTGTTTTATGACGTGGAAACTTTTTTATAATGAGGATTCACAATGGAATAATGTTGGCATGTTTTGTTTTCAAAAGTGGCCATGGTGATAACTGTAGTATTCTGGTAAGAAAGTAGAGTTTCCTATTTTCATATTCAGTGTGTATCCAGTATTCAGCACAGAGCACTCGCTGTCAAAATGTTGGTCAGCCACAGGTGTTTACTTGTTCTTCTTAGTTTTTCTAGAGCTAAAGTTCCCTTTATATTTTATATTTTGTAATAAAGTGGGGAATGACTGTCCAAACCCTCTCTTCTAGACCCAGAAAGGCTCTAACTTTGGCAGGTATTGACTCACAACTCTGAATTCTACTGTAAGGAACACATTTTGGGTGTGGGGGGAGGATTTTAATTTTGCCTAAGTAATTTCTTAATGATCTAATGTTCTTGAACTCATCCCTTCAACTTCTTGTTCTTGTATTGCAATGAATAGAATGCAGGGTCTAGAGATTAATATAGTCACATTATGTAATACTTAGATACAAATCAGAACATAGAATGTAGGCAAGTTAAAGAAATTGCACCTGAAGATACAATGGGGAAATTTGAGAGATGGGAGAGAAACTGGCAAATGTTTTAACGATAGGAATGTTTTAATGTTAATTTGAAATTCATCCTGTCTTTCTGCTGATGTACGAGAACATTGCCTGAATTTAGTCACCAACTTCAGTGAATGCCTTCTTGACAGTATAATAAATGAGAATTGGATCAAACACCTGTTTTCCATAGAAGCTGACACCCTGCCAGATGGCTTATTAGCAAAGAAAACTGTTGATGGAACTATCACATCGGGGTTGAACTCAGGTTCAACATGGCATGGGTTGAAAACTTTTGGCTAAATGGAAGAAAAGACTTCAGCTTAGTATTTGATAGAACCTAACACCATGTAGTTTATAACACTGGAAATCACTGATAATCTTCAGCACTTGCTGAATCACCAAGACCTTTCTTTTTCTGGTCATTCTACCCAATAAAATGAAAGAGTTGTTGAACCGCAGGGCTGCACAGGACCCTTGGCTCTGCCTTGCTAATACCTCGTAAGAGAACAGGCAATTGTGCTCTGGAAAGCAAATCCACCTCGGCTGGATGTTGGAGTCATGACACAAGGCAGGGTTCAGGAGAAGTTAATTAAGGATCGCTGTTTGAAAGAGAACTTACAAAGTTCTGCTCCTGTGTGAACTCCTTATCATCAGAGGCAGGTTACTATAAAATGACACAGCTGTCCAAGTGAGAAACTCAGTAGCTGTGGTTTTCTAATTTATTAAAAAATGTTCAGGAATTTTTAAAAAACCCTATTTTAACTCTTGTGTATTTGACAAGTGGTCATTTGCTTACAGCTGAGTTGGTATTATTTGGACAAGACCTGAGTATTCAAAGAACCCTTAAATTACTCCTTTCTTTACAATACACAGCTAAATCGCCTCTAAATCAGGTTTGGAAATAGTTTTTTGAATTACCCTGTAGTGTAGCTGACATTTTTCTATATACATTGATTGAAAATTATTGACTACTGGCTTTCTACTGGAACCTTACTCTATTAGCCTCTGGGCTAGGGAAAAGGGAAACATGACCTGAAGAGATAGAATGTACAGCCTCCCTAGCTAAATTTTTTATTGAAATACGAGCAATTTCTGGAGAAAATATCCTGGGTTTACCATTCAATATTACCAATACACACAGACATGCTTCCTTTCCAAAACAAACTTTTGATTTATGAACATATGAAGATCTACTATGAGAGAGAAAATATATTTTGTCTCTAGAATTCACAGTCAATAAATAGCATCATGAATGAAGATTAATTTATTTCACAAAAGGATTTGAAAACAAATATGGCAATTTTAGAGCATCATAACTAGACACAGTATTACTGAAGGAAATGGAAAAAGTAGTTCATACTCTTCTGGTTCCTAGATGAGGATATAAAGAAGGCAAAATATGTTCAGTCTCCTATGTGGCAAAAATCAATCCATGGAAAAGAATCTGTATTAAAAATGTTTCTTACAACGTGGTAATATATAGCAATTAAAAAAATTAAACTCTTTTTTTAATCTTGTCGAAATATGCAGGCAAAAAGAATCAGATGAAAGCAAAAACGAATACAAATTAGCAATGCCCCAAATTTTCAAATAGTGTTTGAAGTATCAGGTTCGAGATGACATTATTAATTATTAATTTATTATTAAAAAACATTAATTATTTTTTATTTAATGTCAAATGATTACTATCTTTATTCTAAAGCTAAGTAGCAAGGGAAGTTATGTACCTTAACCTCATATAATAATTTTGATGTCATTATTCTGAATAGTCTTAATTTGTTGTGCTTCTGAAACTTAGATCTGGAATCCTTGCATTTCTGTACCTGGAAAAAAGATGTGTTATTATTTTTTGAGATATATATTTAATATGCACATGCAGCTAAAATGCAAGGGGTCTTTTTAGTATTTACATAATATTATAATGAGAGAAATTTTGTTTAAGGAAATCCTTGATCACTAAGAGAGTTCAAGTGCAAGAAGGCGATTTTTGCTGAGATAATACTTTTGCAAATGTATCCATTAAGGCACTGATTAAATGAAACTGATTGACTGACTGGTGTCTTTTCTGCATGTAAAAATCAATCACCTTGAGTGAACATTTAAATTCAAATGCCCTTAAAATGTAAAAGGTCATTAACTGCAGTCAATGTAGCTTTTACATTTTCATGTAATACAGATATTTAGCCATAAAAACAACTAGTTCAGGTCACAGGACAGATCCATAGAAATGACAGGCACATATTAGTGTACTGGTAATTCCAATTATCACCAGGTCTTTTTCGTGATGGTCTCTTTCAATCAGAAAATGCCATCAGGATACACTCCTTAGCACAAAGATAAAAGATGGGCAAAAAGAAGGGGCTTGAATTCTTTATTCATGAGTGCCAAAACAATATAGGTTCCATAGATTTCACAGCAATGCATTCTTGTGTGGGCAGTTCTTCTCATTTTGCACAATATCCTTATTAACTTAGCCTACATAATTTGGCTTTTAAGAAATGAAGTATTTGGGGGCTGACAAATCTTACTTTCTTGCTGATTATGTTGGTTTTTCCAGACTTTCTGCTTTGTAATAGTTCATTTAATTTTTAAATTAAAATTCCACCTTGCACTGAGTGCCAGCACTGTCATGGTGAAAAGGCCTTTTACTGACTGTGCAGAAAATTTCAAAAGTACTTCATTTTTATAAATCACAGCAAAATTTGGCTGCCAAGCACTATGATTTCAATTTATGAAGTCATTCTGGCATTTGTGCTTGGGAAGAGTTTCCGGTAAATGAGCTCACAGAAACAGATACTTTTAATTTCCAGGAGCACGGAGTTAGAACTTGCAGTTTGTTGAAGGATACTCCATGCTTAGTTCAGCATGAGCACTTTTCCACCTGATCCACAGTAGCTTTTACACAATCCTGGTAAATGAAGCTAAAGAGAGAACAAAATTATCTCTCTGCTTTACACAGTTTGAGTAGAGAGTAGAGTATTAAAGTTTGCTGATCGCTGTCCAGCAGATGCTCTAAAAAGTACAAGTAGGTTTTGTCTAAAAATATTTGGGCTGTTTCAATCTACTGTTCCCCAGAACTCCTGGATAACCATGAACAACAACAACAACAACATATATATTTACATTAAAAATATTTAGTTATTCCTTTCATTGAGAATATTTCTTTAAATTCCTTAACAGCTTTTAAATTCCTGAACAGTTTTTGGATTTGTCTTAAATTTTGCTTATCAAGTCACTGTTCCACGACTCAGGTTTAATGACATTTCAGTACCCATCACACATTGATCTGCATAACCTTTCCTGGCAATATATTGGATCCAGTTTTAGTCACTGTACAAATATTTAATGTTAATCAATGTTATTGTACTTGGAGTATGAGTAACCTTTTATAAAGTTGGCTCAGGGCTCACTGGAGATCTTATTAGAAATAAGATTTTCATAATATTAACTTTTTCCAGGTAAAGTTGATGTGCATTCAGCTGTTTTTTTCAAATGTTTTGTTTGTTTTCTCATACAGCTGATGAGTAGTCCTCAATGGAATACAAAACCCCTTGCTTGCAAACGAAGACAATTACTTGAAAGACAAAAGGTTATATTTAGATTGCAGGCTGAAGAGTAGTTTGAGCACTGACAATAGCTTTAAGTATTGGTTTGGGAGCTAAAATGAGTCTATCAGCAACACTGCCCTTTATTTGAGTTAATTTAACCAGCAGAGCTGAGTCCACTTCAGCTCAACCCCTACAGGGAGGACTTTCCTGAGACATGAGGTGTTTGGTGTGTTCAGGACACAGGAGAGTTTTATCATAAAGATGTCAGAACTGGCAGTGGAATAAAAGTGATGACTTCTTATCGATTCTAAAACACACAATGTTCTATCCACTGCTTGAAGTCAAAGGTAAAACTGGTTCTAAACTTAGGTTTATTTAGGGGAATTTAATTAAGATTCTTATCTTGTTCCTAATTAAGAAGCCCATGAATTTTCTATTTGAGAACAAACTCTTTTGAAATACTAATGAAAAAATACAATGGGGAGGGTAATTTTAAATAGTGTTTTAAATAGATAATACATTGGGGGGTACTGGTGTCTTTTTCACAATTTTGCTCTTTGAATAATGCTTTGAGAAAATATTTTCAGCTTTTTCTATGGAAAAAAAACCTGATGCACAAAGACTATATGTGATGCACCTAATAAACTATCTCAATAAGCCGCCACTGCTTTTCCTTGTTTTGTTTTCTCATATTTTACCTTTTTTTTTTTTACCAACAGAATAAACTGTTGGAATGGTTGGTAACGTCTTCTGAAGATGAAATACTGGTTTATTACACAACTCAACAGTATGGAAATTCAACCCCTGGTAATATTTACATCATTAATGACAGAACAGAACTGATGACAAGGTAGATGATTAATTCATCACGAACAAATGTCAACTGAATTTCATTGTAGGCTTCAAGGTTTTTGCCTGTGTTCTATTCTGACCCCAAAAGGCCTGTAAAACATTATGTCTATGATCCCATTTTGTAAATAACAGTAACAAATACTGTCTGGTTTGATTCCAATGTAGAGTTAAGCCACTTGATGCTATGGATGAACAGAAGTGTACAGTCTACTGTGTTTAGCCACAGCACAAAGAGAACCTATTGACAAACACCCTTGAGTACAACAGTTTCAGCACAGTAAAATTGGAAACAAGGCTTCTTTCAAATAATTTTCCTTTGGAAGTCCTTTATCTATTACTCTCACCATTTTAATTTTGCCTATTTTTCATCAGTATTAATTTGCTATTGTAAATGTTTTCAAAGTACGAACATCCACAGTCAAGCCAATCTTCCATTAACAGAAGGGGGGAAAAACCCAAATGAGTGAGATCAATCAATAATTTAATGACTGTTGCCATTTTATCAGCTGAGATACCAAACTACAGTAGACTTGGCATTTTTTTAATTTATTGTATTAACAGTCAAAATGAAGAAAACAATGAATCTGCATTCTTAAGTGGGATAGTAGAGTCAAGCTATTGTTGATGATTCCTTAAGAATCATTCTTGTTGACTTATGTCATTGCAAGAGCTTCTTTTAATTTTTCTTCTGGAAGCATAATAAATACAGCCAAGATAGATTTTTTTTCTCTTACTCTCTTATCAGACAGTACATGCAACTCTAATAAAAACAGGAAAGCAGACACTGAACAGTGATCAAGAGAATAGAAGAATGAAGAGATACACTATGATACAAATAGGTAATAAAATCAAGGTTATTAACAAAAAATTATGGATATTTAATTGGTATTTTTGATATAGAAAAAAAACAAGTTTGTGATCAGAAAGTGTCAGGTGAACTCTAGTATCTTAAATCCCTGTTTTGGGAGCTTATGGGGTAACACTTGGGATTTCTGCTCCTCCTTAGTGGAAGGCAAGGCTTGTTTGCTCCATGCTGGACAGGAGATGGTTCATAAAGGGCAATTTCTAGAGGATATAGATTAGAGGATTAGGGCCTGAGCAACCTGTTGGAGGAGGAAAAAATCTGGAAGGGCACCAAGATGTGCACCAATGTGAATACCAGCTGCAGTTACAGCAGGTTTTTAAACAGTTTTTTTAATTACAAATCATTTTGGGATACACATTTGGTGTCCTTTCTAATTACTCACCATGAAGTACAAGACACATTGTGGCAAAGGCCAAGCTAAAGACACTCAGAGCATGAAAAGTACTGTCATTAGCATGGAAACAAAGCAGAATGAAGAAACAGAAGCAGACAGCATAGAGCCGTACTTCTAGACAAAAAAATCCTGTACAGGCATGGAAGCATGTAATGAGAGCTGCCTAAGGGAATAAAGATGAAAAAAAAAGAGGACAAAGCTGTTGGTACTGTCTTACTGCAGAAAAAAAGAAGAAGTGATACCACCTCCAGGAATAATGCCTGAAGCACTGGCACACTCATACATGTCTGATGAATACTAAAGCCCAGAAAGATTGAGCCTGTAAAGATATAGAAGCCAGAAGTGGAAGGAGAAATAGATCCACTAGAAAATACACTCAAGCAGGCTAAGGGAATCAGAAGGCACACCAGAGACAGACCTAAGAAGGTGATGCACTGTATTACACAGAATATAAATCAGAGGGAATAATGGCCATTCTTTTGGAATATTGCAAAGTGCTGGTGCAACTGAGTTTGCCTTAACTCAATGCTGCCTCTGCCCTGGGATGGAAAGGCAGCAACAGGATCTGAACACCAACAATCAAAGAGTTATCCCTGCAGTGTGGCTGTAGCTGATCCAAACACTCACACACTGCAGATGACACCAGGGGACACAAGAACCAGGAGTTTGCAGCTGCACTTCTACATCAGGAGCCAGCTGAACCTTCCTGGTGATTGCAAACCCACCTACATGTAACCAGGAGAAATACAAGTGATCTTTCACATAAGGAAAACTTGTCATAGTTCTTAACCTGTGTTTGTATCATTCCAATGCCATATGAGGGATTTTTTCCACTTTTTCAATTTATTTTCTTAAGTAGCAAATCATACACAGTGACCTTTAAAGAATGCTATTAAAACTACAAAGTATAGCATGCCAGAGAATGAAAAAATTACAGTTACCTCTGATACAAATTTCAAGAGGTTCAGGAGTTTGTAAGGAAACAGGATGATTTAAAATCTTATTCACAGAAAAGACCTTCATTACTTCTCATGTCAAGAATGTTTCTTGATAAGCCAAAACTCACCTTTTGGCCATATTTGAGATGATTTTTCACGTGGTACAAACATCAGGACTTATGTCTGGTTCAAAGATGCATCATCAGGACACAGCTGCTGGTATTATTCCTGTGTGAAAAGGTGCATGCTACCAAAGGATGAATATTTGTAATAAATGCAAAGAGCAAGGAAGTATGCTTAACTGGAAGAAGTTCAGTCACAGGCTCAGACCTTCTGTCACATGTTTTCTGGCCAACTCCACACAGGAGCAGAAAGGTAATGAGGTGCTATCTGAGTGGAGACACATGAAATCAACTCATCGGTTTACCAAAATGCATGAATACATGCTTGGAGAGATCCTTCAGTATTATCCTTGCCTATCCTTTAGAATTACTGACACATCTTGACCACATCTGAGAATGATCGAGAGACCTAAGTAGAAACATTTGAAGGGGCAAGAAAAAAGCTTAAGCTTGGCCCTAAATTCATTTAGCTTTCTGGAACAAGAAGATAAACAGTGCAGGTTACAAGCAGATGCCAAGAGACATTGACAACTATAGCACTTCCCAGTAGGTTCACAATAGGCTCTCACAGGAGATGGGTTCAGGCACAACAGGAGCTGGTGGCTATGGTATTCCGAAGGGAGCAAGCACCATCTAATAACAGGTGATTATTTTTGTCAAGGAAACCAGTGATGCTTTAAAACAGCAAACGTGATGCTATTGAAATTCCAGCATCAATACATGGAAATGTGCTCCTGTCTGAGAAAGTCATTACTGGTGACAAGTACATGGAGCAGGAAATAGTTTCCATGGTTCAGGGCAGATTCTGCATCTTCACTAATGGAAGGCATCAGGCAATTGAACAAAGCAGTGACAAGGTGAGATAAAACGATTCATACCAAGTGGTTCAATACACTGAAATAAAAATTTGATGATGCGTAAGCTCTGAGGGATGCAGGCACTACAGGCAAAGGTATAGCAAGGCTTCATGAAAAAAAAATAAATCTAGCTTTCTAGATCTCACTCCCTCCCTTGTCAAAGGTGATCCCGATCCAGAGCTGTGCCCTCCACTGTCCAAGGCAGCCCTGTGGCCACCAAGACCTGATGACACCCTGGGCTCACAGCTCGCCATGCCCTGCCCTCTTAGTGACCCTAACGGAGCCCAGGACTTCATGGAATTTTTGGAAGGTGGCTGAGAGAAACGGCTGCTGTTACACCCGCAGGAGCCAACCAAGCCAAAGGCGAGATGCGCGCTGTTTTCTAGCAGAAGCTCACGACGGAGCCACGGTGAACTCTGTGCCCAAGGCAACGGCCAGATCTGCTGCCATTACCGCCTCTGCTCCGCCACACCGGACTGGAGCGGGCTCTCCAGAGCCGGGGAGGCCGAGAGAGCTCTGTGCGTGACCAGGCGCGCTCAGAGCACGGCCACCGCTCCTGCAGGCACCGAGCCGGCGGGAGAGGGCCGGGCACGGCCCCGGGCCAGCGGCGCTCCCGCCCCGCGGAACTTGCGCACAGGCCGCCGCCCCCCTTCCGGCAGCCGCGGCGGCCGGCCCCGGCAGGAGGCGGGGTGAGATGGCGGCCGCCGTGCCCGGTGCTTCCTGGGCCCGCACCGCCGCCGCGCTGCTGCTGCTGTGCTGCTGCTGGGCAGCGCTCGCCGGCGGCCCCCAGGTACGGGGCTGGGGGAGCAGCGGCGGGGCCTGAGAGCGGGCGGGCGGCGCCTTGGGCTCGGTGCTGTCGGCGTCCCCATCGCCTTCCTCCGCAGGCAGGGAGCGCGGCCGTGGGCTGCCCGCGGAGCTGTCCGGAGGCGCTGGCGGCACGCAGGAGGGACCCAATCGGTACGCCGGGCACCGACACCGAGCCGCCGGCCGCAGCGCTGCCTCCCCGGCGGGCGGAGCCGCCCCCGGTCCCGCCCGGCGCTGCCCCGTGGGCGGAACCGCGGGGCTCTGTGTGCCCGGGTGCCGGGCGGCTGGGTTGTGTGTGCGGTTTGTGGAAACTGCTGAAAGTTACAGAATCCCCAGACTTTTCATCCTCTTGCGGGTTTCTGGAATTCAGTTTCTTCTTGGCCACGCACTGTAACATGTAGCGGGTGTCTGATGCACATTGGAGCGGCGGGCCGGGGTCGGGGTGCCCGGCCTGGGTGCGGGCGCTCCCCCGGCAGAGAAGCGGCCCAGGCTCCTCTGGCCGGTGCCCATCCCGCAGGTGCCAAGCGCTTGCACATGGCAGGTGCCAGTGGGTTTGTCAGGTGGGAGTAATTTCATGTTTCAGCAATTAGCTTAATGCACTGTGCCCACGCTACATCTGGAGTGTAGTTTGCTTTTGAATTCTGCGTTATTAACAAGTTGTTATGCTTGAAATTAATTACAAGTAGGACCAAACAACCCCCGCACCCCGAACAATAGAAATATTCCTACAGTGTCTTGATGACTAGTTAAACTGCAAGTTGTTTGCTGCTTGAAGTACAACACCATTTCTGTTACCATGTGTTTTGTGTAAGACCACAAGCATCATCCCAGAACTTCTCAACATTAAGAGAGTCTGATTTAAGAGTCAACAGATTTGGACTGTTGCCCCGTGACCGACTTATTCCCTTACCTCTGCAAAGTCTTAGCCCCTTTTTGTGTCCTGATTT
This sequence comes from Cyanoderma ruficeps, assembly GCA_008694505.1. Lineage (NCBI taxonomy): Eukaryota > Metazoa > Chordata > Aves > Passeriformes > Timaliidae > Cyanoderma > Cyanoderma ruficeps. The sequence continues at coordinate 14,640,286 of VZDJ01001247.1, forward strand.
ATGCTCTGTGTTAAGGAGAAAGGGCCCTCTCATCTGCAAAGGAAAGTGGGAACCATGGAGAACACAGATTATGCAGAAGGTTGCTGTCATAGATCTTGATTTTGGAAGATAAATGTAACCACCTTGGATTTAAAGTGGGTTAAAACTACAGATTCTCTTACCTGCTTTTGAAAATTGAATTGAATTGAGTCCAAGCCTCTTTTCTCATTAAGGTTGAAACTGTAGGTCAATAAATCATATTATTTTGTTCTTGGAGTGTCCTTCGGAGTAGAGGTGTGTGGGCTTTTGGTTTTAACTAAGGTGCAGGTGACCAATAGTTCCTCTGTCTTCTGTAGCAAGTTTTAGGGAAAGATTTGGAGCAGTTAATTCACATGAAGTGTGCAAATGTTAGGAAAAATACCTCTCTTCTAGCTTTTCTAAGGTTTGTTCAGTATTAATGTGTGGTAAACATATGCATTGAACGCTGTTGTGGAAATAACAAAACTATGGTCATTGCTTTCTTATTGCTGGAAAATCTAAAATTTTTTTCATCTTTCAGGATCAAGCAGAGCAGTTTTTTAGAAGTGGACATACAAATAACTGGGCAGTTTTGGTAAGCATGGTCCAGGTTGTTTTCCTCCAATAAAGTTTACAGTTTTTCAGCAGGAGCCATAATTGCAACAGTCACTCAAGAGTCGTGCTCATTTGAAAGAAATGGGAAGATAAACATTTGGAAATAAATAAATTTGAAATTGTGCCTGCAAATTGATTACACTGTAATGAAGTTATCTTTTCAATATGACCAAATTTCAAGCACTCAATGTGTCTAGCTACATGGCAAGATTCATAAAACAAAAGTTCTGAAAGCATTAAAATAGTTAAATTAGCGTACTGCATATTGAAACGAAGGTGTAATTCTGATACCAGGATGTCTGGTCTCTTTGACCAGAAAGGTAGAATTTGTATCTTTTTGTTCTTATTCAATCTGTTAACTTGTGATAACAGGCTGGGAATAAAATCAATTCAGGCAACCTAGTGTTTAGATCAACTGTTCTTACCCTAATTCTTTTTTCTTTGCCATGTAACTTTTATTAGCTTTGAATCGTGCTGCACAATTGGTTCTTAATCACAATGCAGGTCTTAATGACTAATTTGTTTCAGAACACTATTGTAATTACTCAGTAGCAGCTGTTTGTTTTTCTGATACTAAAACTGAGCAATATAAAAGGAAAGTTAACAGTAACTAATTGAAGGAATAATTTATATATTCTACAATGTCCAAACTTGAAACTATGAAACATAACATACAATTTTAATACTATTAACAAATAGGTGCTTTTATTAGTATCCATAAAAACCCACAAAAAAGATGGAAAATTAGGTCTAAGGACAAATGGACCTGTACTTTCTGTGCTGAACAGATTTCCTGCTGGTTTTATTTTCTCTGTGGTTCATGGTTAAGTTTTGTTACAGTTGCTACTAATTTTTTAAGCAGTAAAACAGGGAGGGGTTTACTGCTGTCAGACACTTCAAACCTGGGATCATACTGCAATCCCACCTCATCAATAGTTTGAATTAATGTGCTGCAGTGTGGATAACTATATTTAAAGCTTAGACACACTTTCCACTGTGTTGTAAGGGAGGTATTGGAGGCAGGGGGCAGATGATAGTACCTTGAAATGTCTCAGCTAAATTGGGCACAGTTTGTTTTCAGAGCTTTAACTCTTGCTGAAAGGCAAATGTCCTATCCTAACTGATAGGGTGATAGACACACAAGGGGATCCTTTCAGGCTGGCTTTTATCATTACTTAAGCTACAACTCAGTTCTTTTTATGAAAAGAGTAGAGAAAAAGATGCTGTGTAGTGTAACTTAGAGTTCTACATTTAGAGCTGGAAAATTAAAAAAAACAATCTAAATGCTTTTTCCTGCATCTCTGTTTTTGTGGCTTTAAAGTGACCTCTTTTAGAAGCTTTTGAAATGTCTGAATCAGAACCTGGTTTAGGGAGTGTGTGAGTAAATGGAATGGCTGAACCCTGACCCCTTGCCTGTTAGAACTCTAGAAATTGAACTCTGAGAATTTGGATTCAGATTCATTTGTATTTGTATTCGTTAGAGCTCACTTTGCTTTTACTTTGACGCTGTAAATGCAAATGTCCTCAGTGCATTTTCCCCTGTGTGTGGCTTCTGCATGAAGTAATTCACTTATGCCTTTGTGGAAGAATGCTCCCAGAATGGGTTTGCTGTTGAGATGAGAACTCTTTCTTTGATCTCTCTTCCATTTGATTAGGAGAAAGCAAATGAAAAAATTTAGCTTATCGACTTACTGTGGCTGAATTATTCCCCAAAGTGCCACCTTGTATATATAGTAAGGGTTTATGACAATTTTGTCTTGAGTCAGTATGCTAGGGACTTTTTTTTTAACTTTTGTTTTCAGAATTTTTTACTTTGGCACAACTAAGATTTACATAACTTCTGTCATGAGTTTCTTGATGTTGCTATATTCTTTCTGAGTTGTTACTGTTTTTATAATATTCCTGTAATCATGTTCTTCTGATGCAATGTGTCAGGCCAGTTTGTATCTTTACTCTATTTAATATGTTTTTTTTTCTCATTTCAAGGTGTGTACATCTCGATTCTGGTTTAATTATCGTCATGTGGCAAATACTCTTTCAGTGTACAGAAGTGTCAAGAGATTGGGCATTCCTGATAGGTGAGGGAATCTTGGTGAACCCCAATTCTTGCAAAAGTTCTCATGCCAGCTGAAGTGGTATGGAAATACATTTTTCTTCCCGGTTTAACTGGATAAAAATAAAAAGGAAGAATGCTAGCACATCGGTGTGGTGAAAAGTGCAGCAATGTTGTTCCAAAGGAAAAGCAACAAGTTGCATAATAAAATTTCCATTGAAGCAGGCTAATTAGATCTAGCCACTAAAATGTACCACTTAACAAATTGGTGAAAGTGTAATGTGGAAATTGCTAAATGCACTCAGCAATGACAGTACTACTGTGAGAGATGAACCTTGCTGTACTTTTAATTTCCTTTTAATGTGGAGATGTTGGTAACTGTGACTGTACTAAGGTGTAAGACTTCCACATCTGTAACTAGACTGAGTCTTTAAAGGCTCTGATCTATAGGAGCAATTCCTACATATTGACAGTTGCCTTGAAAAAATCCATTTTGCATGATTTTTTTGGAGAAAGCAGTTTTTTTGTCCATACGAGTTGTGTTTCTCTAGTGATTGCACAAGGGTTAGAACAGTATCTCTTCTTCGACAACAGGAACAGCAAGGTTCTGAAGAATCTTTTGTTTTTGTTCCTACTGGAAGTTCTAGTGGTGTTGGCACAGTTCCATCCAGCTGTTTCAGAATGTAATTTACTTCTGTCAGAACTGTGGAAGTGAGTTTAAGGCACCAGCATCCATTGTGTAATAAGCTATATGTATCATATGCTCTTATAGAATTCCTTGTGGTCCTGGTTTTTAATGGTAGTTTAGAGAACTGGTAGTTTCTCTGGCATGTCTGCCTAAAGAAGTGTGGCCTTCTTCATCACTGCAAAATGCATATTCTGATGGATTGAATTAGTATGGCATTTTTTTTGTCGAAGTCCAAAACTGCACAATTGGAGTCCCCAGTTAACTCCCATTCAACTATGAATTAAAAAAAAA